>OZ012741.1:51898321-51900821 GCA_963859935.3 Lathyrus sativus | reverse complement strand
GATTAGGTGAAATCATTTTGCATCAAGATCATCAAGTCATGTGGTACTTGGGTTTGGTCAAGGATGAAATGGCGTAATATGAAGTCAATATTTTCATTGGTTACATCTATTTTCCTCTTATGATTTTAAGGATGTCTTTGATTGTGGGTAGTTGAGGAAGAGAATTGTTGGAGCTTTCTATCTCTATAGGGCATTTCCTGACTTTTGGCTTTTCTCTTCTTCTCATTTGAAAGGAACTTTTCAATGATCCTTCCATTTATCAGCTCAAACTTCATTGATGTAAGATAAAGATTTCTATTATGGTTGTTTCTTCCTTGAACTTTTCATCTCCAAAGTCGTATCCTATTTCTTCTAGAATTTTTATGACTAGATATCTATATGGAAGGTATGCATCTTCTTTTCTGCTTTCTATCATGTGGTTGATTACTTGTTATGTCCAATTTACTTTAACTTTGTTTTCTATCAACCGTATTATTTCTACATTAGCTTGGGTTACGAGACTAAAGTTTCCCTTCTAGGAAAGAGAATGTGATTGATTACATAATGAATCATTTGACTTTTAGGGTTGATGTATCTGTTGGAACATTATTTTTCATATCTCTTGGATTTTGATGATAATAAAGTATTTAGAGAAAAAATGGATATAGTAACATATGTTCAAGTGTGCATGATCATAATCTTAGAATTCACTGTGTATTAATTATGTTGAAAGCATATATGGAGAAGCAATATAACTCAGATTCTAAATGATCAAAATCTGGTGACTTTGAATGTATTCATCAGCCTCTAAAGGTTCAAACTCTATTCATGTGTTCCATCCTCTGGTGACAACTCAGACTCCGAAGGCTAAAAGTGCCTTTGATTTGTACTCTGTACCAAAAGCATACCAGTCTTGTCAAAGCGTCATATTTCTAGAGAGACGCAAGGATTGGTGATGTGACCTCTTCAGTTTGTTCTACCATTTGGTAGATACCTAGTACTTCAAAAATGATGTGAACAATGTCATTATTTAGTGGACAATGCTTCTAACCACATACATTCTCCAACATCTATCTTGGAATGCTTCTTCATAAAGTTAGATCTTATGATCAACCCTCGAAAGAATTTTTCTCTGCCTCTATAAAGGGAAGTTGAAGTTTTGAAGGAAGGTTAAACAACAACACAATACATTATCTTGAACATTACTCTGAGCTTTTATTTGTAACTGTTATTGAATAATATATTAAGATTTCTTATCTTTGTATATCTTAGAAATATTAAGAGGTTAAGAACCTTTATAGTTGTTGCACAACTGCTATACTTTTAACTGTGTATCTAAGTATTGTGGTTATTATTTTTACTAAACTGTTTGTTTAAGTAGAAAAAGTCTCTTGCCTACGTGCTTAAGCATTGAAGTCTCTTGCCTGTGTGCTTGAGCAATAAAGTCATTTTCTAGGTTGATTAAGCAGAAGTCACTTTCTAGGTTGCTTGAGCAGAAGTCTCTTTCTAGGTTGATTGAGCTTGAAGTCTCTTTCTAGTTTTCTTGAGCAAAGGGTAATCAGTTTGATTATAATGAAAAACTCTTGTTAAGGGAAGGAGGGACTGAACTACTCTCAGTTGAGGAGAGGAGCCATGATAAACTTTGTGTGTTGCTCTATTATTGCTTTTGTTCATTATTATTTTCGCTGCTATTGTTATGTCTGATATCATACTCTGAGCCTTATTCATAATCTGAAGTATCAATTTAAAGGCAAAACATTTTGGCATACACAACTCAACCCCCTTATTGTGTATTTTTTTCACCTTCAGCATCCAATAGTGAATGTGTAAGGTATGAATGATGAAGGTTCTTTCATAAGAGAGGATGCAACAATGATGTAGTTGTACCTATTAACTTTGTCTCCAAGCTCGATGATTTTATCTTCATGAGGAAGATCTAGCATCTCTCCATATTCTTCTACCAAAAGATATATCCTATGATTTCTCACTTCATTTTGAAGTATTCCATCAGTGAGATGAATGTTTGGGAAGAACACCCTTATAAAGGATGTATATATTATTTTTTAAGGTATACAGAGAAATGTATAGAGTTTGAGTACTTCAATGGTTTTGAAGAACTTGCATTCTTTGAAATCTTCAGGTTTTAGGGTATGAATTCTTAGAAAGGATTTGGTAAAGTATTGAAAGAACCTTACTTCTTTTTTATTTGGTGGTGAAGTCACCAGTAAGGGAATTGGAGGAGAAGTTCAATCTTTTTTGGATTCATGATGATTTGCAAGAATAATCTCACAATCATAGATTTGAATGGAAAATATGCAATGCAAAAGAGTGAGAAAGGAATACTTATTTATAGTGTGCCAGCTAAGCATTTGATTGTGTATTCCTTGGAAGCATTCAATGCAGATTGTGCTGATCAAAAATCAAATCAAAATCTTTCCTATTTAAGTCTCCAAATTGTAACAGCCCGATTTTTAATAACTGATTAATTGTACTAATTAGTTGGTTTGTATGGTTTAAAGTG
>OZ012741.1:51693010-51897821 GCA_963859935.3 Lathyrus sativus | reverse complement strand
GATCTTGCAGGTTCGCCAGGCGAATGGCAGCGAGGCTTCGCCAGGCGAAGCCCAGCGAACGGTAGCGAATCAAGTCAGAACCAAACACCCTATCTTCGTTGGCAAGTTCGCCAGGCGAATGAGTGTGGTGAAGGTTCGCCAGGCGAGTGTGCTAGCGAGTAATTCCAGAATAAATCCCAGTGGTCTTCGCAGGCAAGTTCGCCAGGCGAACGGGTAGCGAAGGTACGCCAGGGGCTTCGCCAGGCGAAAGTTAGCGAACACAGCAGCATGTGTTTCTTTTCTTGTGCTTTCCATTTGTGGATTGATTGTGTGGTTTGATTGCGATCATTCCTTGTCTGAGATGACTAACTATATGCTATTATGTGTGCCGTGGGTAGCCGTATGGCGTGAATCCTAGATTATGAATTGATTGTGAATATGTGGCCTTTTGGCATATGTGACGCATTGTTTAAATTGATTGAAAATGCATGATGGATGTGATTGAGTCTATTGCCACTTGGCATGATATTTGCAAGTGCATATTGCTCGTATGTGATGTATGATGATTGTACATGTGAACCATGTTTAAATATTGTGAGTGCATAATGAACATATGCGATTAACATGATGAATGCATGAGTATGTTTGTAAACATGTGTGCATTTCAAGAGTGTCACGAGTCATGTTGCATGTGAAGCATCATGGTATGCATTCTTGTGTGTTTGATCCCTCGGAGGATTTGTAGAACCTCGTGTGCCCTTGTGGGGTGTGAGCGATGGTTATTTATTGATTCCTCGGAGAATCTGCAGAACCTCGTATGTTGCGAATGTTATTTATTGATCCCTCGGAGAATTTGCAGAACCTCGTGTGCCCTTGTGGGGTGTGAGCGATGGTTATTTATTGATTCCTCGGAGAATCTGCAGAACCTCGTGTGCCCTTGTGGGGTGTGAGCGATGGTTATTTTTGGTTCTTCACTGAACCTGCTGAAATGAGTCGGTACCGCATTTGCATCTGCATAGAGTCGTGTGTCGTTCTCTATGAGTTGCATGTTGTCATCTTCATATGATGTATTGGTGAAATAAACATGAATGTAGATGTTTATGTGATTTAGCAATGGAATAAATATGTTGTAAATGTTTACGTGAAAATGATGTGATTTATAGAAGTATGATTGTATATGCTTATATGATTCGCGGTAAATGAAACATAATGTATATGTGATTGTTAGGAGAAGTGTGCATATGTATATATATATATATATATATATATATATATATATATATATATATATATATATATATATATATATATATATATATATATATATATATATATATATATATATATATATATATATATATATATATATATATATATATATATATATATATATATATATATATATATATATATATATATATATATATATATATATATATATATATATATATATATATATATATATATATATATATATATATATATATATATATATATATATATATATGATATGTTGATGTGGGAGTGGTGAGTGTTTGAATTGATTGAGAAATGTGGCATATATGTATTCTATGATTGTTTGTATACATAATTATATGCATTGTTATTATGGTAATATTTCTCACCCTTCTGCTGTTTTATGATGCTCTATGAGGCATTGCAGATTAGGATTGCTGGAGGTGTATTTTGGAGTATAGCTCATTTTCTCTTGAGTCGGTCGCTCTGATATGTAACGTCGGGTAGCTAGGCTTGTAGAGTATCTTCGTGATACATTATATATATGTAATTATTGATGATGTTTGGTGAACTGTATTTGATGTTATGAACAACCTAATGACGTGTACTTGTATTTTATCATGTCTTAAGTAATTCAATGTTTTAGTCTTCCGCTTTAACAGAAAACATGAATATGCTTATTTTAAGAACCATGCGTTTATTCTTTTTAGTTGAGATTTACCCCTTTTGAATTATTTCTTTATAAACATTAATATTCATGTGGTCGTTTCGTGAGTAATGTGATGCACTTCTTTTATACCATGAAATAAATATACTCTGATGGAATTTTTAATTCGTGCCTAAATTATTTAATTGTGTTATTTGGGGGTATAGAAAGGGGGCGTTACACAAATCAATTGGCTAAGGGATCCAATCTGTTAGATTTTCAATTTTCTTAGGATTTTGTGAAATCTTCATTAATGTTGGGATTTGATTTTCTCGAGGCACAAGTTAAGCTTGGATTTGATATAAAAATATTTGTGTCAAGCTTTTCCAATTGGTTGTCATTACATGTTAACTGATTGGGCTTACATAGCTCAGCCTCCTTGGTGCATGTTAGGCTTTATGTTGGAATTTTGATTTTTTAGCACCCCCATTTGTCATTTTTGGACCCCTTTTTCTAGAAAAATACTCATCTTATGGGTTAGAAAATTATTTATTTAGATGAGACAAAAATTAAAATCATTGTTTTAAAGGGTTAATAATATTTTCCAGATTATTTCAACCTTAATGTAATGTGTACATCTTTTATCAAGAAGTCTTGATAAATATTTCCAAAAAGGGAAAACACCAAATGGTGTATCCTTCTCTACACATCATTGGATGCAAGAGTTGGTAATAACTACAAAAATGAATAGATCCATTATAGACATGACCATTTAACTGAACACTAAGGATCATATACTTTGAGTTGTTCTCAATAATTATCTTTGATTATAAAGGTTGACATTTTCCATCATCGTTCATCCTTGGATCAAGTACTTCATAGAAATTTTATACTTCAGAAGTATACTATTACTTTACACCACTTTATTAATAATCGTCAAAACTCCAAGCTGCAAAGCATACATGGAAAATACTAAGGTTTCACCTTTGGTGCCCATATCTTCTTGAGCCTAGATGTATTAGATACAAAAAATCTAAGGTTGTTACTGTCGCGGTGAAAATCGGATACCAAACTATTGATTAGTTTGAATCTTTAATTCATTTTGCAACCGAACTTTGATTTGTCCAAGGAAAGGGATAAAGATCGAAATTCCCACAATGCAATGCAAATGCAAGCTAGAGAGTTATAGGTTCGGGGGTTGGTTAAACTTAGGGAAGATGCTAGCATCCTAAGTTTCTGTAGTACTATACAGGAACCTCTTGTTTTATGTTTGTTTATTGCTATGTGTTTATCTGCTTAAGGTTTAAAGACCTAGGGATTTATTATCTAAGTATACTCGATAAGATGTCGCATCTTATGCCTACATATCCTTGCGGGAGTGGAATCAGAGTATCTGTAGTTCCCCTAAAGGGTTTGAGGAGTTCTTCGACTGTGGTCAAAGTTCCTACGGGTTTAGGGTAGTTGTTTGATTGATTTCAGGAGAAGAGATGTGTCTTCATTTTAAGGGAGATATAACCGCCACAAGGTGTAGGAAAATAGTCTTTGCATCGTCTTAAGAGAAGGGCTCAAGTACTAGGATAGGGATCGGCGAGGTACGCCTCTCTTAAGGCAAAGTTCCCACGATATTGACTGTATTATTGTGGGGTGGAGATTCTATCTCGCTTAAGATGATTAACATCTTTCTCTAAGGTGTCTGAATATTGTTTGATTTGAGTTGATTGTTTGTATTGTGTTTATTTCTATGTTGTAAGAGAAAAGGTCCTTCCTATGGGGTAGGTCCTAAACTTAAGAAGATCGACTTGAATGGGATCAAGGATCATGGGTAAATGATGCAAATGTGAATGCATACGCACGATTATTGGGATCATGTGCAGATTCTTCCTTTGGACGGAATGCGATGCAAGAAAAGTAAATACGATAATGTAAATTGCGGAAAGAAATAGAACAGATAAACATACACACGCATGAAAGCACTAAGGTGTAAGTGAGTGAATGTGTATGTGAATGTGCGGAAGCGTGCACGATTGAATTTTATGCGAGAGGTTGGTTAAGTTGTAGGATTGATTTTATATGAAATGATTAATTCGAGAGATTGATTTTGAGAAAAAGGTTGATTTAACTTATTTGCAAAAAAGCTTTATTATTTTATAAATTGTTTTTTTAAAGTTACGAAATAAGTTTTATTATTAATTAGATAAATGGTATTTATAAAAGATGTAAATTACCTAAAAAGGTTCTTTTTTTTTCCTATAAATAAATTTACTATTTAATAAAATATTTATTTAAGTTTTAAAAAAAGGATTAATTAATTTTGATTAAATAAAGGATTTATTAATTTTTTTTTTAAAGGTTAGTTAATTAACGTCAAAATTAATAGATTTAGGTTGATTAAGGTGATTAAGGGGGTTAAGAGGGTGATTTAGTGTATGTGTTTAGTGTAAGTGTGTGATTTTAGTCATATTACAAATAAAAAAAATAAAAAAAATAAAACCCTAATCCCCTTTTTTCCAGATCCCCTCCGTCGTTTCTCTCCGTCCGCTTCTCCCTCTCTCGAGATTCTTCCTCTTTCTCTTCTCCCTCTCTCGATTTCTCCATTCTTCTCCTTCAAGCCTTCTTATTCTTCCTTCTTGTCTCTAATCTGTAACCTATAAAAGAAAAAAAACCTCAAATGATTTGAACAAACTATAGATTCATGAGATTACCGAGAATGGGAGCCGACGGTGGTCTGCGGCGGTGATGGTGATCGAAGCTTCACGGCGATTCGCGTCTCGCGAAGGCTTTAGAGGTGTGGAAGGCCTGCGGTTGATAGCGGTAGTGGCGATTCGAGACAGCGAAGGTTGAAACGGTGCCGGCGTCAATGGCTTTCCCCGAGGCTTGTAACGGATAAGTCTTCTCCCTCACTCTTTTTTTAGGTTACGAAGTTTTGGGGTTTTGTGTGATAATTTTTCGATCTCCCTTTTCGTTTCCAATTTGCTCTTTATATAGGCTTCAGATGCGAGATTTCTGTGTGAGAATTTGATTGAAAAAGTTTTGAATGCTGATTGATGGTTGATTTAGGGTTTCCTTTCTTGGTTTGAAGAGAGTTAAAATCTTTCCTTTTTCGGTGATTGTAATAATATGAGTGTTAAATCTCTGATTTTGTGTATCAATCGTTTGGTTCTGAATCTTCCAATTATTCCACGAATATTCCCTTTATCGGTTATTCCCCCAAACAATTGCTAATTTGCGTTTGATATTTGACAGGTGGGGGAAGCAGATGTCTTGGGCCAAAAGAAGGACTAGAAGCCCAGATGGAAAATCTCGTGTTTGATGTGTGCTGGTGGGAGATGCGTGGTGGAAGAGGTTCAGAAAGTTTCAACTTTGTTCTGAGTTTTATTGGTCTTGCTGCTTGTTCTTCTATTGTGGAACTAACTATAACCAAAATCTCTAAATCCTTCAGACTTCGTCATTAATAACCATTCTCTATTTTTAACATCTGCAGGGTAGAGGTGTGAGCTCATAACAGCATGGTGGCAAATGGTTCACTTCAACTTGAGCATTTGGGGAAGAAAAGGCTTAGAAGGCTGATACTACCGGTGTCGGCGACCAAACTTTTCCATGTGTAAGAACTGGTATCATCTTATGTGAGAGGCTTGCCTTCACTTATGTTGTTATACCACTTTATTTTGATCGAACAATTGTCCTTGAAACAAAAAAAATCATCAAGAACTTAACATCTTCAATTGTTTTGCAGCAACCAAACTTAGATGGCTAGGTGCTGTGGACACGAAGGTGATATTACTGACTCAGTCGTGAGTTCAAACAATGCTTTAGTTGCGTCCTCATCAAATGGTTGTGTCCTTCGAGTTTGGCGCCTGCCAAACGGCTTACCAATATCAGTTTGCGGGGACATACTGGAGTTGTGATAGCCTTTAGTCCCAGACCTAATGTTGTTTACCAGTTTTCAAATCGTGGACGGCCGCAGCATTTGGAGGGAAAGTAACAAGAGGAGCAACGACGTCTTCAAAAGACCTGAGTGATAATGTCGGCCTCCGCGTCCAACCCTATTCTGAGGTACATCTTCAATTTGGTTGTGTTGTTAACAAAATTCCTTCTTTATGCTGACATTTAGCTTTTGACAGCCAGGGAATTTAAACTTAGCACGACAAAAAGCCGCCTGTGCACTTCCATTGATGTACTTTATTATGCCAGATGCGGTTTATTGTGCCATGCTGTTACTGCCAAATGGATACCAGGGTTTCCGCTAGAATGTTGGGTTGAACTTACATTCATATAGGTCCAACAGCACCACTGAATAGATTTGAAGGTAAAGTTGTGTTAGAGTTGAAGTTGTGCGGAACAGATTACTAAGCATACTTGTGACAGGCAGATATAAGGTTATCACGCATATTCTTTTCTGGCCATATGAAGTTGTGTATAGAAGAGCACACTGAAGAGCGCATTCTGATCCATCCTGCAACTTACCATCATATGTTCCGGTAGCGAGGAGTTGAGAGTCCGACAAATATGTGACACAGTTGACATCAAAGTAATGAACCTACTGTTCCAAAATATAACTCTCAGACCGCCACTCCCACACAAGAAGTCGACCCAATTTGGCACAACCAAAGGACAACCAATTTCCAAGGTCATTAAACAAAGCAGTGGTCACCTTGCTTTGTTTGGAAAGAAGAATGAGATCAGGTAAAAACATATACTCAAGTATCATGTCTGGTTTTGTTGGAATTAACATGTAATTTACTTTTTCGTCTCTCAATTTACTCAATTGACAAAGTCTATAATTGCAGGATGTATACCAAAAATGGTGGCATGACGAACCAATGCGGTTCTCTGTTTGTCGCCTTCTTCTTTCAGAATGTTGAGTTAATTATTGGTTTGATGTTTGATACTCTCGCTTGACTAATGGTGCAGAAGTATGTAATGGAGTTCAAAATGGCATAAAAGAGGGACTCTGTATTCAGCGTCTTAATACAGAGGTAGGAAGTGAAGATCAAAGCAAATATAGCAACAACTTCATTATCGTAACTTCCTGCCACAGATCGAGAAATATAGCCAAAAAAGAAGTGCTGCTGTAAAGCCAGCTCCGGAACTCTTAGCCTCCTGATGCAAAGCAAACTCCAGTAGAAACGTCCTTATCTGATAAAGCCGGGTCTAAGAATGCTGGTAATGTATCTTTCACTCCTAAAGACACAGTTATCAACTCTGATAGGACTCAGCCGTTTCTGAATCTTCCTGTGGCTTTTACGCCGAGGAAATTTCGTCCATATGGAGGATTATTTCATTTAGATAGAGTTGCAAGGTTGTTATTATTTCCTTATGATTTCTTCCCTTTAGGATTCTTAGACAAATGTTGTTCCAATATGGCCACGATGTATTCTTTGATTGTTGCCTTGGATACTAATACCTGCTGCGGACAAACCGTGAAATTGTCTTTGTTTTAGCCATATGGTTTCATGAATGTATTGCCAAACTTGCTGTCCATATTTAATAATTTTGTTTGATGTCTGCAAGGACCATAAACTGAGTTGTAAATTTGCAGGGGTTCTCTTCGGTAATAGCGGGTGGACGAGAAGCTAAAACGTCATCCGAGTTGGTTGGAGAACTGAACAGGGCCTGCTGTTAATGGATTATAACCAAGTCGCTTATTCCTCAAGGAGTTCCGCATTGGTTTTGCTTCTAGGCAGCAAATCTAGTTATTGCTTTGGATGTATTGTTCAACTTTCAATTTTTGTGTTTCTTTACCACTCTTTATGTATTGAAAATTTTGGTAACATGATTCTATTTATCACCACTTCTCTTCAAATGGGGGCCACCGGCCTTAACTTTAGCGTATATTGACTTCCTTGAATCTGATTTACTCATGCTTTCCGAAACTAACCAATGTTAATGGTGTTTGGAATTTGATGCAGGCGGTGTATACTTTCTTAATTTTGCCTCGAGCATGTCGTAAGTTGTGGCGCCACTGCCGGTGTTGGGGTCATAGCTGCTGAAGTTGAGGACAAACCGCTGTTGCTGCTAAGGCGTTGAGGAAACCATCCGGCGAGTTGTTCCATGCCATTGATGCAGTTGTTTATGTGGCACACCTGTTACAGAAGCACAGTTTTTGTATACGATGTTTTCTCTTATCGCTACATATTGTATAGTTTTAGTTTTGTTAAAACAAGCTCATTGATTCTTTCTCAAAAGTTGTAAGCTCGACTTCAAATAAATGTTTCTTCCACACCAAGTGTCGCTACTGCGAAAATCGGCGCCGGCTGACAGAAGAGTCGCCACCGTGCGTTATTTATCCCAACGAAGGGAAAGGAAACGCTCGAAGTAAACCTCGCAAAAAACGGGAAAGGTATGGTCGTCGCAACCAAAACCTGGGTTCGGGAGTCGGTTACGCAAGGGGAAGGTATTAACACCCTCGCGTCCATCGTACTCGACGGGATCCACGCTTGCTTGGGTTGTCTAATGGATGCAAAAACAATCTATCTACGGCTGCTAAATCTAAACGGAAGGGAATTGACTCGATAGAGCGTCGCACTCTATGCCTACGTATTCTCAAGAGAGAAAGTCAGAGTCAACGTAGTTCGGGAAACTACAGGGAATTGGCTCGCCGAGACTTCGCGTCTTGTGCCTACGTACTTCCACACTGCATGGAAGATCAGAGCTTTCGTAGTTCAGGCTAACTACGGCTAAGCAAAGGTGTTCTCACACACAGGAAGTGAGATATCAAACTGGTTTTACAGGTACGGGAACCTATGGGAACTAAAGCTACGGTCTGGTCTCAAATGCCCTCGAGCAAGAGAAAAGGATAACATCAGTCGTCAGCGGGAAAGTCTCGATCGCACAGCAGCGAGAGAACAAAAGGTTAGTTTTTAGTGTGCTCGCTAGGATATCGCAGCCTATGCCTACATATTCTCGTCTGGTACGAGAAATCAGAGCAGCTGTAGTTCGGCTACTTTCAGGACCACAGCTCAAATCTCGTTTTATTAATATTCTGAAAAAAGGTTACAATGATTGAATACGGAAAATAAACTCCTAAAAACCCTATCCACCTATCCTGAGAAACGGAAAATAGTCCCCTAACAAGTGGACTTCAAAAAACTATCTCTAAAAGAGTAAAAAGTCCCCTAACAGATGGACATTTAAAACTATCCCTAAAAAGATAAAATAAACTCCTATGAAGAAAATATCTATTCTAAAAATATTGAATCTACAAAGTAATATTTTTATATTCCTTTTTACTATTTTTTCTTTTATTATTTTCATATTTCTTTTTTTATTCTTTTTTCAATATTCTTTTTCTCATTTCTTTTTTCAATATTCTTTTTTTCCATTTTTTTTCCATATAAAAAACCTAAACATATGAATATAAGAGAAAAATAAAAGAAATACAAAGGGGGTACACTGAGTACAGGGGAGTATACAAGTCTGCAGAAAAAAAAACACAAAATAAGGGCCCAGCCCATTAACTAGAAAAACGACAAGGGGGTGTGGTAAGTGATACAGGGGTATCCACCAGCAAAAATCACGTTGGGCTTAGGCCCAAAATCCTTCAGCAAAAAAACGGGGGGGCAGGTGTAAGAAACAAAAAACTCTGCCATTGGGCTTTCAGGCCCAAGTGAACCCAGTCCAACTTCCTTCTAAAAAAAACCTAGGTTTCTTCAGACTCTCAGATTCACTGTTCATGCACTGTAAACCCTCACTCAATCTCCCCTCTCATCTTCCATGTTTCTCTCAAATTCCATCTCCTTCTCCGTTTGTTTCAACCCATCGCTAACCATCCACTAAAAACAAGCCACCAGCCATATTCTTCTGACCCTAATCTTCCACCAAAGACGTTACTGAAAGAAGAAAAATGAAAACGAAGATGAAGAGCAGCTAACTCATCGTGAAGATCTTGGAGAGGTTCGATGAATACGTCGAGAGCTGGACGAAGGAGGGTTGAAGATCGTTGAGGGAGATCTCTGAAAGAGGTCAATAGTTCTTGAAGTGTTTCTTGACGAAGGCGATCTTGGAGATCTTGACGAACACGATGGATGAGGATTTCTAGACAAGGATCTTGGATCTTGGATGAACGCTCGTGATGAATCTGTTGAACAAATCTTGAAGGGCGATGAACATTGATGAACGTGTTGTTGGATGTTCTTGAAAAACAGTTACGGATGAATTTTGGATGGAGATATGAGAAGAATTCTCGATGAACACATGGAGTGTTCTTGGAGGATCTTGTTGAAGATCAGGCAAAAATTGGTTGAAGCACATTCTTGATGCTGGAAATTGCTCGAAGGTGATTGAAGATGCGGAGAACACGGACAAGTGTTCTTGATTCTGGGAGTTTTTCTGGAGGATCTAGACCGGAGAAGATGGTTGTTCTTGTGAAGATTGTTGAAGAAAAATCTGGAAATGGACGAACGGATCCGTGTTGAAGGCATTGGTGAACTCAAACGAAGATGATGAAGATCTTCTGGAAAGCAAATGGCTCGACGACGATCTTGCTTGGTGTTTCGATCTGGAGACTGAAGGTGTTCTCGTGGAGTTCGTTAGTGGTTGGACGCTCGATGTGAGAAGGTTCCATAGCATTGAAGATTGCTGAGGACGGAGGCGTTGTGAAGATCTTGAGTATTTTCTCTGAAGAACATTGAAGGAGGTTGAAGAATCTGGAAAGATGATTGAAAGTTGATGAAGGTTGTTGAAGTTTCCGGCGGCATTTCTGGAGATTTGATTTGAAGATCGGATCAGAGAAGAAGATGATTGGAGAAGAAGATGAATTTCTGGAGTTTTTCCAGTTTTCCGGCGAGTTTGGATTTTCCGGCGAACAGTTGTGGTGGCCGGAGTAGGTTAGGGGTTGCCGGAGTTGGTTAACGGTAGCCGGAGGGAGTCAGGTGCGGTGGTTGCATGGCCACCGGCCATGCAACCGGTGAGGCTCAGGTGAGGGACAAGTGGCGAGTGTGGATGCTGAGGGGAGCCATGCGTGAAGCCACGTGGGGGGAAGAGGAGAGGTAGTGGAATACGCGTGGCTGAATTTTGGGTGAAGTGGGAATTGTGATGTGGCTTCCTTGGATTTGCACGCGTGTCCTGGTATATATATGACACCTGGCGCAGACAAAAATGATGGACAAAAACGGACTGAGAGGATAACCTGGGCCTCCAAACTGGGCCCAACGCAAATGGCCTGAATAAAATGCTAATTGGACTGGAAATGGATTAAGTGAACTGAATTGATTAAAAGCTAATGGATCAAACAAATTAATGAATTAATGACCTAATTAACGACTTAAAATCAGAATAAAACTAATTAACATCATCTAATTAATCCTACCCAATTAATAAAATCTGTAAACTCTAAAAAGAAAGATTAAATCTAAAATATACCC
This sequence comes from Lathyrus sativus, assembly GCA_963859935.3. Lineage (NCBI taxonomy): Eukaryota > Viridiplantae > Streptophyta > Magnoliopsida > Fabales > Fabaceae > Lathyrus > Lathyrus sativus. Next base: position 51,886,598 of record OZ012741.1, on the reverse strand, counting down.
TAATCTTATTCTAGCAATTAATATTCTAAAAACCTAATTAAAAATCTATTAACAAAATCTATTAAAACCTATATTAAAAAAAATATCTAAAACTATTATATTCTATATAAAAATCTATATCTAAAAGAAAATAATGTCTAAACCTATTAATATCTATTAATATCTAATATTCTAAAATCTATTTAAAAACAATTTATAAATTCTAAAAAAAGGATTTAAAACTATTAAAAATATTAAAAAAAATCTACTTAAATTCTAGAAAATGCTAATAATATCTAATAAAATCCTAATAATTCCCGAAGGAACAAAAACAGTACAAAACCACAAATAACACTGCGAGAGCGTAACAAAATAGCCGGTAAAAATAAACGGACACCGAAATATCCCCAAAAACAACAGCGCGAGCTGAAAACATCGGGAAGAGCACGAATTCCCAAAAATGCGACTCCGCCTATCTGAACTGATTAAAAAAACACCTGAAATGCGAGGAGAGGGCTGTGATCCCGATAAAATCAAAACAACTGAAAAAATGCACTGTATGCGATATGCGGATGCGAATGCGGTCATGCGTCGAAACATCGAGCCAGATACGGGACCCGGTTGGTCAAATTTTAGGGTGCAACAGCTGCCCCTATTCAAGCGTCTTGGACCTGAATGGTTGAAGAGCGCTCAGCCTTCAAACATTCAAAGGTAGATGACGGTTGAATACCAATAAAACCCTGAAATTTGCCAACCGTGGGAATATACTGCGAAACTGCTTGAGGAATAGCCTTCAATGGACTGAAGTTTGGTTGTCACGGCAACAACTGGTCAATTATCTGATAAAAACATCAATCACCTGTGTGTCGCCACAAGTATTGAAATAATGCTTCAGACAGCAAACACCTTGATTCCCATCTCACTTATGGGATCAAATCCTGTCATCTAACAGTTCACGGCGAACTTGAGGACAATTCTCCTGGGGAACTTCTGAATCGACTGCTCGGCACCCATTCTGCCAACAGGAGGCAGCTTCAGAAACCTGATATATGTCAATCTTTTTTTCCAGTGCCGACGTAACAACCAAATATGAAGAATCACTCCGCTGGGGGAGAAGAGAAGCTTAACCAAACAACTCTGCAAGGGAACATACTCGAAAGCCATGAGGTAACCAACCTGGTTCATGTTTCGAAATGCGTATGTCTGAGAATGATGCAATGTCCCATACGGCATGGAAATGCTATGCGTTTTGTTTGAAAATGCGAGGCCCAGACGGCATGGAAATGCTATATGTTTGTATAAATGCTATGACGATATATGCAAATGTAAATGCAGGCTTGAGCTGCCAGAGAACACCAGGTCTGCAACCACTTGGCAAAATAAATGCTGAAGGTAGACGTCAACTCCAACTGAGGGTAACCTGATATCACAGAATCATCTCAGCAACATAAATGCTGAAAAAAGGGAAACCAAATCCGCTGGGGATAACCATCTTGCTGGAGAAATGGAAAGGCAACCCTGCTTGGGGAGGAAGAAAAAACAACCCTGCTTGGGGATGCTCTCTTCAAACCATTGGCAACTGATTGTGCTCTGTGGGGATTGACCCAAACTGAGGTTGATCGCGCGCAGCGCGCTGCTGGAAATGCCCCTACTATCAAGGATATCAATCTTAATCTGCTGGGGGATACTCCTGATCCTATTCTGATACGGGATAACAATACAATCTCGATTCTTCCGATAATACACAACTTTCATCTGCTGAAGAGTAGCAATTCTGATTTAACAACATCCACACAAAATTCAAACCTTAATCGGGGAACTGGTGTCCATTAAGCTTCGTATCGGGGAACCTGACAACATGCGAGTCATTGGGAATTACTGTGTCAGATACCTTTAGGTTTTTGTTTTTCTGGTTTAGGATAAGCATGGACTATGTACACAGTGGAAGATATGGAAAATACTAGACGAGAACTAGCATTCAAGGATAGACTACCATACGAGAACTGATAGGAAAATAGGTTATCGGACGAGACTTGATTTGGTTCGAACATCAGACGGGGCTGACTGGATAACAGATTGAGGCATAGACAACCAGACGAGAACTGGTTGAAAGCTGACGCACACCAGACGAGAACTGGTATAACACATAGGTTAAAACACACGATGACCAGACGAGAACTGGTTACGCGATGACATGTACCAGACGAGAACTGATACAACACTTGAAGAAACGATGACCAGACGAGAACTGGTTACAATAAACTGCACCAGACGGGAACTGATGCATACAATAAACTACACCAGACGGGAACTGATGTTTACGGAAGGGTGGGCCAGACGAGAACTGGTTACCGGTTTGCCAAGCGAGAACTGGGCTTTGGAAACGACTGGTTACTGACACGTAACAAGTTTAAACTGTAGGATAACGATCCAACGACAGCAAGGCCTTTTTCGGAATGTTAAGGTTTTTGATAAGGGTAATGACACGATTCCCCGATACTCAACTCCGGCTGGGGATAAACAGACTAGCTTGAATGACTTGCCCCAGTGCACTCAACTTGCCCCTATCTAACTCTTGGGAGTATTGCTCTGAACAGCTTGCTACGAGACGACCTCGAGATTACTTGCCCCGGTATCTGTACGACAAAAGGGTTCAACCTCAATCAAACAATTGTCAACCCAGTTGGTCTTCACTATCTCTGAAGTGACTTGCCCCTGAATGAGCGTTCTAGCGACTTAACCTGATCTGATTATCCACCTGAAGTACCTGCTTTCAAATCTCCACGTTCTGCATAATTGCCCCTGATTGGCTCTCGAGAAGACTCACTTCTGATCAACTGCTTCTCAAGCATACTGCCCCTGATCAACTGAAGCTTCGGGACTTGTCCTCAGACTGACTGATTCCGAACTCACTGGAAGTCAATGCCCCGGATTTACAGGTCTTCACAACATACACCATCCTGGTTCAGACTGCTGAATTACTCAGTCCTGCTTGACGATTCCCTGTTGGAATTTCTTTCATGTCAACTACTAACCTGCAATTAAAACTGTCTATTCACGAATGGTAATCTTAATGCAGTGTTTATGCAGGTTTTGAAAAATTTTGTGCTGTCACTCATTTACATGTCATGATTGTGAGTGACGAATGAACCAAAGTTCAAACATAGTGCTTACGTGGTCTGAAAAATACAACAAGGATGTGACTAGCAAGTCATGAAGGAGTCAGGTTACTCAACCTTATCGTGATGCGCTTTCAGAATAAACCCTGCCTCAATTAGGTCTTTTAAGGGTTGTATCGTGGTCGGGTTCACGGTTCGTGAAACAAAGGATATTTGGCTCAAATTTTGATTTGTACCCACCCCTTCTACGTGATGATCTCCGATCCTAAGGTTCAGTTAACTTAGCTCGAGCACTCGCCTCTTCGAGAGGTATGTTGGATGGTAGGAACCATAACTAAGGAATTCACAAGGTTTTTCGGAGTGACAGTTACCCCTTTTTCGTTGTCGGTGTCTGTATACACGACTTTGTCTTTCACTGGGGATCTATTTTTTTTCTATCCCTTCTTTTTCATTCTTTTTGATTCCCTAATTTTTGCCTGGACTGACTCCTTTTGAGTTCTTTTCGATTTTTTCGATTTTTGAAGTCCAGCGGGATGCCCTGATTTTTGCCTAAGTATTAGCTTTCCAGCTTTTTCTTTCTTTTTACTTAACGGGCTTTCTTTTCTTTCTTTTGGAACAAAGTCGTGTGACACTTGTCTTGATTGCTCCGAAAGGATGGTAACCGTCTCACTCCTGATTGGTGAGGTTTAACCACTGTGGTTGATGAAGTACGACCTCTTGAGAGGCATAAACTGCAATTGGTCCTCGAAAGACAACACTCCTTCGTAAGACTTGAATGCTCGGTCAAGCTAACTGACAACTACCATGCCCCGGGTTAAGATGTGAGGGTTTAAAAGTCCAAAAAAACTTCTACTTCCTGGCTCGAAGTGGTTAACAAGGGACTAACTCCTTATATCTCCAGTGTTTAGGGGATTTGAAACAATGCCTTGTACGTCATCGGCAAGGTCTTATCTGAAAGCATACGATCATCGGTTATGAGTTTAGTTCCGTCATCCTCCCCCAAATCTTTGCTAGTCACAGTGATAAAGTGGAGTGAATAAAATGCAAGTGTCAGTGCAATGCAGCAAATGAGCGACAGCGACATGATTAATTCAGAAAAATGCATAGTCACATTATTAATATTACCATTCGAAACAAACAATGTTTAAAAACAAGTAGTAACTAACAGAAAAGAAATTACAACTGCAAATGATATAAAGTCAGGGGACTGCCAATGCTGAGGGCGCCTGCCTGTCTGGACCACTGGCTTTCGCTGGGGAATACTTTCCGAGTCTACGAGCTTAGACAGCTGAGCGGTTGGTATGAACAAACAGAAATCCTTCTCGAAAGGAAATGCAATCCTGGTCGATCAATTGTTGTACCTTCGCCTGAAATGCTTTACAATCTTCCGTCGAATGCCCTGGTGATCCGCCATGATAATCACACTGAACATGGGGATTATACCCAGGAGGGTAAGGTTCTGGCACGGGCTTGAGAGCTTTAGGTTCCACCAAAGAACTCTGGACCAACTGTGGCAAAAGCTGATCGTACGGCCCAGGAACTGGATGAGAAGGAGCATTCCTTCGTTCCAAATTGCTACGAGGTCTGCTCTGATTCTGATGCTGATTCTGATACCCTCGGTCACGAGTTCGCCGATTTGTAAGGGAAGCGACATAAGACTCCTGATATGGTGCTCTAGGCACAACTGTCTGTCCAGCATAACAAGGCATAGAAGATACTGATCTCTGAGAAGATGAAGAACCCATAAATTTCACCAATTCATCTCGAGGGTACCCAACATCTGGCATGACTGCATTGATCACAACTCCTTCTTCATTCTGATAGTCATGAAGAGATTCAGTTTCACTAGCCTGGCTGCTTGAATCAATCTGGATTTTCCTGATCCTTATAGAATTCTCAATACGTTCTCCGACTCCCACTAATTCGGAGAAGTTCAGCGAAATCCCAAGCAATCTCTCAAAGTACGGGCTTTGCAAGGAGTCTACGAACATGCCTGCTAACTCTCGGTCAGGGATCGGTGGTTCCACTCTAGAAGAAAAATCCCTCCATCTCCGAGCATACTTTTTGAAAGGTTCATTGATCCCCATAGACAAAGATTGCAACTCCATGCGAATGGGAGCTATGTCCATATTGTAATCATACCGCTTCAGGAAAGCTCTGGCTAAATCCACCCATGATCGAATCTGATCCTTCTCTAACTGCATATACCAACGTAGAGATGCCCCAATCAAACTGTCCTGAAAACAGTAAATCATCAACTTGTCGTTTTGCACAAACGAAGTCATCTTTATGCAGAACATCACCAAATGTAGCCTCGGGCAACTATCTCCTTTATACTTTTCAAACTTCAGCGCTCTGAATTTAGGAGGTAACACTAGGTCAGAAACCAAGCACATATCTGAAGCATTGAGACCAACATCGTTCTTAACTTCCAGGGCTTTGACTTGTTCCTCCAATGCGTGCAACCTCTTAGCTTGCACAAGAGCTAACGGATTATTAGTCCTCACTATCGGAACTTCTCTTCGGGAGATCCAACCAGCAGGAATAACATTCTGATAATTCGCGGCATCAGCAGAAGAACGTTCACTTGGGATGACAAACTGTTGGTGCAGATTTTGGCCTCTAACAGAAGTCTGCACAAGTTGAGCTGCAGTAAGGTTATTCACTTGCGGAAAGCCTTCATCAGACGTGGAATCATACAAAGGATTGGACGTCATAATAAAGTCTGACAAAGCATCAGCAATCTGGAAGTCGTTTCCTGACATGACTATCAGCAACTTTCAACTGACGACACTGCTTGATTCTGCTTGATTCGTTTCAACCCCTTGGTCGTCTTCTAACAATCCACACTTGCCTCGAACAATCCCCCGAGAATCACCCTCTGAATCAAAACAAAGGCTGGATAAGAGCTCTGGCCAGCTAGAGAAATGCTATGCAATATGATGCAAAGATGCTTATGCAAATGCAATGCAATGCAGCAAACACGGGATCACAACCCCCACAACATGCTCTGAATACTGAGGCACTGCTGACGGAGTACGTTCTCTCTAAAAGAGAACGCCAAGATAGCGGGTAGGTTGGAAGTCAAGTTTCTCGCAAAAAACCCCCCACTCACGGGTATGGACCTAAGGTACGGCATCCTATGCGGTCATCAGCGTCACAGACTTTCATGAGGAATGATGCGATTCCCAGAAGGAGTGGCATCGTCATCTCATGAAGAGGCCTCACTTAGCTGACTTCCAATTGATCGGTCCCCAGAGTCGACAATCCTCACGTCTGGACTCCCCTCAGATCCTCAGGATCGGAAAGAAGCACCTTGGAGAGAACCTCGTCTGAGCGTGAATTTCGTGGGGAACTTGTGTCTGCTCAACAAACAGGTTTGTCCACTAATCTCCACAACTACGCCTAAATGCATACTTAAGCAGCCCAGGTCCGGCTATCACTCAAAATATCACCCTCCCCAGCACGACAGCAACAACTAGTCGTAATACAGAAATAAACACCCAAAAAAGACAAGTAAACAAACGCTAGGATTGACTCTCTTAGGGGACGTTGGATCCCACATGCATGGGAAACTATCGCAGTCCCCAGCAGAGTCGCTGTTGCACCCTAAAATTTGACCAACCGGTTCTCCTATCTGGTTCGTGGTTTAATTCGTATTCGCATATCAGATGCATGACATTTGTGCACAGACAGAGGATGTCAGAGTTACAGCTTGGTTTTCATCTACCGGATATTTCAGATTCAGTCTAGATAATTAGGGTTTTATTTTCGGGAAATTGTGCGCTTCTCGGTGTTTTCAGCTTACATGGTGGTTTTCGGGATATTCGGATGCCCGGGGTTTACTGTTGCTTCGATATGGTCTCGCGCTCTCTTTTATGTTGGCTTTTTTCCTTTGTTTGCATTTTTTAGGGTTTAATAGCCTTTTTATAGATTTAAATAGTTTTTTTTATATTTTAAATAGGTTTTATGGATTTTTCAGAATTTAAATAGTTTTTTTTATGTGTTTAATAGTTTTAAATCCTTTTTAGAATTTTATAAATTGTTTTAATAGATTTTAGGATATTAGGTTTTAATATAGATATTAATTTCTTTTTAGGTTTAGTATAATTTTAATGGGTTTTAATAGTTTTTTAATAGTTTTAACAGAATAATAGAATTTCTTTTAAATAAATAGTATAGATTTTAATAGAACTTTAATAGCTTGTTTAGTTTATTAGTTTAGATTTAAATTGGAATTGATAGAGTTTTTTTTAGGTTAATTCTCTTAATAGAGGTTAATTAGGATTTTAATCTTGTGTTTAGGGTCTTATTAGAGTTTGTTAGAATTAATTAGATTAGATTAGTCTTAATTTTCGGATTAATTAGTCAGGTTTTAACTAGTTAATTAGGATTAGTCTTTAATTAGTTTTTAATTAGGTCAATCAGGTTTTCCATTTAATTTTCGTTGGGCCCAGTGTTATCAGTCAAAGGCCCAATACCAGTCCATTCTTTTTGTTCGTTTTTTTTTTCAGTCCAGAAAATTGCAATGACACTTGTCCATATATAAACAAGCACACGTGTAAATCACTAGAGCTAGCCACCTCAATTCCCACTCATTTGCATGCATCACACGTATCCTTCTCTCTGACTCCCACAACGCCACTTGTCACGCCATTGTCCTTCACCGGAAATTCCACCGGCCGGCATGCAAAGCTCTCAGGCCACCGCCCCAACTGACTCCGACCATCCTAACTGACGCCGGAAACAGCCAAAACCACCGGAAAAATCAAAAACGCCATAATTATCATTTTTCCAGAAACTCATTCGATCTCCTCCAATCTTCATCGTCTACCTTCACCCACTACTCACCGGAAAACTCAACCAAGTCCACCGGAAATTTCATCCATTGCCGGAAACTTCAAGCAATTTCCAGAACAACGATACTCAGATTTCCAAGAACTTCAGATTTCCAGATTCGCAAGATCTTCATCGCTTCATTCAAGCTCCAACAATGTCTTCAATCATCATCGAAGAACCTTTAATATTCCCAGAAAAGCTTTGTGGATCTTCGTTGCCTCCAAGATCATTCAACGGGTTCTCCACTCCGTTCGTTTTCCTCGATCTCCAAGATCTCTCTTCCCAGGTCTTCAACAGTGGCTATCTTCTTCCGTTCTCCAGAAAGCTTCAAGATCCCCGCGAGTTCCTCCAATATTCTTCAGTTCCAGGATCTTCGTCGCCTTCTTCATTTCTCCAGGTGTGTTCATCTTCCCTTCGATTTGTTACTTGTGCGTAGCTAGGGTTTAGCTGGATCTTTGTTGATGTGCTTAGATCGTGAACTGTGAAGTTTGATTTCGATCTGAGAGTGTTAGATGAAGTTTGATTTCACGTGTGATAGTTGATTAGGGTGTAGTTTTCGTTCAGGAGGTGTGAGGGTTTGAGAATGTTTTGAGAGGATTCAGAGGAGTTTCAGAGAGGGATTTGGGAGATGAACGGCGCTAGGGTTTTGGTTTAGTGAACAGTGATTGAAATTTTGGGGAAGAAGACTAGTTTTGTTGGGTGATGATTTGGGCTAGGGTTTGGATTGGGTTAAGCCCAAGTCTGATTTGCTGAAGCGCACCCCTCCATTTACTCGCTATCCCCCCTGATTGTGAGAAAACTGAATGGATGTGGATTGGGCTTAGGCCCCAATTGCTAGGCGCACCCCCCTCAGTTGGGCCCAATGCTGTAACAACTAGGGCGTTTTGCTAATGCACCCCCCTATTTTAATTTCTTTTTAATTTCTTTGTTTTCATTCATGTTAGAAAATTCATAAAAAATAGTAGGAGTATCCGATTAATTCTCTTCTTTTTTCTATAGGTTCCTAATTCAATTTAGAATTTTATAATGCAAAAATATTGAATTGACCATGAATTTTCATTTTTATTTTCATTTTTGTATTTTAATAGGTCTTGAATAATTGGTTTGTGATGTGTCTGCCTTGTTGATTTTAGTTCTTTCATTTGGTATTGATTTTTGCTTTAGTTTTTTAGTATGTTATACTAGACTGATGCATGCTCCCCATAGGATTTTTGTGGATTTTTTTTAGAGATTGATTGATGTTGTTTCAGGGTTAGAGAGTAGAGACCTCCTAACTTGCCGGTTAACCCTTGACCATTCACATGTTAGGGATTGTTTAGTAGCCTTAGAAGTTGACTTAGGCTTTGAGATTTGATCTTGGGATCATAGAGGCATGTAGGTTTCCCCTATATTTTTGGTAGATTTTTACAGGGTGTTCTGTTATTTTTGCTTGAGCTTGAGAATAGGAGAAGTCTTGAGGGCTTCTGACTTTGAAGTTCAACTGTGGTTGAACTTTAGAGGTAGTTTCTTTTGGTTGGAGGGCCTGTGGTTTCTTCTAGAAGATGGAGGCTGGATGAAGCCTTGATGGAGCTTGAAAGGATGCATGGATTGAGGTCCTAGTCTAGGAGCTTGCTCTCTTTTTGTGAGGTTTGAGATCCTGAAGTCTGAGGGAAATTCATGGTACTTTCCTGAGGAAGGTACTATGGATGTCTTTCATTATTTCTTCTCACCTCTTTCTCAAGTATCCAATGATGTTGGAGCCTTCATGTGAGTTTAGTTTCTCCTGAGGAGGAATGTAAACCATTCACAGTTGTTGAGCCGCATGGGATATGATTCCTAAGTGGAAGCCCCCTAGTACTTTCCTGAGGAAGGCACTATGGGTCTGTTCATTTAGTTCCCTTAGTTCATGTAGGATTTCTCAAGTATCCAATGATGTTGGAGCCTTCATGTGAGTTTAGTTTCTCCTGAGGAGGAATGTAAACCGTTCACAGTTGTTGAGCCGCATGGGATATGATTCCCAAGTGGAAGCCCCCTAGTACTTTCCTGAGGAAGGCACTATGGGTCTGTTCACTTAGTTCCCTTAGTTCATGTAGGATTTCTCAAGTATCCAATGATGTCGGAGCCTTCATGTGAGTTTAGTTTCTCCTGAGGAGGAATGTAAACCGTTCATAGTTGTTGAGCCACATGGGATATGATTCCTAAGTAGGAGCCTTCTGGTACTTTCCTAAGGAAGGCACTATGGGTCTGTCTACTTAGCTCCCTTTCTTTGGTAAGCTTGTCTTGAAGCTTGAAGACTGGGATTGATTTCTCTTGTGTAGGGTTTTGCTTTAGGGCTTTGCTTAGAGATTTGATTAAGGTTTTGTGTAGGGTTTTACTTAGGGTTTTGCTTAGGGCTTTGCTCAGAGGTAGATTAGGGTTTTAGGGTTTGTTCAGGGTCTTGCTCAGGGGTAGTTTCTTGCTTTTGGATAGGAGTTTGCCAGGCTGGTTAGCCTTCTCTTTGTGTTGTTTGACTTGTGTGGTGCTGTGCTGCATTAGACTTAGGGGTTCATATAGATATTTCTGAGATAGGTGCATCTTAGAAATAGGGTTTGTGTGCATGAGAAGTTGAGGTGGTCCTCCTTATGCTTGATTGTTATTGAGTGGCTTTGCTTGCTGGTATTTGGTAGAGCTGAGCTCCCTTGCCTCTGTGGTTTATGGCCTTTGTGCCTTGATTGTTTGGTTGTTGCATTCATGCATATTTCCAGTATTTCTTTAATTTTGCAGTGATTCCTGTTTGCTGTTTAGTCCTGTTGCCATGATCCCTTAGGAACTCTAACTTCTCTGCTGTGGAGGAGTTATGATAGACATTAGGTTGGTCAACCAGGCATGATAACATTAGGTAGATTCCCTTTTTCAACCATAGTTTTAGGGTGTCTCTTTCCTTTCTCAAACAACAGAAAAACACTTAATAAAGGATAAAACAAAAGTGAATTCATTTCTTCCGTCAAAAGATTTGAACAAACATCAAAACCTTTTTGTCCTCCTGGACTGTGAAAACCCTTGGTTAAGGTGCATTTTCCCCTAAAAAACACTTGAACAACTTGTGTCGTGCGTAGTCGAACTACGTTTGCTCTAATCTTCCATGTTGTGTGGAAGTACGTTGGCACAGGACGCGATGTCCTGGTGAGCAACCTTTCCCCTTGTCTAGACGTAGGTAGTCGAACTACGTTGACTCTGACTTTCCCATTGCACGGGGGAGTACGTAGGCCCAGAACAGCGTATGTTCTGTCGAGTCCTGTCCTTTTCTTTTCTTTTCAGACTGATCACTAGCGTAGATAGATAAACACACCCTTTTCCTTATAAACACCAAGTGTGGATCCCGTCGAGTACGACGGACGTGAGGGGTGCTAATACCTTCCCCTTGCGTAACCGACTCCCGAATCCAGGTTTTGGTCGCGACAACCATACCTTTCCCGTTTTTTCGAGGTTTACTTCGAGCGTTTCCTTTCCCTCCGTTAGGATAAATAACGCACGGTGGCGACTCTTCTGTCAGCCGGCGCCGATTTTCGCAGTAGCGACAGCTGGCGACTCTGCTGGGGACTTGTAGCATCTAGGGAATTTTCCCATCCCTTATGCTGGGACCGTTTCCCATCCCCTACGCGAGTCAATCCTAGCGCTTGGGTGTTTTTCTGTTGGGTGTTGTGCACATGTGTTTTACCTTTCTGCACTTTACTTTTCCATACCTTTACCTTTCCGCATTTACTTTCAGCACTATATTATTATGATTATTGCTGTGGGAAAGGGAGGTTACTATGAGTGAGAAGCCGGACCTGGGCTTGAGTATGCACCTAGACATAGTTGCAGAGAGTAGTAGACGAACCTGTCTGCTGAGCAGGCACCGTTCCCTACGAAATCTGCACTCAGACTAGGTTCTCTCCGAGGTGCTCCTTTCCGGTCCTGAGGATCTGAGGGGAGTCCAGACGTGAGGATTGTCGACTCTGGGGACCGATCATTTGGAAGTCAGCTAAGTGAGGCCTCTTCATGACTTGATGATGCCACTCCTTCTGGGAATCGTATCGTCACTCATGAAAGTCTGTGACGCTGATGACCGTATAGGATGCCGTACCTTTGTCCGTGGATTAGGTCCATACCTGTGAGAGGGATTGGGTTATTGCAGGAAAACTGGCCTTCAGAAACCATGATTCAGTATTTATCAGATGGTTTTCTTGGCTCGTTAACAGGTGTGTTATTTGGATCAGATGGGTTTCTTGTTTGAGATTGATATTATTATCAGATGGTTTTCTCGTCAGTTACAGAGGTTCAGATGGATTTCTTACCAGGGGATTGGTATTTTGGGTGTCAGATGATAATCAGTGTCATGACGTTCTGGTGACTGTGGTGGTTTTCCGTTCTTGACATCACAGAGATGTTCCTCTTCAGGCTACAGCATGGCCCCTGTGTTCACTGATTGCATCATTTATCATATTGCATTATTGCATTACCATTTGCATCCAACTAAAGTGTGTGTATTGTAGGTACATATTTCCCCTCCCAGTTCCGGTGTTTGTTTCCTAGCAAGACATGGAAGCCATGAAGAGAGTGTTACCCTACAAATTCCCGTCTCCAGATATCAGTCTGTTGTCAGAGTTAATTACTATTGCTAGGAAGAAGGTGATGGGAGATTTCAAGAAGACATATGGGAGGATCCTGACTTATGTTTACCAACCCTCGGCTTATGAGATCAGCGACATTTACACCCTGTTGCAGTTTTATGATGCTGAGCTCAGGTGTTTCGTATTTCCTGATTTTGTCTTGGCTCCTACCCTGGAGGAGTATTCTGCACTCTTGGATATACCGATTCGCGAGCAGATGCCTTTCTATCACACGGACGCTAAGCCTAATCTGGCTGAGCTTTCTGCTATTCTGTACTTAGGAGAGTTTGAGCTGACAGGGAAGATGATCAGAAGAGGAGACGCGTGGGGATTTCCGTTGGTTGTTTTGGTGGAGAAGGCTCGGGAGTATACCAAGAAGGGTGGCTGGGTTGTTTTTGACGCCATCCTTGCTATGTGTGTTTATGGCATTGTATTGTTCCCAAACCTTCCTGATTTTATTGATACAGATGCTTTCTATATTCTGGCTGCAAAGAACCCAGTTCCTACCTTGCTGGGAGATATCCACCATTCCACTCACTACCAAAATGAAAAGCGGCGAGGAAGGAATGTCTCTTGCTGTGTACCTCTACTGTGCAGGTGGTTTACTAGTCATATGCCGAAGTCAGGGCCTTTCGTCACTTCTATTGATTCTTTAGGATGGCCTGAGCGCTTGATGGGGTTGACTTCTGAGAATGTGGTGTGGGTTAATGAGGAGGTGTTAGGAGTTGAGGTCATATACAGATGCGAAGGATTCCCTAGTGTTCCTCTGATAGGAAGGAGAGGGTGTGTCAATTACAACCCTTCCTTATTAATCAGGCAGTTTGGGTATGCACCTCAGGAAGCGCCGAAGCCCGAGGAGATACAGGAATCTCTGTATCTCACTGGGGCAATAGAGGAAGAGATGTTGATCAAGCTTGAGAAAGCATGGAAGAACCTGTATAAGAGAGGGAAGCCTTCATGTAGCAAAGGGGGTGCTCGAGTTCTTGGTCCGTATGTGGAATGGATTCGTGAACGAGCTACGAAATTCCTTATGCCTTATCCTGCAGTTCAGCCATTGTATCCTTCTCCGGTGGAGGAGCCCACCACTATAGACATACAGGTATACAAGCAGCTGATGGAGGAGAAAAAAGAGTTAGCAAAGGCTAAAGAGGCTTTAGAGAAAGAGAATGCCCAGCTTCGTCATGAAAAGATTGAAACAGGATATTTTTCCAAGCAACAGGCCAAAACTTTGAAACATCTGAAGACTACTTTATTGGAGTTGACTGAAACCAAGAAGCGTCTGGAGTTAGATGTAGACTCAGTTAGCAGTGTATTGGCTACTAAGAAACAAGAGCTGGAAAGGGCCTACACGAAGTTAGCTAAGTTCAGAGAGCATTGGGACCTTACTATGGCCAAACGCAAAGAACGGGAAGAAGAGCTAAAGATACAGGTTGCTCGGTTGGGAGAACAGGTTAAAGTGAAGACGGAAGAGCTTGAAGAAGAAGCATGCCGTCGATACGAGGCCGAACGCAAACTGATTGATGCCATGAAGAATCTGGAAGATTGTCAGCACAGAGCAGGCACCAAGAGGCCCAAACCTGAGGATGGTGCCCAGGATAAGGCTTGGGAAGATTTTGTCAGAGATATCCATGGAACGGTCAGGAAAAGGGATCAGTTGATAGAAGGCTTGATTTATCGACCGGATCACGCAGAGATGAAGAAGCTGTTCGAGGATTTCTGCAACCGTACCCGCACTTGATTTCTTTCTTGTATTCTACGTGTTGAGATCACCACCAGGCATGTTGGTTGGGATCCTCCTTTATCATATCAGTTGTATGGAACATAGTTGTGTAACGCCTTGACGAGACTGTTTTTCCAATATATGAGGGTTTTTCTAAATATTGTCTTCATGGTTTCTCTTGTCTTGCCACCTTGACACTGGAATTGGAGGGGAAATGTCCCCAACGCACACATGCACGTTAGCATTTTTGCATTGTTGTTTGCATAAATCACATTGCATTATAGGTTTGTGATCCATGTTCCTTATCATTCTTCATCCATACATCCAGGTATTTTCAGGATTGCAGAAAAGCGGGTCCACCGTTACTCTACCAGAATTAATCACAAGAAGATCATGGACAGCGTGCAGAGTGAAATGCAAGAAATGCGTGACAGGATGGCCATGCTCATGCAAACCATGGAGACCATCGCCAAAGGACAAGAGCAGCTGCAGAATCTGGTTCAACCGATAGTCGCACGGGCTGAAAACAACGGGACACCGCATGGTGAAAATATTGCTTCTTCTCCCCGAATTGAGAATTGTCAAAGTGCTGATGCTATTCCCGTAACCGGTTTGAATGCTGGAGAAACTGGTCCTGTAGGTGGAGGCAGGAACGCCGGTAATATGAATGCCAACACAGATACTGCTGGAATATTTGTGGGTCATGTCAACCAGGGTTTCAATGGGGGCGTTGAGAATGTCGGAATGAATGGAAATAATGGTAACCAGGGCTTCAATGGTGTGAACATGGGGTATGGCAACATTGCTGGCACCAAGGCTGGGTTTGGTGACTATGGTTATGGTAATCTTGGATATGGAACTGGTGCATACAACGCTCAAGAGATGGGCAATCTGAGGTATGACCCCAGGTACTTCCAAACGGGTCCGGGCCGTGATGCAGATTATGTCGGATACGATGCAGTACCTCGCTGGGAGGATCGTCAGGAGGATGTGTTCTCTGGTCAGAATGAGGGTTATGAAAGAGCTAGGGATGACAACCATCGGATGAGATTGCTGGAAGAGAAAGTGAACGGATTAGCCAGCCATAATGCTCTTGGGCTGGATATGTCAAATATGGGGCTGGTCCCAGGGTTGAGGGTCCCGGTGAAATTCAAAGCGCCGTCATTTGATAAGTACAAAGGGGATACATGCCCTAGGGTGCATGTGCACGCGTTTTACAGGCGTATGTCCGCGTATTCTGAGGATGAAAAGATGCTAATGCACTTCTTCCAGGATAGCCTGTCAGGGCCATCGCTGGAGTGGTATATGAGCTTGGAGCCTACTCAGATCAGGAGTTGGAAAGAGCTGGCAGAGGCTTTTGTTCGACATTATCAATATAATAGTGATCTCGCCCCTAACCGAGTCCAGCTGCAGAGCATGTCTCAAAAGTCTAGCGAGAGCTTTAAGGAATACACCCAGAGATGGCGAGATCTGGCTGCTAGGGTACACCCTCCGATGGTGGAGCGCAAAATGATGGATATGTTCATAGGAACTTTTTCTGGAATGTACTATGACCGGTTGCTCAATTTTTCGATGAGTACCTTCTCTGAATTGATCTTGATGGGGGAGCGCATTGAAAACGGAGTGAAGATTGGTAAAATTCAAGCGGGTGAGTCCAGTACTGCAGGAGGTAACAAGAAGACGTTTGGTGGGAAAAGGCAGGGTGATACCAACGCTATACACAATGCTCGACGGAGAAATAGAGGTCAGAACTGGCATCAGCAGTCGCAGGTTGCAAGTGTAACCATTCCAGGGCCTTCTCAGCAGCAAAGACAACAACCACAACCGCAGGCTCAGCAACAGCCAAATAATAATCAGCGCAGATTTCAGAACCCGCGACCGAGGAGAGTATTTGAGGTACCGCCGGTATCATACGCAGAACTTCTTCAAACTTTGTTGAAATTGCAGCTAGTCGAGAAGAGGACCTTAGCACCACCAACCGGCCAGCCACCAGTCGGGTATGATGTTAATGAGCATTGTGACTTCCATTCGGGTGCGCCAGGGCACAATATTGAAAATTGCCTAGCTTTCAAGCATAAAGTACAGGATTTGCTTGATAGTACGGCTATTAACTTCGGGAAGGATGGTCCCAATATCACGCAACAGCCAATGCCCAAGCATGGCGGGGCTGGGGCCAATGCAATCCTGACAGATGATGAGTTGGACTTGATTTCGGAAGTGAGCAAGCTGAAAACCCCTTTGAGTTATGTAAAGCAGCGCTTATTGGAGGGAGGTGTCTATCCCGGATGCAGTGAAGAGTGCGCTGACTGTTTGGTTCAACCTGGGGGCTGTGAGAAGTTGAAAAGGGGAGTTCAAGGGCTGATTGATGAAGGGATCCTGCAGTTTGACAGGTCTGTGGGGCGAGAGAAGTCTGTTGAGACAGAATTTGGAAAAGAGCGCAGTGAGGTTGCTACGATCACCATTCCGTTCAAATCAGTGACGATTTCGGCATCATCGAAAAGGCCGACCATTACTATTACCAAGGCTAAACCAGTCCCTTATGAGAACACAAAGGCAGTCCCGTGGTGCTATGGTGCTGAAGTGTATTGCAATGGGGAAAAGATTGACTTGAATGATCCGCCAGCAGGATCCGTAGATAACATCGTGGGAGCGGGTGGTATAACCCGGAGCGGGAGAATTTTCACTTCACCTGAGGTCGAGGCAGAGAGGCTCGCCAGGGGTAAGAACAAAGTAGTTGAGGGGGAATCTTCGGGGAGTAAGGAGAAGGAACCGATAACCAAAGATGTGGAAGAATTCATGAGATTGATTCGCAAAAGTGACTACAAGATTGTAGAGCACCTGCAGCAGACCCCGTCAAAGATCTCCATATTATCGCTGTTGTTGTGCTCTGAGGCGCATAGAAATGCCCTGTTGAAGGTACTTGAGACATCCTTCGTGCCGCAAGAGATTTCAGTTAATCAGCTGGAGGGAGTTATGGCACATGTTAATGTCGGGCATGGTCTGGGATTCACGGATTTTGACCTAACGCCTAGAGGGCGTGATCACAATAATGCCTTGCACATCTCTATCGAGTGCCGGGGCACTATTTTATCCCATGTGCTGGTAGACACTGGGTCCTCGTTGAATGTGTTACCAAAGAAAGCCTTGTTGAAATTGGATACCCGTGGGTTGTTGTGCACACCTAGTGATTTGGTGGTAAGGGCCTTTGACGGAACGAGGAGGTCGGTATTCGGATCAGTAACGTTACCCATCCAGGTAGGTCCGGAGGTGTTTGATACAGTGTTTTACATCATGGACATCCAGCCTGCATATAGTTGTTTGATCGGGAGACCTTGGATTCACGCCGCTGGGGAAGTAACTTCTACACTCCATCAGAAGCTGAAGTATATGGTTGAGGGGAGTATTGTGACGGTGTGTGGCGAAGAGGATATCTTAGTCAGTCATTTGTCTTCCTTCAAGTACGTGGAGGTAGATGGAGAGATTCATGAAACCCTGTGTCAGGCGTTCAAAGGGGTGAAGGTTAAAGAAGAAGCCCCAGTGAAGAGTGAAGGGCAAGAGGTGACTGTCTCCTCATATAAAGAAGCCAAGGCGTTGGTGCAAGCGGGAGAGACTCAGAAGTGGGGGCAGGTTCTGGACCTACCAGTGAAGCAAGATAGGTATGGCTTAGGGGTACCGCCCATCTCCCTCACAGAGTGCGCCTAAGTACAAGGGACCTGTGGTGTTCACGCCCGGAGGGGTTAGCTTCGAAAGGATTAATGTCGTGTCTGATACGGAGGAAGTGGATAGCGACTGCGACATGGACGCATGGATTCGACCCAGCACGCCGGGGCAAAGCCTATGCAACTGGTCCATCCAGGACGTCATCCAAGTCACCAAACAGTAATGCGTTGTTTTTTTCAATCATTGTATGATCACATGCCTTGCCCGGGGCATCGTTGACCTCGTCTTAGGGCCTAACTATTTACCTGTATGTTTGCATGATCAATAAATGACGATGTTTTTACATTCAAATGTTATGATCCCTTTCTTTCTGTTTTTATTTTGCAATAAAATGGCAGCGTGGTTATGCATTTTGCTTGTATATCATTTTGAAGCACTTAACCGTTTCCCTCGCAGGATTCATGAATTTTCAGATGACATTGACCAAAGACTTCCTATGACTCGTTTTGACTTCGAGCATCTGATCTTCCAAGCTAAGGAGGAGATTGTTGAGGATAGTGACTTACCAGAAGAGCTGAGTCGGTTGTTGAAGCAAGAGGAGAGGGTCATTCTGCCTCATCAGGAAGAGATTGATATTGTCAATTTAGGGTCTGAAGAATGCGTCAGGAATATCCATATAGGGGCCGCGTTGCAGGTTGACATCAAGCAAGAGCTTATCGAGATGCTGCGTGAATACAGTGATATATTTGCTTGGTCCTACGAGGACATGCCATGTTTGGATACTGATATGGTCATTCATCGTCTGCCGTTGAGGGAAGATTGCCCACCCGTGAAGCAGAAACTCAGAAGGACTCGTCCTGACATGGCTGTAAAGATAAAGGAAGAAGTGTAGAAGCAATGGGATGTTGGATTCCTAGATGTCACCACTTATCCCACTTGGGTCACTAATATCGTGCTTGTGCCAAAGAAAGATGGCAAGGTTCGAATGTGTGTTAATTATAGGGATCTAAACAAAGCAAGCCCGAAAGATGATTTCCCGCTGCCGCATATTGACGTGTTAGTTGACAATACGACTCAGTTTTCGGTGTTCTCTTTCATGGATGGATTTTCGGGGTACAACCAGATCAAAATGGCTCCGGAGGATATGGAAAAAACGACCTTTATCACCCCGTGGGGAACCTTCTGTTATAAGGTGATGCCCTTTGGTTTGAAAAATGCTGGGGCAACGTACCAGCGGGCTATGACAACGCTCTTTCACGACATGATGCACAGAGAGATTGAGGTATATGTCGATGACATGATTGCCAAGTCTCAAACAGAGGAAGAACATCTGGTTCATCTGCTGAAGTTGTTCAAGAGGCTGAGGAAGTTCAGGCTGAGGCTGAATCCTAACAAATGTACCTTCGGAGTGAGATCCGGGAAGCTACTGGGGTTCATTGTGAGAAAGAAAGGAATCGAGGTCGATCCTGCAAAAATAAAAGCAATACAAGAGATGCCAGCACCGAGAACAGAAAAAGAAGTCCGTGGATTCTTAGGGAGATTGAACTACATTGCTAGGTTCATCTCTCAACTAACGACCACGTGTGAACCTTTGTTTAAACTGTTAAAGAAAGATCAAGCGGTGGTCTGGAACGACAATTGCCAAAGGGCATTTGAAAAGATAAAAGAATACTTGCAGGAACCTCCAGTGTTGATACCCCCAGTAGCGGGACGACCACTGATTATGTATCTGACGGTTCTTGAGAACAGTATGGGTTGTGTTCTCGGTCAACATGACGAGACAGGACGGAAAGAGCATGCAATTTACTACTTGAGTAAAAAGTTCACGGATTGCGAATCTCGATACTCTATGCTCGAAAAGACGTGTTGTGCATTGGCGTGGGATGCCAAACGTCTAAGACAGTACATGCTGAACCATACAACCATGCTGATATCAAAGATGGATCCGATCAAATATGTGTTTGAAAAGCAAGCGCTCTCTGGAAGGATTGCTAGATGGCATATGGTATTGACAGAATACGATATCCAGTATTTTTCCCAGAAGGCCATTAAGGGAAGTGTTATGTCTGAATATCTTGCCGAACAGCCAATTGAGGATTATCAGCCTATGAAGTTTGAATTTCCTGATGAGGACATAATGTACTTGAAGGCTAAAGATTGTGATGAGCCGTTGCCTGGTGAAGGTCCTGAGCGGAGTTTCCAGTGGCAATTAATTTTTGATGGGGCTGTCAATTCGTATGGTAGTGGGATTGGGGCAATCATTACAACTCCCCACGGGTCGCACATCCCGTTTACAGCCAGATTGACTTTTCCAGTAACGAATAACGAAGCTGAGTACGAAGCTTGCATTATGGGGTTGTAGGAGGCTATCGATCTGAGGATCAAGAATCTGGACGTATATGGGGATTTAGCATTGGTTGTGAATCAGATTAAGTGAGAGTGGGAGACACGCCAACCTAATCTGGTACCGTACATGAATTATGCGAGAAGGTTTCTACCTTTCTTTGATAAAGTAGAGTTTCATCATGTACCCCGGGCGGAGAATCAAATGGCAGACGCCCTTGCAACGTTATCCTCGATGTATAAGGTCAACTACTGGAATGAGGCTCCCAGGATTGTCATATCTCGCCTTGATAGGCCGGCCTTTGTGTTTGCAATTGATGAAGCATCTGACGGTAAACCTTGGTATTTCGACATACAGAATTTCCTGAAGAACAAGGAATATCCGGCTGGGGCATCCAGTCGTGATCAGAAGACTCTAAGGAGATTAGCAGGCAACTTCTATCTGAATCCCGACGGCGTTCTGTATAGAAGGAACCACGATTTGGTACTCCTCAGGTGTGTAGACGAGAAGGAAGCCAATTTACTCATGGAAGAGGTCCATGAAGGAACTTTTGGTACGCATGCGGGTGGGCATGCTATGACCCGGAAGTTGTTGCGGGCGGGGTATTATTGGTTAACGATGGAAACAGACTGTTTCAAGTTCGCCAAGCGGTGTCACAAGTGCCAGATCTATGCTGATAAGATCCATGTGCCACCCAGTCCACTGAATGTTATGGCTTCTCTGTGGCCTTTCTCCATGCGGGGAATTGATATGATTGGCAAGATTGAGCCTACTGCTTCTAATGGGCATCGCTTCATCCTAGTCGCGATCGATTACTTCACCAAGTGGGTGGAAGCAGCATCTTACGCCAATGTGACGAAGCAGGTGGTGGCCAGATTTATCAAGAAGGATATAATTTGCAGATACGATATCCCTGAACGGATCATTACTGATAATGGTTCGAATCTGAACAATAGGATGATGAGGGATCTTTGTCAGGAGTTTAAGATCGAGCATCATAATTCATCTCCGTACAGACCCAAGATGAATGGCGCTGTTGAAGCGGCCAACAAGAACATAAAGAAGATTGTTCAGAAGATGGTGGTAACGTATAAGGATTGGCATGAGATGTTACCGTTTGCTTTGCACGGTTATCGCACGACGGTGCGTACATCAACCGGGGCAACTCCGTTCTTATTGGTGTATGGCATGGAGGCAGTCCTACCATTGGAGGTTGAGATACCATCTTTGAGGGTTTTGCTTGATGTTCAGCTTGATGAGGCAGAATGGGTGAGAAGTAGATTGAATCAGCTGAGCTTGATAGACGAGAAGAGACTGACATCCATTGCACATGGTAGGCTGTATCAGAGCCGGATGAAGAAAGCGTTCGACAAGAAGATTCGACCTCGAAGCTTTCAGACGGGTGATCTTGTGCTGAAGAAGATTCTCCCACCGCAATCGGATCACAGGGGCAAATGGACTCCCAATTATGAAGGTCCATACGTCGTGAGAAATGTCTTCTCCAGAGGAGCTTTATTACTATCCACCATGGACGGTGAAGACTTTTCGTCCCCTGTGAACTCGGACGCAGTTAAAAAATACTTTGCTTAAAAATTGACCCGCTGGACAGTAAAAAGAGAGTCCAGGCAAAAATGGGGCATCCTGGCGAACCAAAAAACAGAATAAAAAGGTTCGGACAAAAGTTAGGGATAAAATGGAAAAAATGTACACCCGCGAAGTTGAAAACCTACACCGGGCGGCTTCGGCAAAAAGGGGTATCCCGGTGAATCGAAAACCCGCAAAGGGCGATTCACGCAAAAGTTAGGGATTTGAGAAGCAAATGACTGCGGTCCGAGTTTGATTGTCTATTGGTTTGGGAGCATCCGGGGGTCGACTATCCAAAGCAATCTCTTCCGAAGACGGAGATCGGGAAAGCGTCAGAGTCCGGCGAGTCATAGGAGGACCGGTTCATGGTGTTCGTCTGTAACACGTTGCCGACATGTATACAAATTTTATTCTGTATCTTTGTACATTTCTGCATTTTGTTTATGCGTGACTACCTCTTTTCAGGAGTTGCATCTGATGTACAAATCCTGCATATTCTCAGGCCGTTATCAAGGAAGTGTGTTATTCAGTGTAGTGTGTGACTTTGGTTTTAATTTTTACAGTTTTGTTTGTAAAAAACGCCGATGTTTTTGATAAAACTTACATGTGTGTAAACAGGCGGGCCTCGGCCGATGATTGTTAAAACCGGAAATTACCTGAATGGTTGTCATGGGTGATTACCAAGATGTTTCTTTTTGCATAGATTTCCTTGTGTTTGCTTGTTGACTTTTGCAGGTATTCAAAAGCTCGCAAAGTTCCCCACCAGAGTCCATGGCAGGCTAGTACCCTCTCCAGAGGATGAATGTTGTGTCTTTCCCCAGTGAAGTCGCCCCAGGCAAAATTGAATGTCGTCTCCCCAGAAGAGTGGAGATTGCGTCAGAGGAAAAGATCAATGCATCTTCAGTAGTTCAGAATTGGCTTATCAAGCAGAGCAGAGTCCTCCCCAGCAAGGGTCGAGACAAATATGATCAACTCGTCTGAAGAATCTTGTGTAGTGCAAATCAGAGCACACCAGTCAACCCCCAACTCAGTGATAGCAGGATGAATTATCCCCACAGGGCGTAATCAGAGTGGTGATACCTTTTGAAAGCAGTTTCCAGGATTGCTTTTCTCTTTCCCCAACAGGTTGATCCTTCCTTGTCAGGACGATCATTTTCAGCAGAGTTTGAAGTTTTGAGTTTGTGAGCTACTGTCTCAGCAGGATGGTCATCCCTATCGGAGTTAGTTCATCTTTCCAACATTTATTTTGTTGGAAGCGTATCGGTAGTATTCCGGTCATCCCCAGCGGATCCAGTTTGTCTTCAACATTTATTTTGCTGAAATAATCCTTTGCATAAGCATGCATCATAAGCACTTGCATTTTACACGAATATGTAGCATTTCCATGCAGTATGGAAACATTACGGCATCATCAAACATGTGCATTTGGAAGCATAAGCAGGATTGATTACCCGTCCAGCCTCAGGTATTTTCTCTATCGATAAGTGAGATCGTGGTTTGCAGAGATAGGTGTGTTTGGTTTGCGGCACAAGACGCGCAGTGATCGTGTTTTCTCCTGTCAAGAGGGTTGTGGCGCAGTGCACGCAGTGATCGTGGTCATCGTTATGTTGTGGGGATTTGTGGTAGAGTACGCAGTGATCATATTCGTCCTGTATGTTTTGTTTGTGGCACAAGACGCGCAGTGATCGTTGTTTTCTCCTGTCAAGAGGGTTGTGGCGCAGGGCACGCAGTGATCGTGATCATCGTTATGTTGTGGGGGGTTTTCGCGGAAGAGACGCGCAATGATCGTTGTTTTCTCCTGTCAAGAGGGTTGTGGCGCAGGGCACGCAGTGATCGTGGTCGTCTCGGACATGCAGTGATCGTGTCCGTCATGTCATATTCCCCTAGCAAAGTTTGCTTGGTCAAGCACTTTTTCCCCCAACTGAGTCTTTCTCAGGATGCTGTGGTGTCAGCATTGGAAGACGGCAATGCAGATTTTTGGGTGGTCACCCGTAGTTTCCCCAGCAGAGTTATGTTCTCCAGCAGAGTGTTACTTCAATGAGTTACTTGGTTAAGTCCCTCATAGTCCCCAGCAGGGTATTCGCCACGGAGTTGTTTGGTTAAATTCCTCTTATTTTTCAACTGGGTTATTCTCGTCAGGGTGCTTGGTTAAGTTCCCAATTTCCCCCAGCGGAGTGTTTTCAGGATACCTATTGCCAGAATAGGTATTGGACGGCCGTCGTCAGAATTGTCCTCTCAGAGTTGCTTGGTTAAGTTTCTCGTGCCCCCGCAGTTTAGTGGATGCTCGTTCAGGTACGAACGGAAGGTTGGTAAGTGAAATCAACATTTTCCCGTTATTAAGGGATGCTCGTTCAGGTACGAACGGAAGGTTGGTAAGTGAAATCAACATTTTCTCGCAGTTTAGTGGATGCTCGTTCAGGTACGAACGGAAGGTTGGTAAGTAAAATCAACATTTTCTCGCAGTTTAGTGGATGCTCGTTCAGGTACGAACGGAAGGTTGGTAAGTGAAATCAACATTTTCTCGCTGTTTAGTGGATGCTCGTTCAGGTACGAACGGAAGGTTGGTAAGTGAAATCAACATTTTCTCGCTGTTTAGTGGATGCTCGTTCAGGTACGAACGGAAGGTTGGTAAGTGAAATCACCGTTTTCTCGCTGTTAGTGGATGCTCGTTCAGGTACGAACGGAAGGTTGGTAAGTGAAATCAACATTTTCCCGTTATTAAGGGATGCTCGTTCAGGTACGAACGGAAGGTTGGTAAGTGAAATCACCATTTGCTCGCTGTTAAGGGATGCTCGTTCAGGTACGAACGGAAGGTTGGTAAGTGAAATCAACAATTTCTCACTGGTCAGTGTATGCTCACTTCTTCGGAATGGGATGGTCCATGGACAATATCAGATTATTTCATAAGCGGGTTGATGGATAGTGTTTTAGTTGTCGCTGTGGCAATGGAAATCAGTTCCCTGGTTAATTTTCCCCAAGCAGTGGTGTGCACAATTTATTTTTGCGGTTGGCAAATTTCAGGGTTCATTGGTATTCAACCGTCATTTACCTTTGAATGTTTGAAGGCTGAGCGCTCTTCACCCATTCAGGTCCAAGCCGCTTGAATAGGGGCAGCTGTTGCACCCTAAAATTTGACCAACCGGTTCTCCTATCTGGTTCGTGGTTTAATTCGTATTCGCATATCAGATGCATGACATTTGTGCACAGACAGAGGATGTCAGAGTTACAGCTTGGTTTTCATCTACCGGATATTTCAGATTCAGTCTAGATAATCAGGGTTTTATTTTCGGGAAATTGTGCGCTTCTCGGTGTTTTCAGCTTACATGGTGGTTTTCGGGATATTCGGATGCCCGGGGTTTACTGTTGCTTCGATCTGGTCTCGCGCTCTCTTTTATGTTGGCTTTTTGCCTTTGTTTGCATTTTTTAGGGTTTAATAGCCTTTTTATAGATTTAAATAGTTTTTTTTATATTTTAAATAGGTTTTATGGATTTTTCAGAATTTAAATAGTTTTTTTATGTGTTTAATAGTTTTAAATCCTTTTTAGAATTTTATAAATTGTTTTAATAGATTTTAGAATATTAGGTTTTAATATAGATATTAATTTCTTTTTAGGTTTAGTATAGTTTTAATGGGTTTTAATAGTTTTTTAATAGTTTTAATAGAATAATAGAATTTCTTTTAAATAAATAGTATAGATTTTAATAGAACTTTAATAGCTTGTTTAGTTTATTAGTTTAGATTTAAATTGGAATCGATAGAGTTTTTTTTAGGTTAATTCTCTTAATAGAGGTTAATTAGGATTTTAATCTTGTGTTTAGGGTCTTATTAGAGTTTGTTAGAATTAATTAGATTAGATTAGTCTTAATTTTCGGATTAATTAGTCAGGTTTTAACTAGTTAATTAGGATTAGTCTTTAATTAGTTTTTAATTAGGTCAATCAGGTTTTCCATTTAATTTTCGTTGGGCCCAGTGTTATCAGTCAAAGGCCCAATACCAGTCCATTTTTTTTGTTCTTTTTTTTTTCAGTCCAAAAAATTGCAATGACACTTGTCCATATATAAACAAGCACACGTGTAAATCACTAGAGCTAGCCACCTCAATTCCCACTCATTTGCATGCATCACACGTATCCTTCTCTCTGACTCCCACAACGCCACTTGTCACGCCATTGTCCTTCACCGGAAATTCCACCGGCCGGCATGCAAAGCTCTCAGGCCACCGCCCCAACTGACTCCGACCACCCTAACTGACGCCAGAAACGGCCAAAACCACCGGAAAAATCAAAAATGCCATAATTATCATTTTTCCAGAAACTCATTCGATCTCCTCCAATCTTCATCGTCTACCTTCACCCACTACTCACCGGAAAACTCAACCAAGTCCACCGGAAACTTCATCCATTGCCGGAAACTTCAAGCAATTTCCAGAACGACGATACTCAGATTTCCAAGAACTTCAGATTTCCAGATTCGCAAGATCTTCATCGCTTCATTCAAGCTCCAGCAACGTCTTCAATCATCATCGAAGAACCTTTAATATTCCCAGAAAAGCTTCGTGGATCTTCGTTGCCTCCAAGATCATTCAACGGGTTCTCCACTTCGTTCGTTTTCCTCGATCTCCAAGATCTCTCTTCCCAGGTCTTCAACAGTGGCCATCTTCTTCCGTTCTCCAGAAAGCTTCAAGATCCCCGCGAGTTCCTCCAATATTCTTCAGTTCCAGGATCTTCGTCGCCTTCTTCATTTCTCCAGGTGTGTTCATCTTCCCTTCGATTTGTTACTTGTGCGTAGCTAGGGTTTAGCTGGATCTTTGTTGATGTGCTTAGATCGTGAACTGTGAAGTTTGATTTCGATCTGAGAGTGTTAGATGAAGTTTGATTTCACGTGTGATAGTTGATTAGGGTGTAGTTTTCGTTCAGGAGGTGTGAGGGTTTGAGAATGTTTTGAGAGGATTCAGAGGAGTTTCAGAGAGGGATTTGGGAGATGAACGGCGCTAGGGTTTTGGTTTAGTGAACAGTGATTGAAATTTTGGGGAAGAAGACTAGTTTTGTTGGGTGATGATTTGGGCTAGGGTTTGGATTGGGTTAAGCCCAAGTCTGATTTGCTGAAGCGCACCCCTCCATTTACTCGCTATCCCCCCTGATTGTGAGAAAACTGAATGGATGTGGATTGGGCTTAGGCCCCAATTGCTAGGCGCACCCCCCTCAGTTGGGCCCAATGCTGTAACAACTAGGGCGTTTTGCTAATGCACCCCCCTATTTTATTTTCTTTTTAATTTCTTTGTTTTCATTCATGTTAGAAAATTCATAAAAAATAGTAGGAGTATCCGATTAATTCTCTTCTTTTTTCTATAGGTTCCTAATTCAATTTAGAATTTTATAATGCAAAAATATTGAATTGACCATGCATTTTCATTTTTATTTGCATTTTTGTATTTTAATAGGTCTTGAATAATTGGTTTGTGATGTGTCTGCCTTGTTGATTTTAGTTCTTTCATTTGGTATTGATTTTTGCTTTAGTTTTTTAGTATGTTATACTAGACTGATGCATGCTCCCCATAGGATTTTTGTGGATTTTTTTAGAGATTGATTGATGTTGTTTCAGGGTTAGAGAGTAGAGACCTCCTAACTTGTTGGTTAACCCTTGACCATTCACATGTTAGGGATTGTTTAGTAGCCTTAGAAGTTGACTTAGGCTTTGAGATTTGATCTTGGGATCATAGAGGCATGTAGGTTTCCCCTAGATTTTTGGTAGATTTTTACAGGGTGTTCTGTTATTTTTGCTTGAGCTTGAGAATAGGAGAAGTCTTGAGGGCTTCTGACTTTGAAGTTCAACTGTGGTTGAACTTTAGAGGTAGTTTCTTTTGGTTGGAGGGCCTGTGGTTTCTTCTGGAAGATGGAGGCTGGCTGAAGCCTTGATGGAGCTTGCAAGGATGCATGGATTGAGGTCCTAGTCTAGGAGCTTGCTCTCTTTTTGTGAGGTTTGAGATCCTGAAGTCTGAGGGAAATTCATGGTACTTTCCTGAGGAAGTGTCGCTACTGCGAAAATCGGCGCCGGCTGAACAGAAGAGTCGCCACCGTGCGTTATTTATCCCAACGGAGGGAAAGGAAACACTCAGAGTAAACCTAACGCAAAACGGGAAAGGAATGGTCATCGCCACCAAATCCTGGATTCGGGAGTCAGTTACGCAAGGGGAAGGTATTAGCACCCCTCACGTCCGTCGTACTCGACGGGATCCACGCTTGTTTTCGGGTATGGATTGTTATTCTATCTAAACTAAGGGTTAAGGGTTAAAAGAAAAGAAAATGACTCGGCAAAGTATCGCACTTTATGCCTACGTATTCCCGTCTGGAACGAGAAATCAGAGTCAACGTAGTTCGCCTACCTACGGGAAAGAAAGGGAAGGTTGCTCGCTAGGATATCACATCTTATGCCTACGTACTCTCATACAGCATGAAAGATCAGAGCAGACGTAGTTCGGGCCACGTACGACACAAGTCTTTCTTGGTTGGTTTTATTCCTTCTGAAAAAGGTTTTTCTGATTAACGGTTCAAGCGGACAAAAATGACGTCTTGATGAGTTCACATTCTTTTACGGAAGAAGTGTCTTTTATTGTGTTTGAAATCTTATTGTATTTTTCTGTTTGTTTTGAGAAAGAAAGAGACATAACTCTAACCTACGGTTGCAAAGGGAATCAAACTATCCTAATGTTATCATGCATGGGTTAAGACCTAGTGTCTATCATGCTCCTCTCTTGCACAGAGAGAAACAGAGATCCTAAGGGAATAGACGGAAACAGAAACAATATCAGATATATACAGTGAAACAGTAAAATGCATGGATGCAGCAATACAAGCGAGGCAAGGGAGTCCCACTCAACCTCGAACCTAGAAAACAATAGGCAAAAGTGAACTGACTTCACTTTCAACCCAACAGGGTAAACAGCAAACAATACAGTCAGTAAAACCAATCAATACATCAAGAAATGAAATACAGCAGAAAAAAATAAACAGCATCAACAGCTCTGACTTCAAGCTTCAGCAAGCACCAATCTCCATCTCCACAACCTTCAAGCAAGGTCTTCATTATCAGTCTTCCATCTGCAATGGCTTTACTTCAAGTCTCAATCTTCAGGAGAAACATCAGTCAACAAGATGAAGTGAATGAATGTTAGACAGTCCATTACCTACCAAGGGTGGTTCATCAACTGTTAACATTATACAGATAATTTTCCCTCAAAAGTTCTATCTTTCAAATACATTCACTGATCCTTCCAAAGGAAGGAGGTGGATATTTGAAAGAGACTTTGAATCATAGAGAAAGGATGGATGCAGACAAGGCATTCCATGTTTGAGAAACAAGCTTTCTAATCTAGAGCTCTGCCTAGCTCCTAAACCCTAATCTCCTCAACAGCTGCTAGTAGGAATCTCCTCTTCAACTCTGGAATTTGCTCTTCAGTCTCTGGATCTCCAATGGCTTCATCATCACCAGTCTTCAGCTTTCCCAATCCCCAGACAATCCCAATACCCACACAGACAAACAATAATCCCCAGAGGGCACACCAAACCAATCAATCAAATACAGACAGCATACACTAATAGCAGTAGGGGGAATCCTAGTGATTTTTAAGGGGATCTATCCTATACCCATAGTCCCTATAGTTCCATAGCTAAAATATTCAATCTCTAAGTCCTAAGGGAAATGAATTTATTCACCTATGTTGTCAATTAAACCCTAATTTTGTTCATGTTGTTCACACCTAAACTAAACACCTAACATTAATTCCTAAAAATAAGAACTAAATTGTATGTACAAGCTACATGTCTAAACTAATCAACCTAAAAAGAATGGATGAAAAATATTAAAGCAACTAGTAGAACAAAAATTATCAAAATCATGTATGAAATGAAACACCTAAAATATGCATTTATTTGGAAAATATGGGAAAAATATCAAATAAAAAATAAAATGCAATTTTCATTTTTTATAATTTTCTAGACATCTTGAAGAAATTAATTCAAAAAGAATCAGTTGAAAATATGCATTTTATGATTTATTATGATTTTTTTAAGAATTAATATTTTTGAAGAAATAAAATGAATTAAGAGTGGAAAGGGGTGCAGGGAGTAAACTGATTCAGTTAAAAAACAAGGATGGGCCCAGACTGGGGGGCGCGCATAGCAAGCGCGTCTGGGCCCAATGCTATCAGAAAACCTAACAAAAATAAAAAAAACCTGAACGGTGCATATAGTAAGAAATCTAGTTCATTATTAGTTGGGCCTTGGGAACGGGGGTGGCATTAGCAACGATGTTTGAGCCCAGTCAGAAAGTTAAGTGAAACGGTGCGTTTGGCACCCCAGAGTCTCCCTCCATATTTCTTTTTAAACGTGAGCCATACGATCAAAATCCAAGTCAATGAGGAAGACCTCATCCAACGGACACCATTTTTCTTCTCCAAATGGCTAGGGTTTCAGCCATGGAAGCTCCATGCACGAGCTTATGGACCAGACCTTCCACCCCTCCCTACATCCTCAATTCTCCATGAAAACAAAATCTGCGAAGAGCAAAGATGCCCTAATTTCTTCCCTCTACACAACTGTGCCATCATCTCCTTCTAAAACTCACTCCAAGAACAAACCCGATGAACATAACAGATGAGTTTAGCTATTTTCACCTGATATCAACTCTTCTAATTCTCTCCAATCTTTACCCTAGCCTAATCTACATCTTATACTGGTCATTCTAAGCTATATGATGAGAGTTATCGTGCCATATTCCATGAGATACACACTTTAACAGAATTGGTACATCATGCTCAACCTTCATGAAACCTCTCCAAACTCACCAAAATCAATCCTCTAACCTATCCTAACAGTTCTATACTAACAATTCCCTAAGATTCTAGCTAAATCATGCAATACGAAGAGAAAACAAACCTGGTGCAAAATGGTGAAAACAGTTATGGAAACCCTTGAATCTGATGCTTGCAGTGATTGGAACTTGCTCAGTGACCTTGATTAGGAGTTCTGTATGCAATGAAACTTGTGCAAACTCCTTGAATCTTGTACTTGAAACCTTCTTGCAAATTGGATGATGAAGATGGATGGTACAATCCTTGCTCCAATCTGCCAAATCTTTGATGGAATTCTAATCTAGGAAAGGTATTGAGGATGATCCAAGCAAGAAATGTGGAAATTGATGGAGATTTGAGAGGGTTTGAGAAGCTTTTGCAAAATGAAGAAAGTGAGTGAAACTTGTGATTTTGAGAGAATGAGATCACCAACCATGGCATGAACCATCTCATATTAATATATACATGAGGTTAGAAACTCCTAGAAACTTGGAGAAGCTTCCCTTGCATTCTTTCCTTTGGATTTGGTTTATGTATCTTCCATTACAAGTAACCATGAATAACTCCCAAAATGTGGACTAAGCTCAAAATTCTACTTTAGCCAATGTCTTTAAAATGATCTTTCCATTCAAAATGACCTATAATTTTGCTTCATTTGGCCAAAATATGAAAAATCTCATTTTTAAGTCCATTTTTATTCATTAAATCCAACAATTTTGAAACCTTGTGCTATGAATCTTTCCAATCTCTCATGGTCACTTTTCTAGACTCAAAATGTCATTTGGAACAAGTTTTATGTTGTAAAGTTTTCCATTTGAAGCTTCCTTGTATGAGTTTTGGGCATAGGTTGAAATGACTTGTAATTCTTAAATGACCAAAATACCCTTTGCTTGCCAAGACCATAAGTAGAGTTCCACAAATCATATGAAGGCATACCATACCATTCTAGAAAGCTAAGACAATTAGGAACAATTCTTGTGTTGACCAGAAATTCATTTGAAATCTCCTTGAGGGGTAAAAATAGCTTGGAAGTCAAGTTACTTTCACAGACAAAATTTCAGATACCTCAGATGACCTGTAACTTGCAAGGACCATAACTTGAGTTCTATAAATCTCCTTGATGTCTTCCACCACTAAAATTAAAGTTCTTGAGATCCTCTACAAGTTCCATGTTGGCCAAGGATCCATTTGAAGCTTGTATTTTGACTTATCTTGCTTGGAAATTTGACCTAAACTAGGGGATTTTACACAGAAACCCTAATTTAGAAACTCCTCTTCTCCTTGATTTCTCTTGAATTCTTCCTAGCATAACAACATATCCTTCTTTACATGTCAAATGGTGAACCCCACATCTCTCCAATAGACCTTAATGCCCTTCCATCAGTCATTTGACCTAGAGTTGACCCAGGGTTGACCCAGATGAAACCCTAGTTGACTGTCTTCAACTGCAACTCTTGTGACTACACCAATGACTTGTCTCCTTCTCCAAATGACTTTCTAAGTCTCCCATGATGCCCACATACTCTCCATGCTCAATTCATAGCCCACAACTTACTTTGTTGATCCTCAGATACCTTCAGTTAGGAGATAGACTCAATGCTTGATCCACTGACTTCTCCAACTTTCAAATTCTTTTCTGATGACTTGAATGAGATTGACTCAGGATAATAACCTCTTGATAGGCCTCTAGAGATGAGAATAGTAATTGGTCCCCTGTTGGATGACTTGCTATGCTTATGCTATGCAGATGTGTAGACTATGTGCATGACTCTATATGCAAATGCTAATGATATTGAAACATAAACCAAGTGAATAAGGTTGGGCAAATTTTAGGGTGCAACAGCTGCCCCTATTCAAGCGACTTGGACCCGATTGGGTGAAGAGCCCGGAGCCTTCAGACATTCGCGGTACGAGACGGTTGAATACTAGTGAAACCAGAAATTTGCCAACCGCAGAAATAAACTGCACCACTGCTTGAGGAACGACATTCATCAGCTGAATCTGACTGTTATGACAACCCACTGATCTCGTGCTGGGGGTTATTTTCATCAGCCTGAAAAAGATTTTTATCATTGCAGGAATAGAACTTTTGTCCACGTCAGGACGCCTGCCTCGTCAATTCGGAAAACTTCATCAACTTTGTTGGGGATGGCTCGTCTGCCTTCTCGTCAGAAATAAATCGTCCACGTTAGGAATAAACTCTTCTACGTTAGGAATAATCTCTTTCTTTCCACGTCAGGAATCAATCTTGATACGTCCGCGTAAGGACTCAGTCTTTCCACGTTAGGAATCAAACTTTGATTTGTCCACGTCAGGACTAAATTTGAAGTGTCCATGTAAGGACTCAATCTTTCCACATAAGGAATATATCATCTTTCCACGTAAGGAAACCACTATCTTTCCATGCAAGGAAATTCTTTCTGATTTGTCCACGTAAGGACTCCCATCTTTCCACGCAAGGAATTCGTCCTCTTTCCACGTAAGGAAACCAACCTTCTTCCACGTAAGGAATAAAAGTCTTGATCTGTCCACGTCAGGACTAAATTTTTCCACGTAAGGAAACAACTTCTCTTTCCACGTAAGGAATAGACCTGCCCATGTCAGGACTCTCGTTTTGTCTTGATTTGTCCACGTCAGGACTCGCCTCTTGTCTTACTGAGAAAATAAAACTTGTCCACGTTAGGACCCATATCTCAAACTGCTGAAGAAATAAACTTGTCCACGTCAGGACTTGCGCGTCTTTGACTTGCTGGGGAAGTAAGACTGTGTCCACGTAAGGACTCATACTTTGCCCACAACACGAAGAAGGATAAATTTGTCCACGTCAGGACCCTACACTCAATCAATACCGAGACCTCGAAGCTGTCCACGTTAGGACTAACACCTACCGTCAAACTGGAAGAAATGTCCACGTTAGGACTCCACATTCCATCAATTCTGAGAAATCGAACCTGCCCGCGTTAGGACTAGCACCTCCCATCAGCCCGGGGAATTAAAACTGTCCATGTTAGGACTCCGCTTTTCGAGCACGAAGAAATCCTGTCAAGAGATTGTCCACGTTAGGACTCATCCTTCCATTGGTCCACAAACTTCTCATCACTGACGTTACAACAACTTTAAGGCTGACTCTACTGGGGATATTTGGAAACCAAACTACCGGAGGCCTGTTCTGATAACTGGCGGTAGCCTCTGAAATTCTGGTTCATGAAACCTTTTAATGTTGACGTAACAACAACCTTGAAGGAAACAATCCGCGGGTCGGACTAGAGAAACTTCAACAAGAAACCCTGGCGGGGAAATAAGTAACTCTGCTTAGGGACAAAGAGAAATTTATCCTGCTGACTTTGTGATGAGTAGTGCCAAAGCTGACATTTCGTTGAATGTCTCATGCCGAGACTTTGAATGTTCATTGATTCACCTGAGCGAGGGCTCTCTCTACCTGCAAAAGGAACAATACTTGAAACAAAAGGTTAGCCATCCTGGTTTATGCTTCTAAAATGCGTATGTTTGTCAATGATGCAATATTCCCATTGACATGGAAATGCTACGCTTTTATTCGGTGTATGCAAGTATGACACTATATGCCAATGTGATTGCAGACTCGAACTGCTGGGTACAGAAACTGCTTCAGCAACATAAATGCTGAAGATAATGCCAACTCCGCTGGGGATAGCCAGATGCTACAGAACTATCCCAGCAAAATAAATGCTGGGAGAGTGAAGTCGACTCAGCTGGGAAATTGGGAACTCAATACCAATCACCTCGTTGAAGTAACGCCCTGCTGGGGAATACAACTCTGCTAGAGAATAGCAGATGCGCCTGACAAAATAAATGCCAAGACCCACACCAACTCTTCCGGGGAGAGCCTTAATCTTTGAATTCCCTGGGAGGAATGAAGACACTGGTTGGAAAGAGAACTTCACTGGGGATGGAATGATTCTCTTGGGGAACATCCACTGGCTCCGCCGGGGGAGAGTGAATGACCTTGCGGGGAAGGGTAAACTGCCTGACTACAGCTTACCGATTGGAAATATTAATCTTCTGCGGCTAAACCACTCTGCTTGAGATAAGGAATCCTTCTGAGGGACACCACACTGTCTGAATACAGCCTACCATTTTGAAATTGCCAACTCTGCTGAGAATAAACGGCTTAGTTGGATCATGCCTTCCGGATAGGCTACGACTAGCTAGAGAATTCGATCCTTCTTCAGGAAGAACATGCATGACCCGCGTGGGGGTCGAGTCTTTCGTTATTGCAACCTTTTGCTCATCTTCCTCGTACGACTATGAAACCTGCAACAACGCAAACAAGACAAGACAAGCCTATGCAACCAAATCAATCCAGGTTAGTGACATTATTTCCAGTTAATTCAAAGCTTTAGCAATTGTTGGCAAGGGCCAGTGATGTCATACACATGCTAGTTTCAATAACCTAGGCGTTTTATCATGCACAAAACAGTAAAGAACCAGCATCAAATACTGAATAACATATTTTATTGATTGAGTCCCTGAATGGGCGGAGTTTTTGTACACGGGATGTAACTCCTGAAAAGAGGAAGCTACGCAAAGCAAATATACAAGCATGCACGATAAGCATAAATACTTTGACAAATTAAATTTGGTACACATGTCGGCAACGTGATGCAGACGAACACCACGAACTGATCCTCCTATGACTCATCCGACTCAAGTGCTTTCCCGGTATTCACACTTCCGAAGAGGTTGAACTGATAATCGACCCCTCAGGTATTCTCCCGCACTGATGCTCACTGCAGTATCAAATTCGGACCGCAATCATTTGCTTTTCAAATCCCTAACTTTTGCGTGAACCGCCCTTTACGGGTTTTTAGTTCACCGGGATACCCTTTTTTGCCGAAGCCGCCCAGTGTAGGTTTTCAACTTCGCGGGTGTACATTTTTTCAATTTTATCCCTAACTTTTGCCCGAACCTTTTATTCTGTTTTTGGTTTGCCAGGATGCCCCATTTTTGCCTGGACTCTCTTTTTTCTGTCCAGCGGGTCAATTTTAAGCAAAGTATTTTTTAACTGCGTCCGAATTCACAGGCGACGTAAAGTCTTCACCGTCCATA
This sequence comes from Lathyrus sativus, assembly GCA_963859935.3. NCBI lineage: Eukaryota > Viridiplantae > Streptophyta > Magnoliopsida > Fabales > Fabaceae > Lathyrus > Lathyrus sativus. The sequence goes on along the minus strand of OZ012741.1, from coordinate 51,850,807 downwards.
GTGGACAACAACAACGCTCCTCCTGAAAAGAATTTTCTGACAACGTATGGCCCTTCGTAGTTGGGGGTCCACTTGCCCCTGTGATCTGCCTGCGGCGGGAGAATCCTTTTCAGCACAAGGTCGCCCGTCTGAAAGCTTCGCGGATGTATCTTCTTATCATATGCTTTCTTCATTCGGCTCTGGTACAAACGACCGTATGCTAGAGAAGCTAGCCTCTTCTCATCCATCAAACTTAATTGATTCAACCTGTCTTTCACCCATTCTGCCTCGTCTAGCTGAACGTCTCGCAATACCCTCAAAGAAGGGATCTCAACTTCCAATGGTAGTACTGTTTCCATTCCGTATACTAACGAGAACGGAGTTGCCCCGGTTGATGTGCGTACCGTCGTACGATAACCGTGCAAAGTGAAAGGTAGCATCTCATGCCAATCCTTATAGGTCACCACCATCTTCTGGACGATCTTCTTGATATTCTTATTGGCCGCCTCGACAGCGCCATTCATCTTGGGTCGGTAAGGGGAGGAGTTGTGATGTTCGATCTTGAAATTCTGACAGAGCTCCTTCATCATTTTGTTGTTCAGGTTTGAACCATTGTCAGTGATTATCCGCTCGGGGATCCCATATCGGCAAATGATATCTCTCTTGATGAATCTGGCCACCACTTGCTTAGTCACATTTGCGTATGACGCCGCTTCTACCCACTTGGTGAAATAATCGATTGCTACTAGAATGAACCGGTGCCCATTAGAAGCTGTCGGCTCGATTTTCCCAATCATATCGATTCCCCACATCGAGAATGGCCATGGCGATGACATCACATTCAGAGGACTCGGAGGCACATGGATCTTATCAGCATAGATTTGGCACTTGTGGCACTTCCTCGCAAACTTGAAACAATCAGTTTCCATAGTCAGCCAAAAGTAACCTGCCCGCAGCAGCTTTCTCGTCATAGCATGCCCACCAGCATGCGTACCAAAGGTACCTTCGTGTATTTCCTCCATGAGCAGCTTTGCCTCTTTTTCGTCTACACAACGCAATAGCACCAAGTCGTGGTTTCTTCTGTATAAGACACCGTCCGGATTCAAATAGAAATTACCCGCTAATCTCCTGAGAGTCTTCTGATCTTGACTGGATGCCCCAGCCGGATACTCTTTATTCTTCAGAAAATTAAGGATATCAAAATACCACGGTTTGTCATCAGATGCCTCATCAATAGCAAATACGTAAGCTGGTCTGTCAAGCCGAGAGATAATGATTCGGGGAGCCTCGTTCCAGAAGTTGACTTTGTACATGGAAGACAAAGTGGCCAGGGCGTCAGCCATTTGATTCTCTGCCCGCGGTACGTGATGCAATTCAACCTTGTCGAAGAAAGGCAACAATCTCCTTGCATAGTTCATGTAATGTATCAAGTTGGGCTGACGTGTCTCCCATTCCCCTTTGATCTGATTCACCACCAGAGCTGAGTCTCCGTATACGTCCAAATTCTTGATTCGCAAATCAATGGCTTCTTCAAGCCCCATTATACAAGCTTCGTATTCGGCCTCATTGTTGTTAACAGCAAAGGTCAATCGGGCAGTAAACGGGATGTGCGACCCGTGTGGCGTCGTGATGATTGCCCCTATTCCGCTACCGTAAGCATTCACAGCTCCGTCAAATATCATCTTCCATTTGGAACCCAACTCTGGTCCTTCGTCTGGCAACGACTCTTCACAATCTTTCATCTTTAGGTACATGATATCCTCGTCAGGAAAATCAAACCTCATCGATTGGTAATCTCCAATAGGCTACTCCGCCAGATACTCAGACAGCACACTCCCCTTTATAGCCTTTTGCGAGACGTATTGAATGTCATATTCAGTCAAGACCATCTGCCAACGGGCAATCCTCCCTAACAACGCCTGCTTCTCGAATACATATTTAATAGGATCCATCTTCGATATGAGCATGGTTGTATGATTCAGCATGTATTGCCTCAAACGCTTGGCGGCCCAGGCTAGCGCGCAACAAGTTTTCTCAAGCATTGAGTATCGAGATTCACAATCTGTAAATTTCTTGCTCAAGTAATAGATCGCATGCTCTTTTCTCCCTGTCTCGTCGTGTTGACCGAGAACACAACCCATGCTTCCCTCAAGAACCGTAAAATACATAATCAAGGGTCTACCTGCCACTGGGGGTATCAAAATAGGAGGCTCCTGCAAATACTGCTTTATTTTATCGAACACCTTTTGACAATTTTCGTTCCACGTTACAGCTTGATCTTTCTTCAATAACTTGAACAATGGTTCGCACGTAGCAGTTAGGTGAGATATGAACCGGGCGATGTAGTTCAACCTCCCTAAAAACCCGCGCACCTCTTTCTCTGTTTTAGGCGTCGGCATTTCTTGAATCGCTTTTATTTTAGCAGGATCAACTTCTATTCCTCTTTCGCTTACGACAAACCCCAGCAGCTTACCCGATCTCACCCCGAAGGTGCATTTGTTAGGGTTCAGTCTCAGCCTGAACTTCCTAAGCCTTTTAAATAACTTCAGCAAATTCACCAGATGCTCTTCCTCCGTCTGGGATTTGGCAATCATATCGTCAACATAAACTTCGATCTCTTTATGCATCATATCATGGAAAAGAGTCGTCATCGCACGCTGATATGTTGCCCCAACATTTTTCAAACCAAAGGGCATCACTTTGTAGCAAAATGTTCCCCAAGGCGTTATGAAAGTAGTCTTCTCCATATCCTCTGGCGCCATTTTAATCTGATTATAGCCTGAAAAGCCATCCATGAAGGAGAATACTGAGTATTGAGCAGTATTATCAACTAGCACGTCAATATGAGGAAGTGGAAAATCGTCTTTTGGGCTTGCTTTATTCAAATCTCTATAATCCACGCACATTCGAACCTTTCCGTCTTTCTTTGGCACTGGTACGATGTTAGCAACCCATGAGGGATATTTTGTCACAGCCAGGAAACCAGCGTCCCACTGTTTTTGAACTTCCTCTTTGATCTTCACTGCCATGTCTGGTCGAGTTCTGCGGAGCTTTTGTTTGACCGACGGGCATTCTTCTTTTAGTGGCAGACGGTGCACAACCATATCTGTATCGAGCCCTGGCATATCTTCATACGACCAAGCGAATACATCACTATACTCTCGGAGCATTTCAACCAGTCTACGCTTGATATCGCTCTGCAGTGCGGCTCCGATACGAATATTCTTCTCAACCCCTTTCAACCCCAAATTGATAATTTCGATGACCTCGTCGTGAGGCAGAATGGCTCTTTCCTCTTGCTTCACCAACCAAGACAGTTCTTCAGGAACGTCACTATCTTCGACAACCTCTTCTTCGGCCTGGAATACCGGATGCTCAAAGTCGGGACGAGTCATAGGTGGTTCAAGGATGTCATCTGAAAATGTTATCCTGCAAAAGGAATGGTTAAGTGCTTCAAAATGTGTATAAAGCGAATAACCACGTTGCCATTTTATTGAAAAATACAAAACAAGAAAGACAGGGATTACAGTATTTGCACATGAAAAAAATGCCATTTATTTAATGATTAACACGCAATGTTCATAACAGCACAGCCCTAAGCAAATCATGATGCCCCGGGCGAGACATCAGATTGTTCAACAATTAATAAAACAAAGCATTACTGTTTAAGAGTCACAGGAACAAGCTCCTGAATAGACCAGTTGCACAGTCCCTGTCCTGGCGTGCTTGGCTGAATCCAGGCATCCATATCACAGTCGCTGTCTCCTTCGTCAGCCTCCGAAGCAGCATTGATGGTTTCATGACATACTCCACTGGCAGAGATGGTTATTGGCCCTCTGAAACGGGGTGCCCCCACCGCAGGTGTTGATGACGAAGGTTGGTACCCCAACCCAAACCGGTCCATCTTCACAGGAATATCCAGCACTTTGCCCCATCCCTTTGCTTCTCCTGCCTCCACTAGAGCTTGAGCTTCTTTATACGACGAGACGGCTATCTCTGACACTTTGCTCGGCGCGGGACCTTTGTCCTTGATACGCAACCCCTCAAATGCCTGGCAGGGTGTTTCGTGGATCTCTCCGTCGACCTCCACATATTTAAATGACGATAGATGGCTGACCAGGATGTCTTCTTCTCCGCATACGGTGACTACGCTGTCTCCGACCATATATTTCAACTTCTGATGCAGGGTAGACGTGACTGCCCCAGCCCCATGAATCCAGGGTCGTCCGAGTAAGCAGCTATATGCAGGCTGTATATCCATGATATAAAACTCAGTTGCAAACACCTCCGGCCCTACTTGCAGGGGCAATGTTATCGATCCAAAGACTGTTCTCCGCGTGCCATCAAACGCTCTGACTACCAAGTCACTGGGCGTGCACAGGATTCCTCTGACATCCAGCTTCATCATCGCTTTCTTAGGCATCACATTCAGAGATGATCCGGTGTCGACCAATACATGCGACATTACTGATCCTCTACATTCGACAGATATGTGCAGAGCCATATTATGATCCCTCCCTTTAGGGGTCAAATCAAAGTCAGTAAAGCCTAAGTTGTGGCCTGCATTCACATGTGCCAATACTCCTTCCAGCTGATTTACAGAGACGTCTTGGGGTACAAAAGAAGTATCCAGAACTTTCAACAAAGCATTTCTGTGAGCTTCCGAACACAAGAGCAATGACAAGATGGATATTTTGGACGGCGTCTGTTGCAGATGCTCCACAATCTTATAATCACTTTTTCGAATCAAACGCATGAATTCTTCTACATCTTTCGATGCCGCTTCTTTATCGCTTGCTTGCACTGGGACATTCTCAACCATCTTCCCTTTTCCCTTCGCTAGTCTTTCGGCCTCCACTTCAGGCGATATGAAGATCCTACCACTCCTTGTCATACCTCCTGAACCAACAACGTTATCCACAGTCTCAGCTGGCTGCTTATGAACATCAATCTTTATCCCGTCACAATACACCTCCAACCCATATGACCATGGGACTGCTTTCGTGTTCTCGTACGGGATTGGTCCGGCCTTAGTTATGGTGATCGGTGGTCGCTGGACCGGTGCTGCAATAGTGATTGTCTTTCGAGGAATTGTTACGGTGGCCACATCACTCTGATCATCTGCTACTGCCCTTGCAGGCTCTTCAGTTACTGCTTGGTCAAACTGCAATGTGCCTCCATCAATTAAAGCCTGAATTCCTTTCTTCAAATCATTACACCCCCCAACTAGGGTCCAGCATTCTAAGCAATACTCGTCACATCCTGGATAAACACCCCTTTGCAACAATATGCTTTTTATCTCGCTCAGCGGCGTCTTTAAATCGTCGACATTCATAATCAGATTCGACCCTTCCTCAGTCAGGATGGCGTTTGCCCCATGATTAGGCATGGGTTTCTGCACTATATTCGGCCCTGCCGTTTCGAAATTGATAGTCTTGTTGTCCAAAAGATCCTGCACAACGTGCTTAAAAGCATGGCAACCCTCTATATCGTGGCCCGGAGCCCCAGAATGAAACTCACAGTGCCTGCTTGCATCATAACCATACGGAGGAGTCCCCGTTATCGGTGCCAGAGCTCTCTTCTCTACCAGGTTCAAACCCAACAATGTCTGTAACAAATCTGCATAGGTTGAGGGAGGCTTCTCAAACACTCTTCTTGGTTTACCACCTTGGAATCTTCGCTGAGCCTGCTGTGCCCCCTGCTGAGGTTGTTGCTGCTGCTGCATTGGCTGCTGCTGAGACGGTTGTTGTTGTTGAAGTGGTTGTTGCTGATATGGGATAGTAACGCTCGCCACCTGCTGCGGCTGATGATAATGGTTCCGACCCCTGCCTTGGCCTCGGCCTCGGCCTCCAAACACTGCGCTCGCCTCGCCCTGACGGCGCCCACCAAAAGCCTTCCTATTACTGCCAGATGCAGTTGATTCCTCATCTTGGAATTTTCCTTGTTTAATGTTACGTTCAATCTTTTCTCCCATCAGAATTAAATCTGAAAAACTGGCCAGAGACGTATGAAACAGCATGTCATGAAACAAGCCTGTGAATGTGCCGACGAACATGTCATTCATTTCCTTATCTTCTAAAGGAGGACGGACCCTGGCAGCCATATCGCGCCACCTTTGCGCGTACTCTTTAAAGCTCTCCCCCTTCTTCTGTGACAGCCCTGTCAACTGGACCCGATTGGGTGCCAAGTCGCTGTTATACTTGTAGTGAGCTACAAATGCCTCTGCTAATTGCTTCCATGTCTTGATATTGGTTGGCTCCAACCCCATGTACCACTCTAGGGAAGGGCCTGACAAACTATCTTGAAAGAAATGCATTAGCATTCTCTCGTCAGTTGAGTACGCAGACATCTTCCTGTAATAAGCCCGCACGTGCACTTTCGGACATGTGTCCCCTTTATACTTATCAAACGCAGGAGCCTTGAATTTGATTGGCACCCTCAAGCCAGGTACCAGACCCATTGTTGCCATGTCCAAGCCCACAGCACTTTGGTTCAGGACCCCCCTCATCTGCTCTTCCAGCATTCTGATCTTCTGGGAGTCATCCATCGGCCCTTCGAAACCTCCGCCGGAGAAAGCGTCCTCCTGCTGATCTTCTTGCCACATACCATTCCCAGCTCCATACCCATCATATCCATTATTACGGCCAACTCTAATATGATTTATCACTGGGCCTCGGCCCCTGTTGCTGTATCCCTGAACACCTCCAGCAGGCCCAAAAGCCATTATCCCAGCGCCGTTTCCATTTCCAAAACCTCCGTAACCCTGATTGACCACACCATAACCATCTTGCCCAAAGCCTTGAGCATTGAAACCATATTTCCCCGCATTATCGAATCCCTGATCGTTGAACCCGAATCCAGTATTGCCAAATCCGTTGCCTCCCATATTATCACCCAAGTTGACATCACCAAGCCCAACGTTATGGACCGCAGTCTCGTTCCCAACTCCGACGTTACCGTTCCCAGCAGCGGTAGCGTTGTTGACATTAGCAGCAGGTATATTGACTACAGGTGGAGCCACTGGCGTGGGAGTGCCATCTCCATGAACAGTATCGACTCGCACAGACTGATGATCCTCGTTACCGTGACCAGCATTTCGGGCCAACAGAGGTTGGACCATGGCTTGCAAATTCTCCTGACCTTTTGCAATAGCTTCCATGGTCTGCATAAAGAGAGCTAGCTTCTCGCGCTCATCTTGCATCTCGTTCTGCATTTGATCCATGATTCTTCGACAGTTGGTGCGAGTAGAATAGCGGTGCGGGTGCTGATCTGCAATCCTGAAAAGTACCTGGTATAGAGCAGGAAATAAGACACCATCCAAAGATTACCTGTAATGTAATATGAATATGAATGCAATGCAATGTGTGTCTGTGCATTAGGGAAATTCATTCCCCGATTCTAGTGTGAAGGTGCCGGTGCTAGCAATATAAAGATCGGAGTTGAATCATAGAAAGCCTCATATATTGCAGAGAAACCAATAAGCCAAGAATACAATGTCACTGAGAGTACAAAGAGAAGGCATGACCTCAACCAACAATCCTGGTGATGGTCAGCACTATGCAAATAAAGCATACAAGTTACTACATGAAATGATCAAATCCTCCCATAAGTCTGGTACTCTTCTAGCAGCTTCTTGGTCTCGGGATGGCTTGGTCGATCAAGCAGCCCCTCAACAAGTTGGTTTCTTTTCTTAAGAACACGACGCACGTCTTCAGTAGTTTCTTCCTGTTGTACCCCAAATTTTGACCCCTTAGATCCTCATTATCATTTTTAGAAGCATGATCATGCATTATCTAACCCTAAATCAGTGCAAGTTTATTATTGTCAAGTTACAGATGAATCAGGGTTCTCGCACCGACAAATTCAAAACAATCAAGGAATGATCAACCAATGATTTGGGCCAATTCAATCATGGAATGAAATCAAAGATAATATCAAAGTCAAATGGGAAGTCAATTTGAAGAAATCGTTTCAGAATCAGGAACAGTGCAGTCAGGAGGCCCCGATTAGGGTTTTTAACTAGTGGAAAGTCAACTGTGGTTTGACTTTGATGTTGGGAAAGGTTTTAATGGTGGGAGTGAGGTCCATGAAGTTAATATAGGCTATTAAAGGCTATTCAAGAAGTTTCAAGGTCCCAGGATGTCCAGAATATCAACAGGCAACTCGATCGACACCGATCGATTGTACGGTTGACCGAAAAGTCAACTCCCCAAATTTTGAGAATTGGGATCCAAGTTGTGAATCAAAGTTGTTCCTTATGTCATAATGGACTTGCATATCAATTTTCATGGTCATTGGATCAAGAATGAGAGAGTAATCGAGAAATCGGGAAATTAGGGTTTTGAAAAGGGCTAAACCGTATCTCCTTAACCACACATCCAATTGAGTTGGTTCTAGTCTCATTTGAAAGCTCTTGACAAGTCCTACAAAAGTCCCATACTAGTCCACAACCAGAAAATGCATACTTTTTGAGATATAAGCAAAAACATTCCTAGAAGGGAAAATAACTTAGAAAATTTCTAAGTTATTTTCACTTTAAAAGCTAAAATCAGCCAACTTCAAGGGCATTTTTCACCTAGTTTCAAATAGAATCAAGATTTCTGGCCAACATGAAAGTTTTAGTACTATGTGAGGGCTTTCTAAATTGTACAAGAACATCTCAAGGTGAGTTATGAGCTGAGAGATACATGTGTTCAAAGTTGGTATTTTGTCATACTAGTCCCACATTGACCAATATTGCAAAAGCACCTCTATCACTCAAGTGAGCCAATTTCCACTTGCCCAACTCTTTCTACCTGATATATTGAACATTCTTAGCATGTTAGAACAGAAAGTTATCATGGAAACATCATGGAATTAAAGTTTGAAGTTTCATTGCCTAAGTTGAAAACTTTGACTTTTCCAAGCATGAGGTGTAAAGAAATTCTGCTCCAGCCACTCTACCAAGCCTCTAGGCTGTGTTTTCTCAGTAAAAACATCATTAATACTTGCCCATTGGGTTAGGGAGACAGCCAAGAACCAGAAAAAGCAAGGCAAGTGGACAATTGGATGGAAATATCTTAGTTTTCTTCATGGTGAAGCAAGGTTACCTAGCAAGCTCCTCACTTCATAATTCTATAAATAGGGACCTCAAACCCCTCATTTGGGACATCAACATCATTCTGAAAACCTGCTAAAAGGAGCCCTCTCATCACACCTCTCTCTCACTTACAATTTGCAAAATCACCAAAGTTGTCAAAATTGTCAAAAATCAGCATTTGCAACTTTGATGCCATATTGAGTTCTACACATTCCAGCTCTCATATTATCATCCACACACCCTCTAAATCACACATATGAGGTGTACCAACCATTGAACCACCAAAAAATGCCATAAATCAAAAAGTCAACTTTCCTTGAAGCTTACTTTGACCAAAGTCCATAAAACACATCAAATTTTGATTCAAGCACTTTGGTGATGTTTGGAACACTTGAACACCTCAAATACCATATATAGAGACTGTCCAAACTCTCACTTGCCATCAGAAGCACACCAATCTCATTTTGGCATTGCATTTGGCTTATTACTTAAGGTTGAAGCAAGGTGTCAACACAAGAACTTGGAGTCATCATCTCTAGTTTTTTTCTTAACACACTTGGTTTGCTCAACTGATTTATAACAGGTATGTAATGTATACATTAGTCCTCGTATCATTTATTCATGATTTTGCATTTTTGAGCATTTTAGTGTGCCTTGAATCCATGAGCAATTGTGGTTTTTTTTTATGAACACTAGATATGACATAAGCATGTGCATATTTCAATACCAATACTGTGAGGAATGGAAGTTTGTGAACTCTAATATGCTATCATATTTGGTGTTGTGAAACATATGTGGTTTGTTCTATTTTAAATGCATTGTTAATGTCAAGATCATTTTAATTTGGTATGCTTTTATATGGCAAGTTACATTTCAATTGTCATGGCTCACCAACATTGTGCTAGTGGTTTATATTGTTAGATGCTCCACTTTAATGTTAATGCTGTCCCTTGTCATATGTTTGCTGCTGCTATCAATTAATTTCACATTGTTGCTAACTGGAACAGCATCATAACACTACACCAATTTCATGTTAATCCTGCTATCTTGAATAAAATCTGCTGCTGCCAAGCCGATTACTTGTGTCACTGCTGGTGTGTTTCATTATTACTGCCAGTTTAGATTTACATGATGTGCTGTTAGTTGGTTTTATTCATGTGCTGTTAGATTATGTTTGCATTATATACTGCTAACTGGTTTTCATATGGTACTGCTGTTGTTGCTGTCAAAATGTATTCCATGTGTTTACTGCTAGTTCATCCATGTGTGTGCTGCTAGCAATGTTTGGTATTAGTGCTGCTAATTGATATTGATTTGTGCCAAGATTTATGTTCTTACTGCTAGGTGTGTTTTCATTTGTATCATGATGCCCTGCTATTTTTACTAGATGATCAGTTTGTGTGTGGTCATATGGAATACTTGGTATGTCATTACATGCTGCCTTGCAAGAATGAAAGTAATGGATTCTGTTTGTATTGGTTCATAACAGTACAGAGTTTTGGTCTAGGATGTATGATCATGTGTTCTCATGTGTATGCTCATTGTATGCTATATTCATATGCTGCTATCAAAATGTGATTACATGCCAGGAGCTATTTTCTTTGTCTTGAACATAACATGTTTAGAATCATACATTTCAAATGACTCAAAAATACACAAGCCACACAATTTGATTTTTGCACAAAACTTGTTTTCCATCAAAACACACCTTACACACATCACAATGGATACTTGGAACATGTGTATAGGCTTATCTTGCTGATTTGAGGTGTGGTTTTGAAATTCACGTGTTGACATAAGCACATGAATACACTAATCACTCACTTTCTCATTTTTTGCACAAAGCATGAATTATGGTTTTTTATCCTTCTAGCATGATTCAAATGTCATTAATAACATGTGTATGCACTCATATGGTTGATTTAATCACAGCATTCAAATTTCACATGTAGTCTCCAAATGCTTCAAAAACACACAAAGCACCAAAAACATGATTTTTGCCTATACTTGTTTTCTGCCAAAACTAACACTTTGTACACCTCATATTGAACATATGTTAAGTGTTTGAATGATCATATTATGCTAGAAATCATCATGTCAAGATTTACCTCTTCATATGCACCATTATGTGAACAAATTGCAAATGCTATGACAAATTACATGATAGGTGTGTTCTGTGGAATTTTAGTGGTTATATCATCTCATTATCATGTATTTATGCTGTACAAATGATTAATTTGGTTAAATCTACTCTGGAACTTCATCTGTCCATCCTCATGCATAATTGTTCAAAATGCCTCATCATCACATGCCAACTTGAACATACTTGCTTGTACTTGCTATCTCATTGTTTCTACAGCTTCACATGATCATATGTGTTATGTGTAAATGAACCAAAACAATAAAACCTGACTGCACAAAGTTTTACACCATCTCATGCTTCACACACACATAATGCACACACTTTGCAATTTGAATGCTATGTTCTCATATATGTGTTCCAGTTTGAATGTTTTCACTTACACACACTTAATATGATATGATTAAGCTGTTAGAATGATTGGAATCACTCAAAGCACTCAGAATCCAAAAGTCACCTTGTCATGCATTTTTATGTTATGTGATTTTGCAACTTACATACAACAGTCATATGTACACATGCCTTGGCCTCAATTGTGTTTGCTATCTGTCATATATCATATATGTGATGTGTATGTGGCTTTACTTGACCTTTAACATGTGTATACCAAGCTGTTCATTTCAATTTGCAAGCTTAAATGTCCAATTTTGTACCCTATCGGGTTTTGAAGAGGAAAGTGAATTTCAGAAAACCAACACCACCATCTTCTTCCTCTCATTTTTCTACCCAATTTACATATAAAATTTGCCTCGATCCGATGAGCGGTTAGTGAGATACGGTATAAAACGTATTTGGTTTCGATTATGTTTCCATGTCATTATGCATTCAAAACACACACACACACCAGTCATCTTTTTTTTCACTAGGTGAACAATTTGTAAAAACTAACATCACCATCCTCTTCCTCTCATTTTTCTACCCAAGATCCATATAAAATTTGTCTCGATCCGATAAGCGGTTAGTGAGATACGGTATAAAACGTATTTGGTGTTGATTATGTATTTTGCCCAGCCATGATTCAAAACCAGCCTTGTATACATATTGTTTCCATTTGATTAATGGATGTAACAGCCGCCCCAGCGGTAAGAACATGCGCGCAATTATACCTTTCACCATCATGACCAGGGTTCGATCCGGGTGGAGGTCGAACCCTTTTATTATTTTTCCTATTTTGTACATAAACTTCAAAAATTCGTAACTCTCTCATTTTTTATCGTTTTTCACCCGTTCTTTTTTCATGGTGTTTATTTTAATGTGTACTTTCATGTCATAATTTTATTTTCCATGTTTGATTATTTTTTCACCACGTTTGATTGTGCGCGATCCGCGCGTCAACGGTACTAACCCTATTTGGTTGCAGATGAAATTTAGATGGTTTCCTCTTGTGTTTTCTCAGGAAAATTGATTGTTATCATGCCTATATATGTTTGTCAACATGATATAATTTTACCTCGAATTATTTTTATCTCATCAGTCTGTTAACGGTATTCCAGGTGCGAACTGTCGTCACGGTTCTCGTAGCAAAACAATTGCTCTGATTGTCATCATTGCTTTCCATCTTTAATCTTTGTATTGGTTGTCACCATGAATGTTTGAATAATGTTTGTATTTTATTTTACCCCCAAGCGATGAAGCTCGTTAGCTTTCGTCCAGTTGCCAATAATACTGTCCCTCCAAAGGAAGGTCTGTCCACTTGACTGTCAATGTCTTGGACCAAAATCTCACACCCTTGACTTTGTTAAGTCACTTTAACCCTAGCTTAGATACCTTTAGACTTTGCTTGAAGTCTAAGAAACCTACCCATACTAGGAGTTTTCTTCACCTAGAACCCTAGGAAAGAGTTCGTCAACTCTGTGTAAGAATCATCGTCATGATTTCTTACTTCCACTATAACTTAGCTTAGGGAGTTTTGTCAAACTCCACACAAACATCGTCATGTTTGTTCCCCTTTGAACCTTGATCGTCATCAAGTGTTCTTTTCCCTTGTGAGGTGAACTACGATTGCTCTGATTCTATCCTAGTCAGGATACGTAGGCAGAAGGTGCGATACCTTTGCGAGCAAACTTAGAAAACCACTTAGGCCTTTTTATTTATTTTATCTCAATTCCCAATCCTTAAACCATTAGTGCACAATTCACAAACTTAGCAAGTAATTAAACAAAAGGTTCCTGTAGAGTACTACAGATATTTAGGGTGCTAATACCTTCCCTAGATATAACCAACCCCCGAATCCCCGAATCTCTTTAAAGCGTTGTTGTCACATCGCGCAAAAGGTTCTTTCTTTCTTTAGACCTATCCTTTGGATAAATTAAAGTCCGGTTGTAAAAAGAAATACGGTTCAAGTTAATTAATAGCTTGATATCAAATTTTCACCGCAACAGAAATGGCGACTTCACTGGGGAGCATTGCTTTTGCTTCTATTTTGAGGGTTCAACCTATTTTGTTTAACTAATTGCTATCTGTGAATACTTGTATATATTTGTGCTCTGTTGGTTTGGGAAACTTGAAATGGTGAAACAACACTATACCCGTGCTCAAGCGTACTTATGATAGGAAGGTGGTATATTCAAGGAGGCTTATAGGGAGTTGATTCCCGACCAAGCTGACTTGAGAAAATCACCACTCAGTAGAGGCCCTTTTAGAGAGCTAGTATTGTTGATCGAGTATTCGTGAAAACAATGCTACTTTCTACATAGGTGCCCATGACACTGAGGACCTTTAGATACCTTTTCCCCACTTTGACCTTATTAGGATGTAGTGCGATAACTATAAGGAAGTAATTCCAAAGTAGTTGATACGCGATACTACACTTGGACGAGGCTCTCTTGAGAATATTATCGACCACCAAGTATTTGGGAAATTGATAATATCCAAAAGATGGGTCTAGGACTCCAGGAACTCTTTTAGAACCTTGTTCTGCAGTTGTGGGAACCTTAGTACATACCTCTGGGGAGGGTAGACCTTGACTCCTTACTCATATTCTCCAAACCCAAAACCTTGTCTGTTTACTTATGTGAATCTGTGAATATGTGATTACCTGTGTTTGTGCATTCATGCATCCATAAACATCATGTCATAAAAGTTTTATGGAACTCAGAGTCATTTATTTATAAAATATCAGGAACATCATGGACAATGGAAAGAAGAAAACTATAAAGTACACTTACAAAAGCCCTAATATAGATGAGATTGAAAGGTTGAGCACTCTGATCACAGATGTAGAAGGATTCAAGAGCAGGTACGGGAATTTGTTGTCTCTACTGAAAACAAGGAAGAAAATGGATTCGGGACTCCTTTCCACATTACTCCAGTTCTATGATCCACTTTATCACTGCTTCACATTTCCGGATTATCAGTTAGTGCCAACACTTGAAGAGTATTCCTGTCTGATTGGGTTACCCATCCTTGATGCATCTCCTTTTCCCTTCATGGAGAAGGACCCTAAAAAGGAAGAAATTGCTAAAGCCACACGTATCGGGTTGGTAGACATTCAGAAGAACATGGTTACTAAAGGAGGAATCTTTGGGCTGACTGCAAAATTCTTGATTAGGAAGGCTCAGTATTATGCCGATCACTTGAGTATGGATGCTTTTGAGGCTATTCTAGCCTTACTTATTTATGGGATCTTTCTTTTTCCGAGCTTTGACAACTTTGTGGATCTCAATGCCATCAAAATATTCTTGAAGAAGAATCCAGTACCTACTCTACTAGCTGATGCTTACCACTCTGTTCATCAAAGAAATCTTCACAAAGGAGGAATGATCGTCTGTTGTGTTCCGTTGTTGTATAAATGGTTCGTTTCTCATCTACCCAAAGCCCATACTTTTTGGAGCAAAGGATGGTGGTCTGAAAAGATTATGGCTCTTACTCACTCCGATATTGACTGGTACAGCCGTAGTTATGATGGGATCAAAATTATTGATAGTTGTGGAAGCTTCGGGAATATACCTCTCCTTGGTACAAATGGGGGAATCAGCTATAACCCCGTGCTTGCTCGTCGACAACTTGGTTATCCGCTGAAAGACAAACCCAGCAGTGCTCACGTAGAAGGTATTTTCTTCATAGGAGTTTCAGAATTAAAAGATGAAATTCTCAAAGCATGGGGGCATATACACAGGAAAGGAAAAGAGGACTTGGGAAGACCTAACTGCATCTCTTTTGAACCTTATCTCCAATGGGTACGAAAGAGGGCCATTCAGTTGAAAATGCCTTATCCTCCACAAAAGCCTATGGTATTAATAGAAGAACAACCATTGATTTTCATGTCTGAGGAAGAAAAGCTGAAGATCGCTCTGAGGAAGTCACAGCAGACTGAGGTATCCTGGAAGTACAAATATCAGGTGGCTATGGAAGAAAACGAGGAACTCCGCAAACAACTTCAGTCAAAAGAAGAGGAAGCAGTTGCAAGCAAGAAAAGGAAGGCACAGGAAGATGCATTTTATTCCAACCATCAATCAACTCCTTGGAAGGCTATGGTAGACAAACTCATCCTTGAGAAAGCACAGGTAGAAGAAGAGCTCAGAAGAATCAAGAAGAGAGAGGATTTTTAGAGCATATTAAGTTGTAATATTAGGGCTTTTTGTAAGATGTACTGAAATCTTTTTGTAATACCCTTTTTGAAAAATCAATGAAATGAAAGGATATTTTGGTAAAATTGAGTTCCATAAAACTTTTACATTTAGGGTTGCATTCTTGTTATTTTTAAACATTCAAGGAACTAAAAGACTATTTTGCAGATATTATAGGATGGATTCTGGAAAGAGAGAAGAGGTTGTGTTCCGAAGACCGAGACTAGAGAACCTGAAGAAACTGGTAAGTTTGGTAGAAGACCCCGAGGCGTTCAGAGGAAGACATGGGAATATGCTGTCATTACTGGAAGTTCAAGTGTACGAAGAAATGTTATCCGCACTCGTGAAATTCTATGATTCAACCTATCATTGCTTCACGTTTCCAGATTATCAGTTGCTACCAACCTTGGAGGAGTATTCCGCCCTAATGGGGGTGAGCGTTACCCCCAGTCCCTTTTCTGGAAGGGAGGGGATTCCTAATGAAAGAGCAGTTGCAGAGGCCGCGTATTTGGAATTGGACGAAGTGCGATCTCATATGGGTGCTAAGGGAGGGCTGTACGGAATTTCAGCTATGTTCCTATATGAAAAAGCTCAGAGCTATGCCTTGTCACAAAATACTGAAGCATTTGAAGCCATCCTGGTGTTGCTTATTTACGGACTATTCCTGTTCCCAACTGCTAGTGATTTTGTGGACACAGATGCGATCAATCTTTTCTTGATCAAAAATCCTGTACCCACCTTGCTAGCCGACACTTATTTTACCCTCCACCGAAGGAACCGCTATGGGGTTGGACGAATTGAATGTTGCACCGTTCTCCTGCACAAGTGGTTTATTTCACACTTGTCAGAAATTCCAGCCATTTGGGATAAGCAAAATGGACTCTCCTGGACGGAAAAGCTGTTGTTGCTCAAACACTCAGACATTAAATGGTTTGATCCTATGTATGGAGGAATTTCCATGATCCAAAGCTGTGGAGACTTCCCGAATGTACCGCTTATCAGCGTCAATGGGTGCATCAGCTATAATCCTATTCTGGCCCGTCGACAGTTGGGGCACCCCATGGAAGATGAACCAGATCCGGACTATTTGAGGAAATTTTACTTGGAGGAAAGGAAGAATCCTGCTTATAGGGCTCGAATCGCGTACGCTTGGCGTTATGTCCACACAAGAGGAGTAACTGCCCTATGCCCCCACAATGCTACTGTTTCAGAATCTTACCTATCATGGGTAAGAGAAGCGGCAATGAAGATGTTCTATACCCGCTTTGAGCCTGACTCGCCCAAGCCTACCCTCGTAGAAGAGTTGAAGGCCGCCTTGGCAAAAGCTGAGAAAGAAGGGAAAATGTGGAGAGATAAGTATTTCAAGGCTATGCAAGAGAAAGAAGAACTTCAAGAATTGGTACGTCAGGGTGGAAGAAAGAATCAGTCTGAAGATGAAGGACCATCCAGCAGAAGAATCTAGAATCTATTGTTATTGTTTTTCGTATTTTATAGAAGCTTGTATTTTCATTTCCCGTCTGATGTTGTAAACTCTCCAGATGTTATCAATGAAGATTTGGCTGTTTTTCCTATTTATTGTTATAATACTCGCGAATAACGCTTTTTAGTCCCTTGAATGTTTAAAATCTGCATTTTTGCATGTCTGCATTTCATAAACATTGCATATACGTGTTCCTGAGTCGGGTCTCATCCCTCTGTCTTGTTAACAGAATCACACTGAAACCTCGCCATCAGTACAACACACGAGCCCAAGCTCGCTTAAGGATGGAAGAGCAGAACTTGGATGTAAACAGAATCGACAATGAACTCGGAGAGCTCCGAGGAGGCATGGGACAGATCAAAGAAGCCTTGCAAGTCATCCGGGCAATGTTGGACACTCAAGCCACCGTTGTCTCTGAAATCACTGCAGAACCAATCCCGACAGCTGTTACTATTGCCAATGTGCCAACCTATGGGTTACCCCCAGGCTTTGTGCCACCACCGAGAGTCACTCAACAGACAATTCCCTTGGGGGGTGAGATTCCACAAGTTATTCCCACCTACACTCCAGCTACAGTTCAGGTTCAAGCACGCCCCATCTTTCATAATCCACCACCGGTATACGAAGGACCCGAAGGGTATGAAGAGGAAAATGAATCACATGAGAGGTTGAGGGAGAGTGTTGAAACGATAGGGAGGAAGATCCGAGCAATGGAAGGAAATGATACCTTTGGCACTGACGCCAGAGAAATGTGTTTGGTATCTGGACTAGTAATACCACCAAAATTCAAAATCCCAAATTTCGATCAATACTCAGGAGCTACTTGCCCACGAACTCACTTAATCATGTATTATAGAAGAATGGCAGCACACGTCGAAGACGACAAGTTAATGATCCACAGCTTCCAAGACAGTCTGAAAGGAGCTCCAGCAAAATGGTATCTAAGTCTAGATCAGTCCAGAATCCACAGTTTTCAAGATTTGGCAGATGCATTCATGAAACATTACAAATATAATATGGATATGGTACCTGACCGAAGGCAGTTGTTGAACATGTCCCAGAAAAGCACAGAGTCATTCAAAGAATACGCTCAACGGTGGAGAGAAACAGCATCCCAGGTAGAGCCACCCCTAAGTGAGAAGGAACTGACAGACTGGTTTGTTGACACAGTGAGACCAGAATTCTATGAGAAAATGATCAGCAGTGTATCTCCAAGTTTTTCAGACATTGTAGCCGTGGGAGTAAGGGTAGAATTGGGGATGAAAAGTGGAAAGGTAGCCAGCAGCTCCGGCAGTTCTAACAACAGCAGTATTAAGAAGGTCAGCAGTGGGTTTCACAAGAAGAAAGAAGGTGAGACAAATGCCATAATGGGGAGAAGAATCCGTGCCATGAGACCTCCATATCAGCAATATCAACCGCCTCAACAAAGTTTCTTCCAGCCAATCCAGCCTAACTATGTTCAACAGTTTCATCAACAAAGACCCATGTACCCGGTACAGTATGCCCCTCAGCAATATGTGGCGGCTGTGACCCCAGCATTCAACCATTCCACTTCAAACTATCAACCAGGGCGACCAGCGCCCATGTATCAGCAAAACCAGCAAGGGCATCAACGAGCGCCCAACGCTCCGCCCTTTCAACAAAATCAGCAGCAGAGGGTACCACAACCCAGGCAACAATACCAGAACCGGAGGCCAACAACAAAACCTCCACTTCCACAAATACCAATGACGTACACTGAGTTATATCCATCTTTGGTCCAGCAGGGGTTGATCACGACAAGACCACTTAATCCAGATACCACATCTCCACATTACAACCCAAATGCCCATTGTGCTTTCCATGAAGGTGCTGCCGGCCACGACTTAGAAGGATGCTTTGCCTTAAAACATTTGGTCAGAGAATTGATGGAGAAGAAAATCCTGTCCTTTGATGATATACCACCTAACGTCAAGAGTAACCCGCTGCCAAACCATGGAGGGGTCAATGCCATTGAAAAGTCAGATGAAGAGATAATTAATGATGTGTCAAAAATCAGAACGCCATTGAAAACATTGCATGATAAGCTGACAGAAGCAGGGTTGTTGGGAAGTGTTCATAACAGATGTAAAAAATGTACTGTTGGTTCCAGTGGATGTAATATGATACAGGAAGATATACAGAGATTGATAAATGAGGGGATGTTACAAGTATGTGGTAAGGAAAGGAAAGGAGAGGTTTCTGTAATAGAGCCAGTTTTCGACCTATCCAGGAAAAGAGAGAAAGTCCCAGTATTTAACAGGGGTGCAAGGCCAGTTTTCAACAGAGCTGCTATAGGGCAACCACGACCAATCGTAGTTTAGAAACCAAGACCGTTCCATTATGACAATACAAAAGTTGTTCCGTGGAAGTACGATGTGACCGTGGTAGATAAAGAAACAAGAAAGGTTGTTCAGACAGATAATCAGAAAGATGTGACCAATATTGCCGGCACTAGCAAGATGACCCGCAGCGGTCGGATCTATCAGCCAAAAGAGTCAGTAGCTATTCCAAAAGAAGTCATTCCTGCCGTGGTAATCAAAGAAAAAGAAGCTCCAATCACAGAAGAAGAAAATGATGAATTTTTGAGGATTATCCGAAGAAGTGATTACAAGGTGATAGATCAGCTTCATCAGACGCCATCAAAAATATCAATCTTATCACTCTTGATAAATTCTCCAGCTCACAGGGAAGCATTACAGAAAGTATTGAGACAAGCACACGTAACTAAGGATATTTCGCTTGGGCAATTTGATTCAGTAGTAGCTAACATCACAGCGTGCAATACTCTAAGCTTCAGCGACGCCGAGTTACCCAAAGAAAAACGTGATCACAACCGTGCGCTACACATATCCATCAAATGCCAGGAAGATACTTTGGCACGAGTATTGGTCGACACAGGATCCTCATTAAACGTACTACCCGCAAGATCACTGGCCAGACTAGCCTATGCCGGGGCAGAGATGAAACCAACCTCGTTAATTGTAAAAGCTTTTGATGGTTCAAGGAGGACGGTCATCGGAGAAGTAGAATTACCAATTTTGGTGGGACCCCATGAGTTTAACATTGTATTTCAGGTGATGGACATAAATCCAGCTTATAGCTGCTTACTGGGACGTCCCTGGATCCATGAAGCAGGGGCAGTAACTTCTACCCTACACCAAAGAATGAAGTTTGTGGTAAATGATAAGCTGGTGATTGTTCATGGTGAAGAAGAATTAATGGTCAGTAATCTTTCATCATTCCGGTACATTGAAGCAGAAGAAGACGCACTAGAGACATCATTCCAAGCACTAGAAATAGCAAACGCAGTGATGATAGAGGAGACGGTGGCAAAAAGTGGTCCAACTTTTGCATCCGCTCAAGGCGCCAAAGCTACAATGGAAGAAGGCACTCCCGCAGGATGGGGAGAAGTCATTGAGGTAAAGCCGAAGATGAACCGCCAGGGGTTGGGTTACAAACCAACTCAAAGTGAAGAACAGAGGCATGACAACAGCCGGCCAAAGGCTATTCAAGAAATATTTATCAGTGGCGGTTTTCAAATTAACGCCGTGGAAGGAAATCTTGAAAGTGAAGACATAGAAGCACTAGTGTATCATGACAAAGCTACTCTGAACAACTGGGAGGCTATCGAAGTTCCTGTAGTTTTTCCCGAGTCAAAGTAATTTGTTGTTTTTCTTTGTTATTTTTAAAAAATCTCCATAGTCGTGCCCAAGGCTATAGGAATGTTTTGTAAGGGCCCCATGCTTTCAAAGAAATATCAATGAGAATGGACTATTTTGTTAAAAATCCTCGTGTTTGTTTATTTACCGTCTTTTTGCTTTTTACTTTGAAAGAAAAATGGCAATACAAAAAAAACCAAAACAAAAACAATTTTCTCTTTCTCTGTATGTGTTGCATTTTGTTGATTGTGTGTTTTAATAAAGTAAACCCTTCAAACATGCAGTGATGACCATAACCCCATTGAATCCTGTGACCATGCATCTCCTCCTGACCTTGATTCACCAATTTACCAAGCTGAAGACGAGGATGAAGACTGTGAAATTCCCGATGAACTGGTAAGACTGGCCCAAAAAGAGGATGCAGAGCTTCAACCCCATAAGGAACAGGTAGAAGTTATCAACCTTGGTACCGAAGAAGATAAAAAAGAAGTCAAAATTGGGGCAGCCCTAGGGGCAGAGGTAAAACAGCAGTTAAAAGAACTCTTAAGAGAATATGTAGATGTGTTTGCTTGGTCTTATCAGGATATGCCTGGTTTGGATACAGACATAGTGGTTCACAAGTTACCACTCCGACCTGAATGCCCTCCGGTTAAACAGAAACTCAGAAGAACCAGACCCGACATGGCTCTTAAAATCAGAGATGAGGTAAAAAAGCAGATTGATGCAGGCTTCCTTGCAGTGGCCAAATATCCAGAATGGGTAGCCAACATTGTTCCTGTACCAAAGAAAGATGGAAAGGTAAGGAT
Source organism: Lathyrus sativus (assembly GCA_963859935.3). Lineage (NCBI taxonomy): Eukaryota > Viridiplantae > Streptophyta > Magnoliopsida > Fabales > Fabaceae > Lathyrus > Lathyrus sativus. The sequence goes on along the minus strand of OZ012741.1, from coordinate 51,829,075 downwards.
GTGTGTGGATTATCGAGATTTAAACAAAGCCAGTCCAAAGGACGACTTCCCTCTACCACATATTGATACTTTGGTAGATAATACAGCTCGGTTTGCGGTGTTTTCCTTTATGGACGGGTTCTCTGGTTACAATCAAATCAAAATGGATCCTGACGACATGGAAAAGACAACCTTCATCACTCCATGGGGCACCTATTGTTATAAGGTTATGCCATTCGGTTTAAGAAATGCAGGCGCAACTTATCAAAGAGCTATGGTGGCTTTGTTCCACGACATGATGCACAAAGAAATAGAAGTATATGTGGATGACATGATCGCCAAGTCTCAAAATGAAAAAGACCATCTAGAACATTTGTTGAAGTTATTCAAAAGACTCCGGAAATATCAGTTGAGGTTGAATCCCGCAAAGTGCACTTTCGGAGTCAGGTCAGGAAAATTACTCGGTTTTATTGTCAGCCACAAGGGGATTGAGGTGGATCCAGACAAAGTCCGTGCCATTCAAGACATGCCAGCTCCACGGACCGAAAATCAGGTTAGAAGCTTCCTTGGAAGGTTGAATTACATATCCAGGTTCATTTCCAATATGACCCCCACCTGTGAACCGATCTTCAAGTTGTTACGAAAGGATCAAACAGTTGTATGGAATTCTGATTGTCAAACAGCGTTCGATAAAATCAAAGGTTATCTCCAAGAACCTCCAATTTTGATACCACCCGTGCCGGGAAAGCCTCTCTTTATGTATTTGACAGTGCTTGAAAACTCAATGGGTTGCGTTCTGGGTCAACAAGACAAAACTGGACGGAAAGAACATGCCATTTATTATCTGAGCAAGAAATTTACTGATTGTGAAAGCAGATACTCACTCCTAGAAAAGACTTGTTGTGCTCTAGCATGGGCCGCTAAGCGTTTGAGGCAGTATATGATTTGTCACACCACTTTATTGATCTCGAAAATGGATCCAATAAAGTACATCTTTGAGAAACCTGCACAAACCGGAAGACTCGCCCGATGGCATATGTTACTATCAGAATATGATATTCAATATGTGGCTCAGAAATCTATCAAAGGCAGTGTGCTATCAGAATATCTCGCAGATCAACCTGTCGAAGATTATGAACCTCTGAAGTTTGATTTTCCGGATGAAGATATCATGTTAGTAAAAGATTGTGAAGAAACAGGTTCTGACAAAGATCAACAGACAGATAATCGGTGGAAAATGATGTTCGACGGTTCCTCCAATTATAGCGGACATGGCGTAGGTGCAGTCTTGATGAATCCTGAAGGTGGGTACACTCCGTTTACAGCCAGACTAGACTTTGATTGTACAAACAACATTGCTGAATACGAAGCGTGTATCCTTGGTCTCGAAGCAGCCATTGATCTCCAAATCAAAAATCTCGAAGTCAGTGGAGACTCAGCTTTAGTTATCTACCAAGTCACGGGCGAATGGGAGACAAGACATGAAAACCTGATCCCTTACAGAGCTTATATCGTTGAAACGATCAAGTATTTTGATGAAATCACTTTTAAACATGTTTCAAGAGCAGAGAATCACATCGCCGATGCCTTAGCCATGCTGGCCTCAATGTGGAAAACTAGAGATGTCAATGATGGCACACTTATCAGAATTGAACGCAAGATAGGGCCTGCTTACTGTCAAATGGTCGAAGAAGAAACCGATGGCAAACCCTGGTATCATGATATAAAGAATTATTTGTTGAAGCAAGAATATCCCACAGATGCTACGGCACTTGACAAGAAAACACTAAGGCGATTAGCATCCAAATTCTTCCTCAGCAATGGTGTACTTTACAAAAGAAATCATGATATGGTTTTACTCAGATGTGTTGACAAAAGAGAAGCGGACTTGTTAATGAAAGATGTTCATGAAGGAATGTTTGGTACTCACGCCAACGGATACGCCATGTCCAAAAAGATCTTGAGAGCTGGTTACTATTGGTTAACTTTAGAAACCGACTGCATTCAGTACGCCAGAAAATGTCACAAATGTCAGATCTACGCGGACAAAATGCATGTGCCTCCAACACTGTTGAATGTATTGTCGTCGCCATGGCCTTTCTCTATGTGGGGCATCGACATGATTGGGGCAATTGAACCGAAAGCTTCAAATGGACACCGTTTCATTCTGGTTGCCATCGACTATTTCACAAAATGGGTTGAAGCTGCATCCTACACCAATGTTACACGTCAAGTGGTGGCTCGTTTCATTAAAAAGGAGATCGTCTGTCGCTACGGGATCCCAAGCAGAATTATAACAGACAACGGAACCAATCTGAACAACAAAGTTATGAAAGAATTATGTGATGACTTCAAAATCGAACACCACAACTCTTCCCCTTACCGTCCAAAGATGAATGGAGCTGTGGAAGCTGCAAATAAAAACATCAAGAAGATCTTGCAGAAAATGGTTAAAACCTACAAAGATTGGCATGAAATGTTACCATTTGCCCTACACGGATACAGAACCTCCGTCCGCACGTCCACAGGGGCAACCCCCTTTTCTCTGGTATATGGAATGGACGCAGTTCTTCCCATCGAGGTCGAAATACCATCCCTCAGAGTCATCATGGAAACCAAGTTAGAAGAGGCAGAATGGATTAAAGAAAGATTTGATCAGCTGAATCTTATCGATGAAAAGCGCATGTCTGCGATGTGTCACGGCCAGTTGTATCAAAAAAGAATCAAGAGGGCGTTCGATAAAAAGGTCCGTATTAGAGAATTCCGCGAAGGAGAACTTGTGCTCAAGAAGATCTTACCAGTTCATAAAGACGCAAGAGGGAAGTGGATGCCTAATTATGATGGCCCCTTTATTGTGAAAACAGTATTCTCCGGAGGTTCACTAATCCTTACTACCATGGACGGGGAACAACTCACACACCCGATAAACTCTGACGCAGTTCGGAAATATTACGCCTAAAAAGTACCCGATAAACCGGAAAATCCAAAAGAACGGTTTATGCAAAAGAGAAGGAAAGAAAAAAGAGAAAAGAAATCAAAAAGCTCGCTAAGTTGAAAACCCGAAAGGACGGCTTAGGCAAAAATGAGCGTCCCGGTGGATTGAAAACCCGAAGGGGCAATCCAGGCAAAAATTAGGGACAAAGGCGTTTCGCTGCATCAGACAAAGGCATCAACACTGCAGACTCAGCAAAGATCCATCTCAACAGCCCTCGTCAGAAGCAAGGATCTTGGAGAATTCTAGTCTTTAGGGATAGTTAGGTCACAGGATTCAATGTAACCTTATCCACTTTTGCCATTTTACTTGTAAAAATTTCCATGGAATATTGTCATTGGCAAGATTTCATCCTTTAAATAAAATCAGCCTTTTGAGCCTCTCTTTCTTGTGCAAATTATCAGTTCCTTATTTTCCTGTGTTATGCAAAATACCGTTCGATTGTTTTTGAAAGCATTAAAATCCAAATTTTTGAAAATAATAACTTGGAAAGATTTTACAAAATGTTTTAACTTGTGGAAAGACTCGAGGAAAATCATACATTCCCCGAAACTTCAGGGTAGCAGGAGTCTTGATACACAGTCAGGATTTACATTCCCCAATGAAATGCTAGCAAGTTGGGCGACGAAGAGTCCTTTGGCCGTGCATGATTACCAAAATTGAAGATTATCCCTCAGGATTTCTTGTGATGATATGAAGGTTCCTCCCCCAACAAAGTATTTCTGGACATCTGTTTGAATTCACCTCAGCAAAATCTACCTACAGGCTTTATTCCCCAGTAGGTCTTCGGGTTTATTTCCCAAGTCTACGTACACCCCTCATCGTGGGATCAGTGTGATTCGTTTGTTCCCCGAGTTAGTGACATCTATTAATCCCCACAAAGTCTAAGTTGTTACTCACTTCGTTTCCAAGTATAAGTCCAGTCGTCACTGGCACTAAATAAAAGTCCAATTGTCATGGGCGCCTTGTGGTCTGGTCGTTACCAACCTTTTCCCCGGTAAATCCAGTCGTCACTGGTATTGTTCCAATTATTATTGGTATCTTGTTAGTTGTCACTAACTTTCCCCATGAAGTCCAGTCGTCACTGGCACTGCCTAAATCCAATCGTCATTGGTATCCTGAGGTTTTAACCAATTTTTCCCTTTGAAACCCAGTCGTAACTGGTATCATCGTCTAGAATCCAATCGTTACTTGGAGTCTATTTCAGTTTGGTTGTCACCAATCTCCAGCTAGAAGATCTAGTAATCCCTAGCATTTTTGTATAGCCAATTGTCATTGGTATTCCCCAGTATGGTCGTCACCATCTTCATTAAAAAATCCGGTCGTAACTGGCATTGTTTAAAACCAATCGTTATTGGAACCTTGATTTGGTCGTCACCAATCACCATTAAAAGACCAGTCGTCACTGGCATCGCTTGGAATTCTGGTCGTTACCAATTCCCCAGGAAGTCTATTAATTACCAGCATTGTGTGAACTACTTGCAGAAACTGAGGATGTATCCCCAGTGATCCATGTTCCCAGTCAAGTCTCGGAGATCTAGTCGTCACTAGTATCCTCCATGTGTGATTAGTCTTATTTCTAGTCCATTCCTGAAGATCCCATTTGAACTCTTCGCTATAGGAAGTTCCTCATCTGATCATCCCCAGTGAGATTGTATCCAGTCTTTCGCTTCCCCGGTGAAGTCTGCTTCTCTTTTCCCGACGAAATTAATTTTCCATTTCCCTAGTAAAAGTATATCCTTTTCCCCAGTAGAAGTCAATTCTTCTCCCCGGTGGAGTACCTCTGTTCCAATAAGATTGTCATCTTTATTGGATTGGTCTCTTCCCCATGTGAAGTTTTCCTTCTTACGCTATCAGTCATGTCTGAACTGTTAATTTAGTTTTTCAGTACGAGTCCCCAGTATCGAGTCCGTGTATTTATCATTATTTGTTTTACTATTTCTTTTATTATCGTTGCGCCTATGTTGTTTGCTTTCAAGCATCATAAAGCATCATTTAGAGTGCATGGCATATCATAACTTGTCCTTTAGCATGACATCGGATCTAAGGGACAAAATTTTCGGTTATCTATATTTAAATACCTTTCACTGCGATTTAACGAAGATTGTCATCTCGTTCCCCATCTAGTGAAGATATTTAAATAGGGGAAACTGTTGTACCCTAAATTTTGACCCCTTAGATCCTCATTATCATTTTTAGAAGCATGATCATGCATTATCTAACCCTAAATCAGTGCAAGTTTATTATTGTCAAGTTACAGATGAATCAGGGTTCTCGCACCGACAAATTCAAAACAATCAAGGAATGATCAACCAATGATTTGGGCCAATTCAATCATGGAATGAAATCAAAGATAATATCAAAGTCAAATGGGAAGTCAATTTGAAGAAATCGTTTCAGAATCAGGAACAGTGCAGTCAGGAGGCCCCGATTAGGGTTTTTAACTAGTGGAAAGTCAACTGTGGTTTGACTTTGATGTTGGGAAAGGTTTTAATGGTGGGAGTGAGGTCCATGAAGTTAATATAGGCTATTAAAGGCTATTCAAGAAGTGTCAAGGTCCCAGGATGTCCAGAATATCAACAGGCGACTCGATCGACACCGATCGATTGTACGGTTGACCGAAAAGTCAACTCCCCACATTTTGAGAATTGGGATCCAAGTTGTGAATCAAAGTTGTTCCTTATGTCATAATGGACTTGCATATCAATTTACATGGTCATTGGATCAAGAATGAGAGAGTAATCGAGAAATCGGGAAATTAGGGTTTTGAAAAGGGCTAAACCGTATCTCCTTAACCACACATCCAATTGAGTTGGTTCTAGTCTCATTTGAAAGCTCTTGACAAGTCCTACAAAAGTCCCATACTAGTCCACAACCAGAAAATGCATACTTTTTGAGATATAAGCAAAAACATGCCTAGAAGGGAAAATAACAGAAAATTTCTAAGTTATTTTCACTTTAAAAGCTAAAATCAGCCAACTTCAAGGGCATTTTTCACCTAGTTTCAAATAGAATCAAGATTTCTGGCCAACATGAAAGTTTTAGTACTATGTGAGGGCTTTCTAAATTGTACAAGAACATCTCAAGGTGAGTTATGAGCTGAGAGATACATGTGTTCAAAGTTGGTATTTTGTCATACTAGTCCCACATTGACCAATATTGCAAAAGCACCTCTATCACTCAAGTGAGCCAATTTCCACTTGCCCAACTCTTTCTACCTGATATATTGAACATTCTTAGCATGTTAGAACAGAAAGTTATCATGGAAACATCATGGAATTAAAGTTTGAAGTTTCATTGCCTAAGTTGAAAACTTTGACTTTTCCAAGCATGAGGTGTAAAGAAATTCTGCTCCAGCCACTCTACCAAGCCTCTAGGCTGTGTTTTCTCAGTAAAAACATCATTAATACTTGCCCATTGGGTTAGGGAGACAGCCAAGAACCAGAAAAAGCAAGGCAAGTGGACAATTGGATGGAAATATCTTAGTTTTCTTCATGGTGAAGCAAGGTTACCTAGCAAGCTCCTCACTTCATAATTCTATAAATAGGGACCTCAAACCCCTCATTTGGGACATCAACATCATTCTGAAAACCTGCTAAAAGGAGCCCTCTCATCACACCTCTCTCTCACTTACAATTTGCAAAATCACCAAAGTTGTCAAAATTGTCAAAAATCAGCATTTGCAACTTTGATGCCATATTGAGTTCTACACATTCCAGCTCTCATATTATCATCCACACACCCTCTAAATCACACATATGAGGTGTACCAACCATTGAACCACCAAAAAATGCCATAAATCAAAAAGTCAACTTTCCTTGAAGCTTACTTTGACCAAAGTCCATAAAACACATCAAATTTTGATTCAAGCACTTTGGTGATGTTTGGAACACTTGAACACCTCAAATACCATATATAGAGACTGTCCAAACTCTCACTTGCCATCAGAAGCACACCAATCTCATTTTGGCATTGCATTTGGCTTATTACTTAAGGTTGAAGCAAGGTGTCAACACAAGAACTTGGAGTCATCATCTCTAGTTTTTTTCTTAACACACTTGGTTTGCTCAACTGATTTATAGCAGGTATGTAATGTATACATTAGTCCTCGTATCATTTATTCATGATTTTGCATTTTTGAGCATTTTAGTGTGCCTTGAATCCATGAGCAATTGTGGTTTTTTTTTTATGAACACTAGATATGACATAAGCATGTGCATATTTCAATACCAATACTGTGAGGAATGGAAGTTTGTGAACTCTAATATGCTATCATATTTGGTGTTGTGAAACATATGTGGTTTGTTCTATTTTAAATGCATTGTTAATGTCAAGATCATTTTAATTTGGTATGCTTTTATATGGCAAGTTACATTTCAATTGTCATGGCTCACCAACATTGTGCTAGTGGTTTATATTGTTAGATGCTCCACTTTAATGTTAATGTTGTCCCTTGTCATATGTTTGTTGCTGCTATCAATTAATTTCACATTGTTGCTAACTGGAACAGCATCATAACACTACACCAATTTCATGTTAATCCTGCTATCTTGAATAAAATCTGCTGCTGCCAAGCCGATTACTTGTGTCACTGCTGGTGTGTTTCATTATTACTGCCAGTTTAGATTTACATGATGTGCTGTTAGTTGGTTTTATTCATGTGCTGTTAGATTATGTTTGCATTATATACTGCTAACTGGTTTTCATATGGTACTGCTGTTGTTGCTGTCAAAATGTATTCCATGTGTTTACTGCTAGTTCATCCATGTGTGTGCTGCTAGCAATGTTTGGTATTAGTGCTGCTAATTGATATTGATTTGTGCCAAGATTTATGTTCTTACTGCTAGGTGTGTTTTCATTTGTATCATGATGCCCTGCTATTTTTACTAGATGATCAGTTTGTGTGTGGTCATATGGAATACTTGGTATGTCATTACATGCTGCCTTGCAAGAATGAAAGTAATGGATTCTGTTTGTATTGGTTCATAACAGTACAGAGTTTTGGTCTAGGATGTATGATCATGTGTTCTCATGTGTATGCTCATTGTATGCTATATTCATATGCTGCTATCAAAATGTGATTACATGCCAGGAGCTATTTTCTTTGTCTTGAACATAACATGTTTAGAATCATACATTTCAAATGACTCAAAAATACACAAGCCACACAATTTGATTTTTGCACAAAACTTGTTTTCCATCAAAACACACCTTACACACATCACAATGGATACTTGGAACATGTGTATAGGCTTATCTTGCTGATTTGAGGTGTGGTTTTGAAATTCACGTGTTGACATAAGCACATGAATACACTAATCACTCACTTTCTCATTTTTTGCACAAAGCATGAATTATGGTTTTTTATCCTTCTAGCATGATTCAAATGTCATTAATAACATGTGTATGCACTCATATGGTTGATTTAATCACATCATTCAAATTTCACATGTAGTCTCCAAATGCTTCAAAAACACACAAAGCACCAAAAACATGATTTTTTCCTATACTTGTTTTCTGCCAAAACTAACACTTTGTACACCTCATATTGAACATATGTTAAGTGTTTGAATGATCATATTATGCTAGAAATCATCATGTCAAGATTTACCTCTTCATATGCACCATTATGTGAACAAATTGCAAATGCTATGACAAATTACATGATAGGTGTGTTCTGTGGAATTTTAGTGGTTATATCATCTCATTATCATGTATTTATGCTGTACAAATGATTAATTTGGTTAAATCTACTCTGGAACTTCATCTGTCCATCCTCATGCATAATTGTTCAAAATGCCTCATCATCACATGCCAACTTGAACATACTTGCTTGTACTTGCTATCTCATTGTTTCTACAGCTTCACATGATCATATGTGTTATGTGTAAATGAACCAAAACAATAAAACCTGACTGCACAAAGTTTTACACCATCTCATGCTTCACACACACATAATGCACACACTTTGCAATTTGAATGCTATGTTCTCATATATGTGTTCCAGTTTGAATGTTTTCACTTACACACACTTAATATGATATGATTAAGCTGTTAGAATGATTGGAATCACTCAAAGCACTCAGAATCCAAAAGTCACCTTGTCATGCATTTTTATGTTATGTGATTTTGCAACTTACATACAACAGTCATATGTACACATGCCTTGGCCTCAATTGTGTTTGCTATCTGTCATATATCATATATGTGATGTGTATGTGGCTTTACTTGACCTTTAACATGTGTATACCAAGCTGTTCATTTCAATTTGCAAGCTTAAATGTCCAATTTTGTACCCTATCGGGTTTTGAAGAGGAAAGTGAATTTCAGAAAACCAACACCACCATCTTCTTCCTCTCATTTTTCTACCCAATTTACATATAAAATTTGCCTCGATCCGATGAGCGGTTAGTGAGATACGGTATAAAACGTATTTGGTTTCGATTATGTTTCCATGTCATTATGCATTCAAAACACACACACACACCAGTCATCTTTTTTTTCACTAGGTGAACAATTTGTAAAAACTAACATCACCATCCTCTTCCTCTCATTTTTCTACCCAAGATCCATATAAAATTTGTCTCGATCCGATAAGCGGTTAGTGAGATACGGTATAAAACGTATTTGGTGTTGATTATGTATTTTGCCCAGCCATGATTCAAAACCAGCCTTGTATACATATTGTTTCCATTTGATTAATGGATGTAACAGCCGCCCCAGCGGTAAGAACATGCGCGCAATTATACCTTTCACCATCATGACCAGGGTTCGATCCGGGTGGAGGTCGAACCCTTTAATTATTTTTCCTATTTTGTACATAAACTTCAAAAATTCGTAACTCTCTCATTTTTTATCGTTTTTCACCCGTTCTTTTTTCATGGTGTTTATTTTAATGTGTACTTTCATGTCATAATTTTATTTTCCATGTTTGATTATTTTTTCACCACGTTTGATTGTGCGCGATCCGCGCGTCAACGGTACTAACCCTATTTGGTTGCAGATGAAATTTAGAAGGTTTCCTCTTGTGTTTTCTCAGGAAAATTGATTGTTATCATGCCTATATATGTTTGTCAACATGATATAATTTTACCTCGAATTATTTTTATCTCATCAGTCTGTTAACGGTATTCCAGGTGCGAACTGTCGTCACGGTTCTCGTACCAAAACAATTGCTCTGATTGTCATCATTGCTTTCCATCTTTAATCTTTGTATTGGTTGTCACCATGAATGTTTGAATAATGTTTGTATTTTATTTTACCCCCAAGCGATGAAGCTCGTTAGCTTTCGTCCAGTTGCCAATAATACTGTCCCTCCAAAGGAAGGTCTGTCCACTTGACTGTCAATGTCTTGGACCAAAATCTCACACCCTTGACTTTGTTAAGTCACTTTAACCCTAGCTTAGATACCTTTAGACTTTGCTTGAAGTCTAAGAAACCTACCCATACTAGGAGTGTTCTTCACCTAGAACCCTAGGAAAGAGTTCGTCAACTCTGTGTAAGAATCATCGTCATGATTTCTTACTTCCACTATAACTTAGCTTAGGGAGTTTTGTCAAACTCCACACAAACATCGTCATGTTTGTTCCCCTTTGAACCTTGATCGTCATCAAGTGTTCTTTTCCCTTGTGAGGTGAACTACGATTGCTCTGATTCTATCCTAGTCAGGATACGTAGGCAGAAGGTGCGATACCTTTGCGAGCAAACTTAGAAAACCACTTAGGCCTTTTTATTTATTTTATCTCAATTCCCAATCCTTAAACCATTAGTGCACAATTCACAAACTTAGCAAGTAATTAAACAAAAGGTTCCTGTAGAGTACTACAGATATTTAGGGTGCTAATACCTTCCCTAGATATAACCAACCCCCGAATCCCCGAATCTCTTTAAAGCGTTGTTGTCACATCGTGCAAAAGGTTCTTTCTTTCTTTAGACCTATCCTTTGGATAAATTAAAGTCCGGTTGTAAAAAGAAATACGGTTCAAGTTAATTAATAGCTTGATATCAAATTTTCACCGCAACACTTCCCATGCCCCGTCTCCGAAGCGATCCTCCAGTTTACGCTTCTGAGACACAGCTTCATCTCTGCCTTTGATGGCCTTGTTTAGTGCATTCTGGAGACTATACCGGGTCATCACTTCTTCTTCACACTTCTTGATGCTGGACTTCAACTGCTCTTCGAGGTCGGAAATTTGCTGCTTCAACTTATCTTCCCTCTTCTTATTGTTGGTGAGCGTGGCATTCCAGGTCTTATTACAAGAAGAGATCTCTCGGTGAGCGATGTCAAGCGCTTTCTTCTTGGATTCAAGCATGTCGTGGGAGCTTCTGAACTCTTGCCCCAGACGTTCGCGCTTCTTCCTCTCCTCAGTCAACTCAGCCCCTAACCTGTTCATTAGCTCAATCTGCTGTTGGAAAGCATGGACGGCCTTGTTTTTCTCGCTGCGTATCTGGGCCAGCTCTTGCTCTAACCCTTCGTTGATCTTCATCAAGGCTTCTTTTTCTTTCACAACTTGCTCGTAGGCCTCCCTAGGAACAGTAGTTGGCTCTGCTACCAGAATAGGAACAAGAACTGGTGCATCTGGAAATGGCATCCGCAACTGACTTGCTCTCTCCTGGATCCAAACTCTGTTTGGTGCATAGGCCTGACAGTCATTCTTCCCTAACAACGGCTTCCCTATTCGGTTAATACGCGTCCAGGCATGCTGCAGCTTGGCCAATAACTCCCCCTTCAAATCTCCGGTGAAGTACAGAGATTCCTGTACTTCCTCCTCCTTTGGCGGGTTCTTCAGCACATATCCGAACTAACGGACCAACAGCGATGGGTTGTAGTTGATACACTCTTTTCTTCCTATCAGCGGGACATTAGGGTACCCAGAACAACTGAATATAAGCTCAGATCCCAACAGATCTCTATCAAACCACTCAACGTCTTCGGAAGACAGCCTCATCAGGCGCTCTGACCAGCTAGCGGTGGTTGCACTTTCCACAAAAGATCCCTTCATGGGAAGATGACTCTTGAACCACATATTCAACAAAGGAGCACAACAGTAAACAACCTTTCCCCTTCTGTTTTCGTTCTTGTAGTGCAAGGAGTGGTAGAAGTCTCCGATCAACGTTGGCACTGGATTGCCGGCAGCAAATAGATGGAAAGCGTCCAGGTCTACGAAATTGGGCAAGTTAGGGAATAGCACAATCCCATAAATGCATAGGGCCAAAATAGCATTGAAAACCACCCAACATCCGCTCTTGGCATACTCCTGAGCCTTGCCAGCCAGGAAATCAAGAGAGAAACCTGAAACCCCAAGCCAAGAAGTCAATAACAGTTCTGCAGCGTCCATATGCAAAGCTTTGGCTAAGTCCTCCAACTTGGGCTCAGCAGCAGAGTGAATAAAGGGAACCTTGTTCTGCACCGGTAGCTCAGTAAACTCCATATACTCCTCAATGGTGGGCCCTAGAATGAAGTCAGCAAACGTAAAACATATCAATGCGGGGTCATAGAACTGCATCAAGGTATATAGCCCGTTCGTCTCATCAGCAGTGGGCTTGCAGACTAATCTCAATAATCTCCCATGATTCATTCTGAAGCTTCTCCTAACCTCCTCATCAGCAAGAGATATTAGACCAAGCAAGGAAGTAATATCAGGTGAAGGCAGCTTATACGCAACTGTTTTCCTCAAACCGGCCATAGTCAACACTCAGAAGTCTGGGCACTAGAATCGGAGGATATGCAAATGCACCTGCAGCACAGACACACGTTAATGGGATGCAATGATAATGGGTATGCAATAATACAATGCAAATAACATGCAACAGGGACCCAATGCCGTAGTTGAATAGCCTGAACCATACCAAGAAGTCTCGGATAGACTCTATAGAAGTCCTCAAACCCTGGTCTCAGATAGTCCTAAAACAAAGCTCCAACCATTGGTCTCTGACAGACCTCAAACCATAACTCCAACTGGTCTCTGGCAGACCTCACATCATATCTCCAACTGGTCTCTGACAGACCTCAGAACCCTCCAACTGGTCTCTGACAGACCTCATAACACATCTCCAAATGGTCTCTGACAGACCTCATAACTCTCCATAAATACCCAGGATCTCTGATCAAGGAACAAAACCGGTAGTCTGAAGGTCTAGTTACCTACATAACCCCAAACCCTCTCACAGGTGGATGTCCTAGTAACTGACAAAGGTATGGCATCCTATGCGGTCGTCGGCGTCACAGACTTTCAGGGTTGATGATACGATTCCCAGAAGGAGTGGCATCATCAAATCCTGAAGAGGCCTCACTTAGCCAACTTCCAAATGATCGGTTCCCGGAGTCGACAATTCAGCTGACCAACAACCCCTTCGACCCAAAGGGTAGAAAAAGAAGCCAACCAGAAGGACCTCGTCCGAGTGTAGATTTCATGAGACACTAATGCAAGCAAAGCCGGCACGCGCCCACTACTTTCTACTCTAATTCTAGGTGCACTCAAGCCCAGGTCCGACTTATCTCTCAATATCAGAACACCCGTCACACCCCAATACAGCAATAATAATCAATATATAATGCTGAAAATAAAGGTCAGAAATATAAATCCATACAAAATCCTCGACGGGAAAACAAGCGTTAGAATTGACTCTCTTAAGGGACGTTGGATCCCAAATGCATAAGAACTATCGCAGTCCTTAGCAGCCAGGGGACGTTGGTTCCCCAGCAGAGTCGCCAGCTGTCGCTACTGCGAAAATCGGCGCCGGCTGAACAGAAGAGTCGCCACCGTGCGTTATTTATCCCAACGGAGGGAAAGGAAACGCTCAGAGTAAACCTAACGCAAAACGGGAAAGGAATGGTCATCGCCATCAAATCCTGGATTCGGGAGTCGGTTACGCAAGGGGAAGGTATTAACACCCCTCACGTCCGTCGTACTCGACGGGATCCACGCTTGTTTTCGGGTATGGATTGTTATTCTATCTAAACTAAGGGTTAAGGGTTAAAAGAAAAGAAAATGACTCGGCAAAGTATCACACTTTATGCCTACGTATTCCCGTCTGGAACGAGAAATCAGAGTCAACGTAGTTCGCCTACCTACGGAAAAGGAAGGGAAGGTTGCTCGCTAGGATATCGCATCCTATGCCTACGTACTCTCATACAGCATGAAAGATCAGAGCAGACGTAGTTCGGGCCACGTACGACACAAGTCTGTCTTGGTTGGTTTTATTCCTTCTGAAAAAGGTTTTTCTGATTAACGGTCCAAGCGGACAAAAATGACGTCTTGATGAGTTCACATTCTTTTACGGAAGAAGTGTCTTTTATTGTGTTTGAAATCTTATTGTATTTTTCTGTTTGTTTTGAGAAAGAAAGAGACATAACTCTAACCTACGGTTGCGAAGGGAATCAAACTATCCTAATGTTATCATGCATGGGTTAAGACCTAGTGTCTATCATGCTCCTCTCTTGCACAGAGAGAAACAGAGATCCTAAGGGAATAGACGGAAACAGAAACAATATCAGATATATACAGTGAAACAGTAAAATGCATGGATGCAGCAATACAAGCGAGGCAAGGGAGTCCCACTCAACCTCGAACCTAGAAAACAATAGGCAAAAGTGAACTGACTTCACTTTCAACCCAACAGGGTAAACAGCAAACAATACAGTCAGTAAAACCAATCAATACATCAAGAAATGAAATACAGCAGAAAAAAATAAACAGCATCAACAACTCTGACTTCAAGCTTCAGCAAGCACCAATCTCCATCTCCACAGCCTTCAAGCAAGGTCTTCATTATCAGTCTTCCATCTGCAATGGCTTTACTTCAAGTCTCAATCTTCAGGAGAAACATCAGTCAACAAGATGAAGTGAATGAATGTTAGACAGTCCATTACCTACCAAGGGTGGTTCATCAACTGTTAACATTATACAGATAATTTTCCCTCAAAAGTTCTATCTTTCAAATACATTCACTGATCCTTCCAAAGGAAGGAGGTGGATATTTGAAAGAGACTTTGAATCATAGAGAAAGGATGGATGCAGACAAGGCATTCCATGTTTGAGAAACAAGCTTTCTAATCTAGAGCTCTGCCTAGCTCCTAAACCCTAATCTCCTCAACAGCTGCTAGTAGGAATCTCCTCTTCAACTCTGGAATTTGCTCTTCAGTCTCTGGATCTCCAATGGCTTCATCATCACCAGTCTTCAGCTTTCCCAATCCCCAGACAATCCCAATACCCACACAGACAAACAATAATTCCCAGAGGGCACACCAAACCAATCAATCAAATACAGACAGCATACACTAATAGCAGTAGGGGGAATCCTAGTGATTTTTAAGGGGATCTATCCTATACCCATAGTCCCTATAGTCCCATAGCTAAAATATTCAATCTCTAAGTCCTAAGGGAAATGAATTTATTCACCTATGTTGTCAATTAAACCCTAATTTTGTTCATGTTGTTCACACCTAAACTAAACACCTAACATTAATTCCTAAAAATAAGAACTAAATTGTATGTACAAGCTACATGTCTAAACTAATCAACCTAAAAAGAATGGATGAAAAATATTAAAGCAACTAGTAGAACAAAAATTATCAAAATCATGTATGAAATGAAACACCTAAAATATGCATTTATTTGGAAAATATGGGAAAAATATCAAATAAAAAATAAAATGCAATTTTCATTTTTTATAATTTTCTAGACATCTTGAAGAAATTAATGCAAAAAGAATCAGTTGAAAATATGCATTTTATGATTTATTATGATTTTTTTAAGAATTAATATTTTTGAAGAAATAAAATGAATTAAGAGTGGAAAGGGGTGCAGGGAGTAAACTGATTCAGTTAAAAAACAAGGATGGGCCCAGACTGGGGGGCGCGCATAGCAAGCGCGTTTGGGCCCAATGCTATCAGAAAACCTAACAAAAATAAAAAAAACCTGAACGGTGCATATAGTAAGAAATCTAGTTCATTATTAGTTGGGCCTTGGGAACGGGGGTGGCATTAGCAACGATGTTTGAGCCCAGTCAGAAAGTTAAGTGAAACGGTGCGTTTGGCACCCCAGAGTCTCCCTCCATATTTCTTTTTAAACGTGAGCCATACGATCAAAATCCAAGTCAATAAGGAAGACCTCATCCAACAGACACCATGTTTCTTCTCCAAATGGCTAGGGTTTCAGCCATGGAAGCTCCATGCATGAGCTTATGGACCAGACCTTCCACCCCTCCCTACATCCTCAATTCTCCATGAAAACAAAATCTGCGAAGAGCAAAGATGCCCTAATTTCTTCCCTCTACACAACCGTGCCATCATCTCCTTCTAAAACTCACTCCAAGAACAAACCCGATGAACATAACAGATGAGTTTAGCTATTTTCACCTGATATCAACTCTTCTAATTCTCTCCAATCTTTACCCTAGCCTAATCTACATCTTATACTGGTCATTCTAAGCTATATGATGAGAGTTATCGTGCCATATTCCATGAGATACACACCTTAACAGAATTGGTACATCATACTCAACCTTCATGAAACCTCTCCAAACTCACCAAAATCAATCCTCTAACCTATCCTAACAGTTATATACTAACAATTCCCTAAGATTCTAGCTAAATCATGCAATACGAAGAGAAAACAAACCTGGTGCAAAATGGTGAAAACAGTTATGGAAACCCTTGAATCTGATGCTTGCAGTGATTAGAACTTGCTCAGTGACCTTGATTAGGAGTTCTGTATGCAATGAAACTTGTGCAAACTCCTTGAATCTTGTACTTGAAACCTTCTTGCAAATTGGATGATGAAGATGGATGGTACAATCCTTGCTCCAATCTGCCAAATCTTTGATGGAATTCTGATCTAGGAAAGGTATTGAGGATGATCCAAGCAAGAAATGTGGAAATTGATGGAGATTTGAGAGGGTTTGAGAAGCTTTTGCAAAATGAAGAAAGTGAGTGAAACTTGTGATTTTGAGAGAATGAGATCACCAACCATGGCATGAACCATCTCATATCAATATATACATGAGGTTAGAAACTCCTAGAAACTTGGAGAAGCTTCCCTTGCATTCTTTCCTTTGGATTTGGTTTATGTATCTTCCATTACAAGTAACCATGAATAACTCCCAAAATGTGGACTAAGCTCAAAATTATACTTTAGCCAATGTCTTTAAAATGATCTTTCCATTCAAAATGACCTATAATTTTGCTTCATTTGGCCAAAATATGAAAAATCTCATTTTTAAGTCCATTTTTATTCATTAAATCCAACAATTTTGAAACCTTGTGCTATGAATCTTTCAAATCTCTCATGGTCACTTTTCTGAACTCAAAATGTCATTTGGAACAAGTTTTATGTTGTAAAGTTTTCCATTTGAAGCTTCCTTGTATGAGTTTTGGGCATAGGTTGAAATGACCTGTAATTCTTAAATGACCAAAATACCCTTTGCTTGCCAAGACCATAAGTAGAGTTCCACAAATCATATGAAGGCATACCATACCATTCTAGAAAGCTAAGACAATGAGGAACAATTCTTGTGTTGACCATAAATTCATTTGAAATCTCCTTGAGGGGTAAACATAGCTTGGAAGTCAAGTTACTTTCACAGACAAAATTTCAGATACCTCAGATGACCTGTAACTTGCAAGGACCATAACTTGAGTTATATAAATCTCCTTGATGTCTTCCACCACTCAAATTAAAGGTCTTGAGATCCTCTACAAGTTCCATGTTTGCCAAGGATCCATTTGAAGCTTGTATTTTGACTTATCTTGCTTGGAAATTTGACCTAAACCAGGGGATTTTACACAGAAACCCTAATTTAGAAACTCCTCTTCTCCTTGATTTCTCTTGAATTCTTCCTAGCATAACAACATATCCTTCTTTACATGTCAAATGGTGAACCCCACATCTCTCCAATAGACCTTAATGCCCTTCCATCAGTCATTTGACCTAGAGTTGACACAGGGTTGACCCAGATGAAACCCTAGTTGACTGTCTTCAACTGCAACTCTTGTGACTACACCAATGACTTGTCTCCTTCTCCAAATGACTTTCTAAGTCTCCCATGATGCCCACATACTCTCCATGCTCAATTCACAGCCCACAACTTACTTTGTTGATCCTCAGATACCCTCAGTTAGGAGATAGACTCAATGCTTGATCCACTGACTTCTCCAACTTTCAAATTCTTTTCTGATGACTTGAATGAGATTGACTCAGGATAATAACCTCTTGATAGGCCTCTAGAGATGAGAATAGTAATTGGTCCCCTGTTGGATGACTTGCTATGCTTATGCTATGCAGATGTGTAGACTATGTGCATGACTCTATATGCAAATGCTAATGATATTGAAACATAAACCAAGTGAATAAGGTTGGGCAAATTTTAGGGTGCAACAGGAAGGTACTATGGATGTCTTTCATTCTTTCTTCTCACCTCTTTCTCAAGTATCCAATGATGTTGGAGTCTTCATGTGAGTTTAGTTTCTCCTGAGGAGGAATGTAAACCGTTCACAGTTGTTTAGCCGCATGGGATATGATTCCTAAGTGGAAGCCCCCTAGTACTTTCCTGAGGAAGGCACTATGGGTCTGTTCACTTAGTTCCCTTAGTTCATGTAGGATTTCTCAAGTATCTAATGATGTTGGAGCCTTCATGTGAGTTTAGTTTCTCCTGAGGAGGAATGTAAACCGTTCACAGTTGTTGAGCCGCATGGGATATGATTCCTAAGTGGAAGCCCCCTAGTACTTTCCTGAGGAAGGCACTATGGGTCTGTTCACTTAGTTCCCTTAGTTCATGTAGGATTTCACAAGTATCCAATGATGTCGGAGCCTTCATGTGAGTTTAGTTTCTCCTGAGGAGGAATGTAAACCGTTCACAGTTGTTGAGCCACATGGGATATGATTCCTAAGTAGGAGCCTCCTGGTACTTTCCTGAGGAAGGCACTATGGGTCTGTCTACTTAGCTCCCTTTCTTTGGTAAGCTTGTCTTGAAGCTTGAAGACTGGGATTGATTTCTCTTGTGTGGGGTTTTGATTTAGGGTTTTGCTTAGAGATTTGATTAAGGTTTTGTGTAGGGTTTTGCTTAGGGCTTTGCTCAGAGGTAGATTAGGGTTTTAGGGTTTGTTCAGGGTCTTGCTCAGGGGTAGTTTCTTGCTTTTGGATAGGAGTTTGCCAGGCTGGTTAGCCTTCTCTTTGTGTTGTTTGACTTGTGTGGTGCTGTGCTGCATTAGACTTAGGGGTTCATATAGATATTTCTGAGATAGGTGCATCTTAGAAATAGGGTTTGTGTACATGAGAAGTTGAGGTGGTCCTCCTTCTGCTTGATTGTTATTGAGTGGCTTTGCTTGCTGGTATTTGGTAGAGCTGAGCTCCCTTGCCTCTGTGGTTTGTGGCCTTTGTGCCTTGATTGTTTGGTTGTTGCATTCATGCATATTTCCAGTATTTCTTTAATTTTGCAGTGATTCCTGTTTGCTGTTTAGTCCTGTTGCCATGATCCCTTAGGAACTCTAACTTCTCTGCTGTGGAGGAGTTATGATAGACATTAGGTTGGTCAACCAGGCATGATAACATTAGGTAGATTCCCTTTTTCAACCATAGTTTTAGGGTGTCTCTTTCCTTTCTCAAACAACAGAAAAACACTTAATAAAGGATAAAACAAAAGTGAATTCATTTCTTCCGTCAAAAGATTTGAACAAACATCAAAACCTTTTTGTCCTCCTGGACTATGAAAACCCTTGGTTAAGGTGCATTTTCCCCTAAAAAACACTTGAACAGCTTGTGTCGTGCGTAGTCGAACTACGTTTGCTCTGATCTTCCATGTTGTGTGGAAGTACGTAGGCATAGGACGCGATGTCCTGGCGAGCAACCTTTCCCCCTGTCTAGACGTAGGTAGTCGAACTACGTTGACTCTGACTTTCCCATTGCACGAGGGAGTACGTAGGCCCAGAACAGCGTATGTTCAGTCGAGTCCTGTCCTTTTCTTTTCTTTTCAGACTGACCACTAGCGTAGATAGATAAACACGCCCTTTTCCTTATAAACACCAAACGTGGATCCCGTCGAGTACGACGGACATGAGGGGTGCTAATACCTTCCCCTTGCGTAACCGACTCTCGAATCTAGGTTTTGGTCGCGACGACCATACCTTTCCCGTTTTTGCGAGGTTTACTTCGAGCGTTTCCTTTCCCTCCGTTGGGATAAATAACGCACGGTGGCGACTCTTCTGTCAGCCGGCGCCGATTTTCGCAATAGCGACAGTCGCCAGCTGTCGCTACTGCGAAAATCGGCGCCGGCTGATAGAAGAGTCGCCACCGTGCGTTATTTATCCCAACGGAGGGAAAGGAAACGCTCGAAGTAAACCTCGCCAAAAACGGGAAAGGTATGGTCGTCGCAACCAAAACCTGGGTTCGGGAGTCGGTTACACAAGGGGAAGGTATTAGAACCCCTCGCGTCCGTCGTACTCGACGGGATCCACGCTTGCTTGGGTTGTCTAATGGATGCAAAAACAATCTATCTACGGCTGCTAAATCTAAACGGAAGGGAATTGACTCGATAGAGCGTCGCACTCTATGCCTACGTATTCTCAAGAGAGAAAGTCAGAGTCAACGTAGTTCGGGAAACTACAGGGAATTGGCTCCCCAAGACTCCGCGTCTTGTGCCTACGTACTTCCACACTGCATGGAAGATCAGAGCTTTCGTAGTTCAGGCTAACTACGGCTAAGCAAAGGTGTTCTCACACACAGGAAGTGAGATATCAAACTGGTTTTACAGGTACGGGAACCTATGGGAACTAAAGCTACGGTCTGGTCTCAAATGCCCTCGAGCAAGAGAAAAGGATAACATCAGTCGTCAGCGGGAAAGTCTCGATCGCACAGCAGCGAGAGAACAAAAGGTTAGTTGTTAGTGTGCTCGCTAGGATATCGCAGCCTATGCCTACATATTCTCGTCTGGTACGAGAAATAAGAGCAGTTGTAGTTCGGCTACTTTCGGGACAACAGCTCAAATCTCGTTTTATTAATATTCTGAAAAAAGGTTACAATGATTGAATACGGAAAATAAACTCCTAAAAACCCTATCCACCTATCCTGAGAAACGGAAAATAGTCCCCTAACAAGTGGACTTCAAAAAACTATCTCTAAAAGAGTAAAAAGTTCCCTAACAGATGGACATTTAAAACTATCCCTAAAAAGATAAAATAAACTCCTATGAAGAAAATATCTATTCTAAAAATATTGAATCTACAAAGTAATATTTTTATATTCCTTTTTACTATTTTTTCTTTTATTATTTTCATATTTCTTTTTTTATTATTTTTTCAATATTCTTTTTCTCATTTCTTTTTTCAATATTCTTTTTTTCCATTTTTTTTCCATATAAAAAACCTAAACAAATGAATATAAGAGAAAAATAAAAGAAATACAAAGGGGGTACACTGAGTACAGGGGAGTATACAAGTCTGCAGAAAAAAAACACAAAATAAGGGCCCAGCCCATTAACTACAAAAACGACAAGGGGGTGTGGTAAGTGATACAGGGGTATCCACCAGCAAAAATCACGTTGGGCTTAGGCCCAAAATCCTTCAGCAAAAAAAACGGGGGGGCAGGTGTAAGAAACAAAAAACTCTGCCATTGGGCTTTCAGGCCCAAGTGAACCCAGTCCAACTTCCTTCTAAAAAAACCTAGGTTTCTTCAGACTCTCAGATTCACTGTTCATGCACCGTAAACCCTCACTCAATCTCCCTTCTCATCTTCCATGTTTCTCTCAAATTCCATCTCCTTCTCCATTTGTTTCAACCCATCGCTAACCATCCACCAAAAACAAGCCACCAACCATATTCTTCTGACCCTAATCTTCCACCAAAGACGTTACTGAAAGAAGAAAAATGAAAACAAAGATGAAGAGCAGCGAACTCATCGTGAAGATCTTGGAGAGGTTCGATGAATACGTCGAGAGCTGGACGAAGGAGGGTTGAAGATCGTTGAGGGAGATCTCTGAAAGAGGTCAATAGTTCTTGAAGTGTTTCTTGACGAAGGCGATCTTGGAGATCTTGACGAACACGATGGATGAGGATTTCTAGACAAGGATCTTGGATCTTGGATGAACGCTCGTGATGAATCTGTTGAACAAATCTTGAAGGGCGATGAACACTGATGAACGTGTTGTTGGATGTTCTTGAAAAACAGTTACGGATGAATTTTGGATGGAGATTTGAGAAGAATTCTCGATGAACACATGGAGTGTTCTTGGAGGATCTTGTTGAAGATCAGGCAAAAATTGGTTGAAGCACATTCTTGATGCTGGAAATTGCTCGAAGGTGATTGAAGATGCGGAGAACACGGACGAGTGTTCTTGATTCTGGGCGTTTTTCTGGAGGATCTAGACCGGAGAAGATGGCTGTTCTTGTGAAGATTGTTGAAGAAAAATCTGGAAATGGACGAACGGGTCCGTGTTGAAGGCATTGGTGAACTCAAACGAAGATGATGAAGATCTTCTGGAAAGCAAATGGCTCGACGACGATCTTGCTTGGTATTTCGATCTGGAGACTGAAGGTGTTCTCGTGGAATTCGTTAGTGGTTGGACGCTCGATGCGAGAAGGTTCCATAGCACTGAAGATTGCTGAGGACGGAGGCGTTGTGAAGATCTTGAGTATTTTCTCTGAAGAACATTGAAGGAGGTTGAAGAATCTGGAAAGATGATTGAAAGTTGATGAAGGTTGTTGAAGTTTCCGGCGGCATTTCTGGAGATTTGATTTGAAGATCGGATCGGAGAAGAAGATGATTGGAGAAGAAGATGAATTTCTGGAGTTTTTCCAGTTTTCCGGCGAGTTTGGATTTTCCGGCGAACAGTTGTGGTGGCCGGAGTAGGTTAGGGGTTGCCGGAGTTGGTTAACGGTAGCCGGAGGGAGTCAGGTGCGGTGGTTGCATGGCCGCCGGCCATGCAACCGGTGAGGCTCAGGTGAGGGACAAGTGGCGAGTGTGGATGCTGAGGGGAGCCATGCGTGAAGCCACGTGGGGGGAAGAGGAGAGATAGTGGAATACGCGTGGCTGAATTCTGGGTGAAGTGGGAATTGTGATGTGGCTTCCTTGGATTTGCACGCGTGTCCTGGTATATATATGACACCTGGCGCGGACAAAAATGATGGACAAAAACGAACTGAGAGGATAACCTGGGCCTCCAAACTGGGCCCAACGAAAATGGCCTGAATAAAATGCTAATTAGACTGGAAATGGACTAATGATGGATTAAGTGAACTGAATTGATTAAAAGCTAATGGATCAAACGAATTAATGAATTAATGACCTAATTAACGACTTAAAATCAGAATAAAACTAATTAACATCATCTAATTAATCCTACCCAATTAATAAAATCTGTAAACTCTAAAAAGAAAGATTAAATCTAAAATATACCCTAATCTTATTCTAGCAATTAATATTCTAAAAACCTAATTAAAAATCTATTAACAAAATCTATTAAAACCTATATTAAAAAAAATATCTAAAACTATTATATTCTATATAAAAATCTATATCTAAAAGAAAATAATGTCTAAACCTATTAATATCTATTAATATCTAATATTCTAAAATCTATTTAAAAACAATTTATAAATTCTAAAAAAAGGATTTAAAACTATTAAAAATATTAAAAAAAATCTACTTAAATTCTAGAAAATGCTAATAATATCTAATAAAATCCTAATAATTCCCGAAGGAACAAAAACAGTACAAAACCATAAATAACACTGCGAGAGCGTAACAAAATAGCTGATAAAAATAAACGGACACTGAAATATCCCCAAAAACAACAGCGCGAGCTGAAAACACTGGGAAGAGCACGAATTCCCAAAAATGAGACTCCGCCTATCTGAACTGATTAAAAAAACACCTGAAATGCGAGGAGAGGGTTGTGATCCCGATAAAATCAAAACAACTGAAAAAATGCACTGTATGCGATATGCGGATGCGAATGCGGTCATGCGTCGAAACATCGAGCCAGATACGGGATCCGGTTGGTCAAATTTTAGGGTGCAACACCAAGTGCCCCCTTTGAGGAATTAAAATCTGTAATTAAGAACACGTCCTTGTAATGACTTGAATTGTAGGATAACTTGTAGTTAAAACACAACCATATTGGTATTTGTCTGTTTCATATTAAAACACATTCTTGGATTGACCTTTGCACTTGTTGGGAAAATTTGTAAACAACAGTGGTAATATTCTCATTCCTTAAGCCAAACGTCTTGTATAGAAATTGCTCCTTGTATGCTCTTCATAAAATAAATCATGAAATCATGGTCTTACCAATTTAGAAGTGCAGTCGTGGTCTTACCAAGAAAACGCCATTTAAACCTTTATCTCCGTACGACCGAGCCCTTGTTTATTAATCGAGTTGAATTTAACGGCATATTGTGTATCTCTAATTCGTACTCGAATTGGTGAAACTTTTAATTTCGGGTATTCCAAGCACCCATAGTTCGCCTTGATCACGACTCCACACTTTGTCATAATTTGCTCCTGAATATCCTTAATAGTCAAATGTCATAGTATCCTACTCTTGAAGTACCATTGAGAAAGATATGAGATTTTCAACTGTCCTAGCATCCTCTTAATAATTTTATTAGCGAGCATGAAAAACATCTCCACTTGGCATTACTGAGTCTGCACAAATTGGTTAGTCACATAAATATTAAATATTAAAGTAAAGTCAAATAACAATAGAAAATATGCAAAAAGAGGTGAGATTTCAAAGTCAAAAATTAGGGTGCAACAGATGCCCCTATTTAAGTTACTTCTATCCGGAGATATGGAGATTGAAATCTCCGTCTCGACGAGATAGGAGGGACTTAAATACAAACATTGCACAAAGTTTTGGCCCTAAGAGGCCATCGAATGCAAATGATATGCAATGATATGAGAATGCAAAACAGAGGTCATATGGAGAAGTGGCACCACAGGGGAACAACTAGACGCGATACACGGGAAGAACGAGCTCATGAGAGCGAGACTCCATGGGAAAAGATCGACAATCGCAAAGTGTAAATATGTTGTGAAGAACTTGGAAGGGAGATCCTCTTGAGGAATCTACTGTATATATCCAAATGTAATGATTTCAAGATGTCAGCTGGAGAAGTCTATTGTCAAGACTTGTACCTGTAATTGAGAATACTTTTGCCAAAATATTTTCTGTTAAAATCTGTAAGGAATCTACTGCCGAGATTCTGTGTTGAAGTCTGTTGGAAAAATACTTCTGACAAAGTTTTCTGGAAATCTACTGCCGAGATTAACCAGGAAACGAAATAGAACTACCTACTGCCGAGGTCTTCTGGGAATCTACTGCCGAGATTAACCAGGAACTGTAAAAGAACTACCTACTGCCGAGGTCTTCTGGGAATCTACTGCCGAGATTAACCAGGAAACGAAATATGTCTACCTACTGCCGAGGTCTTCTGGGAATCTACTGCTGAGATTAACCAGGAACTACCTACTGCCGAGGTCTTCTGGGAATCTACTGCCGAGATTAACCAGGAACTACCTACTGCCGAGGTCTTCTGGGAATCTACTACCGAGATTAACCAGGAACTGTAAGATGTTCGAACGATTGTCGTTGTAGACTGTAGTTTGTCGTTCGTTGTAGAACTTGTAGATGTTGTTCGTTGTATAACTTGTAGATGTAGATGTAGTCTGTTGTTGAACTTGTAGGTGTCGTTGTAGACTGTAAACGGTGATTCACCGGGGATCTTCAGAAAAATGTGAGTCGGTTGAATTGTAAAGTATGTCTTCCCAAATAAAGAGAAACTAATGTAATAAGCTCCCTCTACTTCTTTGGGGAGATGTCGCTTGATAAACTTGTGTGATGAACTCGCTGGGGAATACATTCCTGAGGAGCATCCTTATCGTAGTTGTAAAAAGTGTGAATTCTCAAATAAGAGAAACGTCTGTAAGCTTTTCCATTTACCAAGTTGATAATCACTGGGGATGGACAAACTGTCTTGTGGAGATAAAAACCTGATTGAAATGAGTTGCTCGAATAAAGAGCTGCTTGCAATTCAGATGTACATTGTTGAGAAGTTCTGATAACACTGTTGGAGAAATGCACCTTTATAAAGATTCCTCCTGGGGAACTGAGTGCAAAATAAATGCACACTTAATCCAAACTCAAAAGTTGGAGATGTCCACAATGTGATTGCCAAGGACCAAAGTTCAATTCAGGAAATATCTGAAGAGAAACTGTCAAATAAGACTCGACCATTGAGGTATGAACTAAAATGGAATTGTACTAAAATAGTCGTCTTCCATGAGGGTTGAACTCCATGGGGAAAAATGAAACATTATGCTTTTCCTGCCTAGGGTCGACAAATCTAATTGGAGGGATAAAACGCACCCAAACACCTAGGGATA
The DNA here is from genome assembly GCA_963859935.3 of Lathyrus sativus. Lineage (NCBI taxonomy): Eukaryota > Viridiplantae > Streptophyta > Magnoliopsida > Fabales > Fabaceae > Lathyrus > Lathyrus sativus. The sequence goes on along the minus strand of OZ012741.1, from coordinate 51,802,726 downwards.
ACTACAGCCAAAGCGACAGAATAAACACAAAGAATGTAAACAAATGCACATGCCATGCTGTCTACTTGAAATGGCGGAAATAAAATCATACACACACGCATGAAAGCGCTAAGGTGTAGGTGCAAGTGTCGTAAATGTGAGTGTGTACGGTCGACTTGTATTTTACGCTGTTGATTGATTTTAACAGGGTTGCTTTTAAACGAGAGTTTGATTTTTAGTCGTAGTGATTTTAATTTGGATTATAAGAAAAATGTTGATTTGGATGTATTGATTTGTAAGAAAAGAGTTGGACTGATTTCAGGAAAAGTTATATTATTTTAGTGAAATTTGATTTTATAAAAAAAAGTTGTTATTAGTTTTAATAAAAGGTTTAGATTAGTTGATTAAAATTGATTTTAGAAAGATGTTAATTTAATTTGATTAGCAAAAAGATTTTAGATGTGCCTTGATTTTAAATAAATTGGATTTATTAAATAAAAAAAGTTTTTCAGATGTTATCATAAAAAAGAAATTAATTTAGATTGAGTAAAAGGTTTATTATAATTATTCTAAAAAGTTGTTTTTAAATACAAAATGGTTTTTTTAAAAGATATATTATTAATTATTCAGAAAAAGAATTTATTTAATTTATTTAAAATAAAAAGGAAGATTAGAAAAATCTAATTAAATAGTTAATTTAAAAGAGTTATTAGTTTAATTTTATAAGAAAAGTTGATTATGGTTAATTTTAATTAAAAACTGATTAAGTAGTCCATTAAGGTGATTAAGTGGAATAATAGGGATTATGTGTGTGTTTAGTGTAAGTGGTGAGTGATTAGTGTGATTAAGTTATATTACAAACAAAATAACAAAATAAAGGAAAAAAAAGGAAAACGGAACCCTAATCTCCCAAATCCATCTCCCTCTTTCCGATCGGCCGCCCAAGTCTCTCTCTCATCCCTCCGGTTCTTGGTTCCTGAAACACAACAAACGCATTAAATCGAAAGATGAAACTCAGCCATATTAGCTTACGGTGGGAGGTCTTCTTCTTTAGGATTCCGTTGAGTAGCTCATGTTGGCAACAGAGTGAGGTTTTTGAAGGTTTCGACGGCGATGGGTGAGGATGGAAATGGCGGCTCTTGAGGAAACTCTGAGGTCGAACTGTGAGTTTCTTGATCTTTTTCGATTCAGCAGCTTAGGGTTTTTTTCGGTAGCTTCGGTTTTGGTATGATAGGGTTTTTTCGTGAATCCTTTTCTCCTCTTCTCATTCGTCTTATAGAGGATTCAAAATTGAGATATTCTGTGTTAAAGTCTGATTAAAACCAAATTGAATGCTGATTGATGATTGATTTGGGGTTTTCCTATTTCGGGTTGAATCAATTTGAAACTCTTCCTATTTCATTTGATTGCAATAATATCGGTTGAAAAATTTCCATTCTTGTGACATTATGTATCAATCATATTCAATGCTTTTGCCTGTCCAGATTAATTGTCCTGAAGATTTGATTTGATCTCTTCTAACGGTATATTCTCCAAATAGTTACTGACTTGGATTTGGTATTTTGACAGGTGTGGAAAGCGGTTTGACTTGGGCCAAGGGAGAAAGGATATCGTGAAGAAGCTTGTAGAGTTTAACGGCAGGTTCCAAGGCAGGCGCTGCACAATCAGATGCTGGTCTGAAAACCACAATGATACCAGATAAAGATGATTCATCAAGCGACTTATGATTCTCGAAAGTAAGTGAGAGTATCTGTTCAATTTCTTCCTTGGTTTCTCCTAATAATCGGTTCTCCTGATGGCTCAAAGAAGTTTTGCTATTTCCCTTCATTATAATAGGTGTCGGCAGAGAATATACCAAGCTAAGGCAGTCTGCAGTATTTTCCACCCCGTCGTCGTTCAATGACTCGTACTCTATCCTACCAGCAAGCTCAGCTTTCAGTTTTGCATTCCTAACCTTCTACTTTCTTCACTTACGGGTGGTGATGTCAAATTCTGCCGTGCATGCCCAAGTTGTTGTTGATGTTGATGGTGCTGGTTCTTTGAAGACGGACGACACTTTTTCAGGTTGTTTTGTGATTCTTATTGTCATAACCAGTTGGAATGGTAGCTCATTTTCTGCAATTGGTTTCTTGTGGTGCGCAGGTGTGATATTCGGTCATTCGAACGGCATAATCGGAAGTTATATGTATTTTATCTTGGAGTGACTCTTCCCTAATCTTCTCAGCATTGTGGATTCGGACAGAGGTAACAGCGTTGGAGTAAATTCGGCATATATATACCTTCTTTAATTCATCATGTATGTTGAAGGTTAATTAACTGTGGCAATTGGTTTTTTTTGACAGGCAAAGGGCGTGTCCTCCATGTGTGCTGTTGGTTTGTGGTTGACACGGTCGTGGGCGAAGTCACCTTGGTTGAATGCTTGGTGCTGGTGTTGGAACGAATCTGACATTGCTTTGGAGATTCCATGAATTGATGGTTGTTCATGGGTAAGGTTTCTGAACATTCATTCTCCTTACTTTATCCTGTAAAGAAACTTCTCTGCATACAGTTCTCTTGGGAAATTAATTGGTATATTGATTTGCAGCCGACGACCCAAAGCCGTGAGGAATTAGTGAAGAGACCTACGACATGAAGGTATGACTTTGTATCTCTTCATAATCTGTTATGTAAATGGTTTGATTTAACTCAGCTTTGGTGATTATATGCTCCAAATGCTTATTTGTGTCAGACACTGATTTTGCTTTAGTGTTTATTTGTAGTAGCTGGGTATGAACGGAGAGGTGATGCCGTATGCGAGTTGCCTTGAAGCTACCGACAGAAGTGTTTGGTTTACGGTGGGACAAAAATAGTGAGGCTTTGCTTGAAGGCAGGACAATGATTGTTGCACTCTTCTACCTCTGCGAGGGCAAGACATGATGCCTCACGGGACCGCCAAAGCCTGGATCCACATTGAACTAGCAAATCTTCAATACTGAGATCTAAATTTTCATCAATGGTTTTCTTCGAGCCAGCCACTAGTGATTTCCATATGTGTACCATTGCATCCTGTACGCTTATATGCGTAATGAGGCTTTATCAACCGTGGCACGTGAAGACTCCACAATTTAAACAGTGTCCAGGATGAATATGAGTAGAGGCTTTATTTGATTGAATGCATGAAGGCATATTTCATAGATGACATCATTCTTGATATCTCTGTTAGCAATAAGGAAGTGTTTGATTTTCTGCTTTTCACACTCAGGTACCCTGTTCCTTCTTCAATTTGGTGTATGTGAGTGATATTCTGTGAAACTCATGCTCTGTGCACTGTGATTCTTCTCTGCAATGCTTATGCTGCAGATGTATGGTTGTGTTTTGACCGCATGTTTTTGCTACTGTTATATTAATGTTATCAATTCTGTATTTAAAGTTATGTACTTAGTGTAGGGACTTTAATTTGAAGTTCAGGACAAATATTCTGCAGTTTAAACATGGGTGTTCTATTTGATCCATTAGGGCCCCTTTACATTTGTGCAGACATTAGCCTTCATGCTCATCCTTTTGGACTTAATTGATTTCTATGTGCTGAAGTTTTGTGTTCTTTCACAGGTGTGACAATGAAGGTGTAGTAGAAGCGATACGTCGGATACTAGCTTGCGAATGCGACAAAGCTTTGGAAGATGCATTGGCGTGGAGGTGGCGTTGTTATGAAAGAATCCCCAAAATCCTTACATGTGGGAGCAACGGGAAGCATGTCATTATCAACAGTCGGAGTTTGGTTTAGAGATTCAAGAACCAAGAAGCTGCCAACGAAGGAGAGTATGAATTCAACAAATTTCCGGAGTCGAAAACTGATCTCGGACTTGTAGTGTGTCATTACCAATCAATATCCTAGTTGTAAAGTAGTTGTAAATACTCTTAGAGGATAATATCTAGGGAACAAATTATGTGATTAAAGTATTGTTCCAAGAACCACCGATGCTTTGCTTATTTGCCATTGCCAGTTGTATGATTGAGTAGGCAATGTATAGATCTCATATATGAGTTATGTTGCAGAACCACGGTTATTACAAGGATGAGGAAAGGTGACTGGTTTTCAATATAAAATAAATATGCGTTGAACGTGCTTCATAACCGCAGACTTCTCTTGAAAACCGTGTCTTGGCGAGAACACTTTGGATAGTTGCTTCGATCTAAAATCGAAATTCAGGTGTTACCGGTACTGACATAAATTTTCTATAACCCATCCTCACCACTCGATGACAAAATTACTCTCAAATTGGTTTTCCGTACTTGACGATTTAAATGATCTTGAACCCATTATGAGAGCTAAACTTGAACATGAGAGTGTAATATCAAAATATTCTCATACATCCTTTGTCAGCCTCCATCACGATTTAACTTATAGAAATTCCTTTAATGGCTTTTGGTCAATCTTAGAATTCTTTAAGTTTCGATATTTCACAAATGAAGAACCAATTTAAACCAGAGCGATCCTCAATTCTTGAGTCTACACCATCTTGCACTAGAAAGCTTGACTTAAGGGGATATAGATATAAGAATCAACTTGAGGCATTTTTGAAGCGAAATAACCCTGCACACATTCGTTAGCCGCATATAAAAGTGAAAGGTAAAACGAAAGAAAACACCCAAAGAGGTGGAATCTTAAGGTCAAAAATTAGGGTGCAACAGTTACCTTTAGATCTTTTCATCTTATCCCTGGACGTTTACTTTCCTTATTATATATATATATATATATATATATATATATATATATATATATATATATATATATATATATATATATATATATATATATATATATATATATATATATATATATATATATATATATATATATATATATATATATATATATATATATATATATATATATATATATATATATATATATATATATATATATATATATATATATATATATATATATATATATATATATATATATATATATATATATATATATATATATATATATATATATATATATATATATATATATATATATATATATATATATATATATATATATATATATATATATATATATATATATATATATATATATATATATATATATATATATATATATATATATATATATATATATATATATATATATATTTCTAGTATTTCTTTCCTTTTTGAATCATAGACCATTTTTACTTATGGAGCATCTTTGACTAGATAAAATTAGGCCAAACATATTTTTTCCTTTGGGTAAACTTTCCTAGGGTTTCACAAAGATCAATTACTTCATTTATAAGAGATTCACACCGATTGCATTGTTCTTTTGAATTTCAAAGCTTATTTATTTCTATTTTAAAAGAAATGTTGATTTCCTTAAGACGTCTTAAAGATTCCTTAAGATCAAGGGTACATTATCTTAGTTTAGGATTTTCTTCCTCTAATTGATCAAACATTCTAAATAGTTGAGTGTAAGATGGTTTGAAACCTGGAATAGCATCTCCCTCGTAGGATTTCTTTAAGTAGATTTTATCTTCCTTGTTGGAAGAAGATTCTTTCATATTTCTCCCCGAGGTTGATGCCTCACCTCCTCTTCTCCGTTTGAGTATTGAAGATATTTTTTCATCTTATTTTTCATTCCTTGAACAAGAGGGTCCTTCACTAGATGTTGAATCTTTAGAGGATCCTTCAACTACTGAGTGTGTTCTTTTGAAGGATTACAAGATATTTGTATGATAAGGGTATAATGAGGATGATGATTCTTTAGTTTGAATTCCTTCATCTTTAATTGAACTAGATCGTACAAGTTTTCTACAATTTCCTTCTTTTTTAATTTTTCTTGAAATTCATGAAGGCTCCTATATTTTTATTTAAGAATTGGATTAAGTTTTCAATTCTTAATTCTTATATATTTGTTAGTAATACAGTTTCCAACATAATTTCCAAATTTATAAAATTAGAAAAAGATCCATGATTGGTATCTTCATCTTCTTCGCCTCGTGTGTTCATCTTCTCCTGTTTGATACTTGGAGAAACTTCATATACCATTTATAGAGCACCCCACGTTTCCTTTGCGGTATTACAATGATGAAAATAGTAAGAAAAATTTATCATCTAGAGACATAGTTTATAAAGATCTTAGTTTTAAAATTTATCTCAGACTTTCTCTTTTCCTCTCAGTCCAAAGGGAGTCAGGTTTATATACTACTTCATCATTTACTTGATGAGTAAGGATAAATGGACCATTGACTGTTATTTCCCATAACTCATTATTTATGCTTTGAAGAAAAATTTTAAACCTAGCTTGTCGAGTAATAAATTTACTATCATAGAAAAGTGGTGGCGTGTTTAGAAAAGATCTCTTGTCAAAAGTCATCTTCCTTTTGAGACGATTGGTCCTTAAACATGAGTTAGACTTTGATGCCACTTGTTGTATTTGAGACTTCACACACAAGAGGGGGTGGATTGTATGGTTCAAAAAAGTGATTTTGAAAATTTTTGAGGAGTAAAGTCAGAGTTTAAAAACATTTTAAATAATTAGCGAATGAATTTTTTTTTGCAATAAATAAATAGAAGAAAAGTAAAGAGTTAAGGAAAAAAAAAGACACTTAGAGTTATAGAGGTTCAGTCAAAGATAAAATAAACTACTCCTCTTACCAAGAACTGGCCTTGAGAGCTTTTAATGGGTTGTACTCACGAATGCCCTTATACAAGGAAATATGGTTGACCTCCAAACAAATAACACAATACTTCAAAATGTGGAAGTTTGGGTCTTCTCTTCCAAATAGCATATTGAAGTAGTTAGTCTTCTCTCCACAAACAAAATTTTTGGAGCGGTTAGTCTTCAAGTTCTAAAACCTTGTAAGTTGTTATCACACAATAAGCTCTTGAACCTTAAACCCTAGTTTTACACGGGCTGTCCAATAACCAATGAGATTTTAATACCAGGCTAATATCGAACCTTATTCAAACATATACCACGAGCTAAGCTTTAACCTAATCTTGGTTTTACTACATGTGACCAAGAACCTAAAGAAATTTTAATATAAATTGATCTCAAACATAAACTAGGGTTTGATCACACAATCCCCAAACTAAATCTTTTAAGGGGTTTAGCTTATAACCCACGAATAATCCCTAAATGGATAATATTCAACTAAGTTATAAAACAAACCCTTTGTGAATTTTACAATTCTACCCTTCCAGACTTACAACTTATTCTCACTCGTAAAAGGACTTTCTCGTAGAAACACTTCAGCTATAATTTTAGTGAGAGAAAGTAAATAAAAATATTTAGAGATAGGGACCTCTATTTATAAGCTAGAGGTTGGCTCAAAAAGGAATTTCAAATAAATGCATTTTATGACAATCTAATCAACTGAGACTTGATTACAATCGATTTGAAGTTTAAAATATAATTGATTGTAAGTAAAAAAGGAAGGAAAAGATATATAGTCGTAGCACATCATCAAGGCGTTTTCCTAATCGTTTGGGACTCAATTTTGAACTGAGATAATCGATTAGACAAAAGTGTTAATCGATTAGATGAGTCAAAGTTTTGCCCATAGCTATTTTGACAGCTTCCAATTTATCTGGCACAACTTCAAGATGTTTTTGAAGATGTTTTCTTTGGTAAAATATACTTTTGCGTGTGTGTGTGTGTATGCGCGCGCGTGCGTGTGAGCATTATCCATTCTCTTTTATGATAAAGATCTTGTGCTTTACAAATGCTTCACTCAATACTAATTTCGAAGGGTCCTTAGCACTTCCATACTTTGTCAAGTGCTTTATCTTCTATAAACACTTGCTTGAGTAGCTTGAGATTAGGCTTTAGTTACTTTTCATTTGATTCCCATCATCAGATAGTCAAGTCCATCAAACCCTAATACTTAGGTTTGCATCTTTATCCGCTTAATAATTTTTGCTTGACTTGTCAGAAGACATTACTTGTCATCAGTAAAAGTTGAAGTTTGTCGCTTCCGCGAAAATAAGGTGCCGGCAAAACAGAAGAGTCGCCACCTTTCGTTATTTATCCCTCAGAACGGGAAAGGAAACGATCGGAAAAAACCTGACGAAAAGGTATAAGACAAAGTCATCGCAACCGTTGTCTGGGTTCGGGAGTCGGTTACGCAAGGGGAAGGTATTAGCACCCCTCACCTCCGTTGTACTCAACGGGATCCACGCTTGGTGTGTTTACTGGACGGGTTGGTTTATCTATCTACCTATCAAGGTTGGCTTAAAAAGAAAAGAAAATGACTCGGCAAAGCGTCACACTTTATGCCTACGTATTCCCATCAGAGAATGAGAAATCAGAGTCAACGTAGTTTGACTAACTACGGGTTACGGGGAAGGTGGCTCGCCAATACGTCAGTATTGTGCCTACGTACTCTCACACAGGCATGAGAGATCAGAGCTTACGTAGTTCGACTAACTACGGGTTACGGGGAAGGTGGCTCGCCAATACGTCAGTATTGTGCCTACGTACTCTCACACAGGCATGAGAGATCAGAGCTTACGTAGTTTGGGTTGGCATGGATTACGGGAATTCAGATTCATCTGTTTTATAGAGTAGGGTTAACACACAGTTCCAGCAGTTAGATGTACGTAGCTCGACCCTTGGAGACTTAAGCGTTACCGTTTGCGGTAGAACTGGGAGTTAACGACACTCTTTTCTTCAGAAAAACTTTCCTTTGAATTATGGGCCCACGAGGCAAAAAGGTTTGAAGTTTGTTTTCTGTCTTTTACGAACGAACTGTTTTTTATGGATGTTTGCAACTAGTATCGCACTAGAGACTATGACCTGAGAGTGAATGCGTCGCATGTCACCCAAAGGGTGCCATACTAAACATCCAGACTGTTGAAAAGAAACTTTCCAACAATCCTTTCTCAGATAGCTTAAGGCTCGTAACGTACGACGTCAGTTAACCTTTATTACTGTATTTGGATTTGTTTTGAGATGAGAAAAGAACGAACAGGTTCAACTAAGGGGAGACTATCAAGTCCTAATGTTGTCATGCCAAGGATTCATCCTATGGTTGAGGTTTGAAACAGGGAACTCCTAGAAGTTATCATGCATAGGTTTCAACCTAAAGTTCTAATCATCACTTCCTTATCAAAGGAAATGAGATTCCTAGGGGATCATGTCAATGATAAACAGAAACAAATAAAGCATCAGCTTCAACAGTATACAGTAAATGACTGTAAAATGCATGCAATGCAAGTGAGGAGAGGAAATGTGTGTGGGGCATCAGCCTCCACAAGCTCATCTCAACCTCAAGCCAGATATGAATAACTGCAATCATACAGAGAAACAAAATAAAACATGCTATCAAGCAAGATGATGAGCAACTGCAATCATACAGAAGAAATGGAATGCTATCAAGCAACACAAACCACATAGGCAAGGGAGCAGGGCTCTACCGAATACCCGCAAGCAAAGCCACACAGTAAAAATACAAGCAGAGGGAGAAACTCAACCCCTAGTGCAATCATGCTCCTAGCTTAACACAATCTAAACATGAACTTATTCTAATGCGTCAAGCAAGTCAAACAAGTCACAGCAATACAGTTGCACAGCAAGCAAACAGACAAAAAAAAAAGCAGATCAACCACCCCTACAACTTCAAGCTTCAGCTCTTCAGTAATTCAGCCTTCAGACCTCACCTACCCTTCAAGGATATCATCTTCAATAGCAAGTATCAACTTGCTTCTCCAAGTTTTCAATACACCAAACATAGGTATCAACTTATTCTTTCTTCTTCAAGCTTCAGCTCTCCAGTCCATTCCATCTTCAGGCTCCATTCCTAACTGCAAGTATTAACTTGTTTCTTCAGGCTCTCAATGCATCAACATAAATATCAGCTTATCCTTTATTCTTCAAGCCTCAGCTCTTCACTCAACCTCAATTGAATCCTCTTCATAAGTGTCAACTTGTTCTTCAAGCTTCAGCTCTCTCTTCTTTACCAGTATCAACTAGTTCCTCTTCATATACAAGCTTCAGCTTCTCAGAGTAGTCTTCAAACACCAAGAAGTATCAACTCCATCCTTCAATCTTCTTCAAGCAAGGAACTCCATCCTTTGACAAGGGAGAAAGATGCATCTATCAAGAGCAAAGTTTGGATGAGTGGTAGCAGAGTGAAGACCAAAGGTCACCACTAAGCCTCCTATCATCAGAGAAAAGGACCCTCAAAGGTTCTACCAATTTGCAAAGAGCCACACATCCTACCAAAGGAGGGATGAGGCCTTTACAAGGGACCTTACATCATAGGGAAGAATGGAATTGATCAACATATTCCATGTTTATGAAGAAAGAGAACTATCTGGAAGCTCTGCCTACAAAACCCTAATCTTAATACCTAATCAAACTACACCAAAAGAAGGGAAGATCTTCAAATCCAAGCCTCTTCAAGCAATCCAATGCATCTTCAACTTGTCTTCATCATCACCCAAGAGCAAGCAAAGCAAAACCCTAATCTAAGGGAACTAAAGAAGTCAATCTAGTTGAATTAGTGCATTAGAATCATCTAAAACTAGCACTTAAGCTAAAATCAAGAAAAAATAGAAAACTATATTGAAAATTCCTACAAAAATTCCTAAGGGATCCTAATTCAATCATGAATGTACCCTACAAAAATCAGAGGTTGAATCATCAACCTAGTTACAAAAATAAAATCTAAATCACAAGGTATCAACCATAAACCCTAAAAATGGAGCATCTAAAGGTTTCAACATAAACTACCACTTATGTTCATCACAAAAATGTGAGAAAAATCTATGGGGAGTATGCATATCTATGCTAACTACTCACAAAATATCAAGATCAGAATCATCATCACATGATCACACAAAATTCCACAAAATCAAGTATCAAACATGACTATTCTAATATCAATTAAAATGTAAAAATTCCCATAAGATCAGAAAATGCATGAAATAATAATATTTTTTATCTAAAAAATACTAGACCCTATCATGAATCCAATGCAAAAAGAATGGGATCAATTGAATTATTTTTCCATTTTTTATGATTTAACCAATAACCATGTATAAAATAAAAAATTAAAGAAAATCAAAATAAAATGAACAAGCACACGGTGCAGGTAGTAAACAAAATCAATTCAATTCAGGGTTGGGTCCAAAAAGGGGGTGTGGTTAGCAGCTAATGCATTAAGCCCAAAACACAACTTAAGTGAAACGCCGCGTTTCACATTAGTTCAGAATCCTTCACAAAATGAGAAACATTCGTGGCCATTGGATCATGCCCTCGGTCAAAGTTCAACCCCAATCTGATGGCTATCAAGTCATCTTCTTCATTTGAAATCCTGAAACACACGCGCAGCCATGGCCGTCGCCGGTGGTGCTCCGGTCATCGTCCCCAACCCTAACTCTCTCCACAGGCCTCCATTCCAAGAGGTCTCTACATGAAACTCACTCCAACTTTCACAAGGAATCTTCCTATGCCATTTAATCATGCTAACAGTTTAAGAATCCAAGAATAACAATCTCAATTGAAAATTCCATGAACCCTAATTGGTCACTAATCTCCAAATTGATGATCCAGAAATCTTCCTACACCATTCTACTATGCATCTACCATAACAATTCATCTTAATTCTACCTAATTTAAGCCATAGCACAAGAGTTGCATACCTGGTAAACTTGAGCAAACAGAAGGGTTGAATCTTCAAATCAGCCTTCAAGAACTTGCAGAATCCTTCACTGAATCACAATCAATCTTCTGTATGCAAAGAAAAGAGTTGAATCTTCTTGAATTATCAAATCCGATTCTGAGTTGCAAGCTTCACTCTCCAATGGCTACTTCACGATTCTTCCACCACAATGCCTTGAATTTGATCTAGAATTGATCACCAACCTCAGAGCAAGCTATTGAGATCAACTTCTTGGACTGAAATGGCCTCTAACCTTGTAATCGATTTTGATTTGCAATGAGAAAGTTCAAAGTGCAAGCTCAGTTTTATCTCTCAATCATCACCAAAAAATGATCTGAACCACTTCTATTCAATATATAGAGTGTGTAGGGATGATCTAGAAAGCTCTAGATCCTTCTAATGAGAAATTCAATTTCTCATGTCACTTGAATTCTCATGATATGCCATGGTATGCACAACTCTGCTAACAGCTTGAAATCATTCTCAGTTCCTTCTAATTTCTCCCCTCATGACATTTTGGAAGTGTTTGGCTTACAAGGGACCTTGATCATGCCTTGAATTTGGGTTTGGCAATGGTTACTTAAGATGTAAGTAACTACTTTTCAAAGCAAGTCCATAAACTAAACTTCAATTCAAAAATGTGGCTAAACCAATGTTCTTAAAATGTGTTTTAGAGTCAAAATGATATATTACATGCCTTGGTTTGGACATGTAGGTCAAGAATACCAATTTCCATCTTTGGTTCATTTGAAAATCATCCTTATTTTAGGCCATTTTTCCAACTTTGAGCTACAAGCAATTCCAACATTTCATGACCTCTTAACTAGCCTTAAAACATCATTTTGAACAAGTTTTATGTTGAACATTTTCCCATTTGAAGCTTGGAAATAGGAGTTATGGCCTTATGGTGGAAATGACCTATAATCTCCAAATGACCAAAATGCCCTTGACTTGTCAAAGCCATAACTTGAGTTCTACAAATCCTATCAAGGACTTCTAGTACTCTCTAGAAATCTAAGAGGATAAGGAACAACATTTATGTTGACCAAAAGTTCATAGGAATCATCCTTCTAGGGAAAAAGTTTCATGCAAGTTGGACAACTTTCAAGCCCTCAAATTCACATACCTCAGATGACCTGTAATTTGTCAAAGTCATAACTTGAGTTCTACAAATCCTATCAAGGACTTATAGCACTCAAATTAAATCTAAGATCATGCTCTACAACAATCATGTTGGGGGTAAGATGAGATGACAATCACATCTTGAGCTACATTGCCTTGAAGATAGGGGTCAAACTAGGGGATTTTACACTGTCAAGCCTTAGAAACCCTAGCTTGAAACTTCTCAAACTCTTCAATCATGATGAGTTGACCTTGGAATCATCCTTATAGCATCTCAATGCATCAATCCATGACCACATGTCCTTTGAGTTAGGTCTCAACCTCCTTCAAATCATCAGTTGACCTAGGGTTGACCCAATCAAACCCTAATTGCACCACTCATGGTTGGGTCTTCTTAACCTTGCACAATGACCTGTCTAGGCCTCAAAGTGACCTTCAACACTTCTCATGATCTCTTTCAAGGCTTCAAGTCCACATTCTTGGCTTCAGAATCATCTGAGGAGCTCCCACAACTCTCAAGTTAGGAAGCACACACTCTTGGTTTCAACCAGTCTCTCTAGGGATCTTTTAATTTCTCTAACAAGGATATCCACTCTTGAACACTTGAATAACCTTCTTAGATAGCTTCACACTCTTGTGTAGCCCTTTATTGGCAATCATACCTCTTGATCTCCTGCATACATGTCAATGAAATGCAAATGTGAATGAAATGAAACATAAGCTAGGTAAAGAAATGTTGGGCAAATTTTGGGGTGCAACAAAGTCCTTATTAAAATCATATCACCTACAAAACAAGGTTCCATATGGATTACCCAAGGCTAAGACATCACTCTGTCCAATGAAAATAAGATAAAAGATAGAAACAACTTTGAACATGTTATAAGCGAGCTCAGAAGCCATTTCCATCTTATCCCCCTCAAAGAGTTTCTAAACAGAGGATAAATCTGACTTCGAGACAATAGCAGCAGCCTTCTTATTGTGCATGGAAGCCATGAAGAGAAAAATATATGGTATCTTTATGAAAGGAGTCACCTCCCAAGAAGCGTTATTCTCAATGACCTGAGTTTGTTTTGGAGAACACTTAATATGAGGCGACTGTTGTTCCACTTTTAAATCCTTTTTGGTAAAAACTAGAAGTAAAGTTGGTTCTCCCACTGTCAAAGTGGTTACGAATTGCACAAGATAATCTACCTCGGGTGTAGGAGTTGAAGCTTCTATAGCCGGGGTAGGAGAATAGGCCAGAGCAAGAGTGGGGAAGAAGAAGTTTTAGTATTCACTAGAACCCTAATACCTTGAGCATCATAAAGGTTGTATAACATGTTTATCTTGATTATTTTATCATTTCTATCTACAAAAAAAAATCACACATGTTTGAAAAGTGAAATTAAGACTCCACTCTCACCAAAGATTTCCCATATCTCCTCAAAATCAACTGTACTCAAGATATCATGAGTATCAATTTGCATATTCCTTACATCAAAAGATGGCACCTCACCAGGGCCGAACTCGTCTTCATAGCCAAGCACTTAAAACCAAGATTGCATTTCCTTCTTCACCGTCACCTCGTCAAAAGAACGCGAGTCTGATTTGTTATAAAAGGAGAAAACAGAACAGTTAAAGTGAAGCTTGGACCAATATTTTAGGGACCTAACCTCGTAAGGAAGGGGAGGATTTGTAGGAAGGTAACACAAAGAAGAGTGAGCCATGAAAGTGAGGGGCTTCACCTATAAAATTTTCCTAGAAAATCTCCCCAATCCGGAGTAAAGGGGTTGAACCACTGATGGACCAAATGGAAGTAAATGAGCCTCTAAATGTGAAAGTTATCAGGGAAAGTACGCCTTAGATGGAAAAGATCAAAGAATGAATTAAGAGAGGGCTTCTAAGATTTATTCCCAGAACACATTTAAAAGACTCTTATATATTCCCACGAACCCTGATGAATATAGGAAGGGGAAATCTCCAAATGTTGCATCACGACTAGCTTAAATTCATAAAAGGGCAGCCGAAGTCCTATTCTTGTAAACAAATACTCATAAAACATGACCATGCAGTCATTGAAAGAGCCGGATATCCTCTTTTTCTATAGAACTAGAAGAACCTACCACTCTGAAGGGTCGCCTCGGTGACCACAATGTTAGCCTCGCTAAGGGTGACCTTAGTGCTCAAATTCAGGGAACTAATCACTACCTTTACATCTACCAATCATATATTTGTGCATTTGGCCGACGTCGAAGATTTAAATGGTCCAACACATCAGCTTTATTAAGCTCACAGCTTATAGCCTGTAGGTGAATCTAAATGATATCTCTAGAATGTTATCTCCTTTGCAAATTGACTCGTACCTCCTCTTGTGACAAGATAGGGTGGAGAATTTGGCCCTTGGCATGGGTTATTCTACCACCAACGTTTGATATGAGGTTGTCTAACGACCCAAAAGATGAAGTTTCTTCTTCCAAGGAAGTCTTTTGTGTTCCTTCTGACACATAAATTTCAATATGGATATAATTTCTTGTTTTATGTGATCGCTATTAAGGTAAGGATGGTGAGAATCATGTGATGACCCAGATGACACTCCCACTTCAGAATCATTAACTAAATCGATAGTGATGTCACTCATCCTAACTAAGGTAACCGTAAATACTGAAGGAGAAAATTCAATTATAAGGGTGCCTGGTTAGAAGAGATTGATGAAGCAATAGGAATGAAAAGGGAAAAAGATTTAAGCAAAATTCTGAATCGTTTCTAGTGATGTTATCAAGGAAGAAAAAACAAACATGTTTTTCTGGAAGAATAAATGAAAGCTTAAAAGCTGAAAGGTTACAAAAACTTCAAAGTGTTCAACTCACTCTATTTATAATTAATGACATCAGAAGGATCAATAATGACTATGAACAGAGAGCGACTAGAATTCCACTCATGGAAACACGCCAAATTCAAGTGCACTTAAGCATTCTATGAACTGCGTCACATCCTAGTTAGTCACGTCATCCCATGCAGGTCAACCACACGCCACCGTAAGGGAGATTGGAGCCACCATTCAAGATCATCAATATCCAACTCTCTTTATTTCTAATTCTTTCACAGAGCTAGAACACCTAATTTTGGGTCCCTAATAGAACACCATCCCTAATACAAGTACTATAATAATGCGTATGTTTGACCCTCTATTCCTTATCTTCCTCGTATACTTTAATTCCATTTATGCCTCATAAAGAATGGAATTTACAATGTCCCTCATAGAAAAGCCTTCCTAAAAGAATCTTTTGCTTATACCCGCTTGCTCAAGATCCATAATACAATGACATGCATATAACACATCAAAAATATAATCTGTTATAGGCTTATCCTCCTCTAATATCTCTTGATGAGATAGCCTAGTTGGGTCTCACATAATATCTAGTGTCATATACAGATGTGAAACTCTGGAATACCTCTGGACATAGTTGTTGGTCCTTTTGAGATTTGATGTGTTATGCAAAATAATATGGATTTGTTCAAGATGTTTTGGTGAAGAAGGGACACATAAGGAACAAAATGTTCCAACATATGTGTTGCAACAACTGGTCTCTAGCAACTCACAAATGGTATTGCAGTTTGGTTCAGAATTATTCTATCCAAGATTCACTCTTTAAATAAGATCTACAATCCATGGAAAAGAGCTAATTTGGATGTACTGGTGCAACATGTGCAACACGATGTTCCACCATGTCTGTTGTGCAACATCTAACCCCAATCAGCAGGCCATGATGGATGTTTCTTGGTGCAAAATTTTTTATTAATATTAATCAAATTTTTTGCATATTAGTTAGCAATAATTGGTTGATTTATTTGACAAACGCTGAAGATCAGATCAAGTTTAAATGGGGATTTAAATTTGAATTTAAATATAACAAATCATATATTTTGGAGACTTTTATCGAGCAATTAATCCAACAAGATTCTCTATTATTCTGGAGAATTTAAGTCAGAGATCCATGAGGAAAAATCCTAGAATACATTGCTATATAAGAAGACTCCACTCTCATGTTTTACTTTAGGGTTTGTATGCAAGATTAAGTTCTTTGTTTCTATGGTTTGTGAGTATTTTATTTCTTTTATTCTACGCTAATGCCATCATAAGAATTATTATTGAGCCTTTGTGTACACCACTCGATGTTTCAGTAATTTGGCACATTTGTTGATTTATCTTTATTGAGTTGTAAATTCAATAATCAATAGAGTTGTTACTAAGGTTTGAATCACTAGAGTGGTTGAAGAAAGTGATAGGGGTTCTCATATTTAGGGGGGGGGGGGGTCCTAAATAGAAATTCACTAGGATTAGGAAGAGGCATTGAACATTATGGGGTTGATCTTAATAGAAGACTAATTGTACTAATTCGAAGTAGTAAATTTCCTTTCTTAGGTAGAGTTCCATTCATACGTATGTGTTGTTTCCACCAAATTGGGTTACCAATCTCTTGTGTTTTTATTGCTTTATGCATTGTGTATTTATTACTATTTTATTACTATCATTTTGGTTTAAGAAGTTGTGCTAGTTGTCCCAATACCGTGTCCAACATCTGTCCCCTCAGGACTAGATTTTGAATTGGCACCGGAGCAGGCACCCTATTCTATTTGAGTGAGCTCCAAGGATAATATTTCCTATTCAAATGGACTACACTAAGGATGGAGGTTCAGCCAACAAGCCACCTACTCTGGATGGTACAAACTATGACTATTGGAAAGCAAATATGGTTGCTTTTCTCAAATCCATTGACAAAAAAACTTGGAAGGCTGTGATTAAAGGTTGGAAACATTCTGTGATCACTTCTGAAGATGTTTCAACAAGTTTAAAGCTTAAATTTGATTGGTCCATATTTTATTTTAACATTGAACTGTGTGATATAACCAACAATTCTTTTTCCTTAAGAGAGAAGATGTCATAAGAAAAGATGGTTAGAAATATACTCATATCTTTGCCTAAGGAGTTTGACATGATGGTAACAACCATTGAAGAAGCTCAAGACTTGAGCACCTTAAAATTTTATGAACTTATTGACTCTCTTAAAACCTTTAATGTTTCTATAAATGGAAGATCAAGAAAGCAGAACAAAGGTGTAGCTTTTGTATCCAGCTCTCAAGAGAAGAAAGATCATGATGAAAAGGATAGTGAAGAAAGCCTATCAGATGTTATAACTTATATTGGAAGAAAGTCCAACAATTCCTTAAGAAGGCTTAACAGACAATGAAGGATAAATGTGCATGGCAAAGGGTCAAACATCTATCTCTAACACAAGAGCAAAGAGGAAGACTATTCTAAAGGAAAAAGATCAAAATGCTTTAAATGTGAAGGCTTTGGACACATCAAAATAGAATGCCTTACCTTTCTAAAGAAACATAAAAAGGGATTGACAATCACTTGGTCTGAATTAATGATCATAGTGAAGGAGAAACTGCCAATAAAGTAATGGATTTCACTGGGAAGCGTGAGTCCAATGAAGAATGTAGTGATGAAGACATGTTTAAATAATAGATAACTGAATGGACATCTTCATGAATGGGTTGTCACCTTGCATAATGGCTTGCAAAGGTGGGAGATAAATGGTACAATAGTATAATCCTTACTCCACGAAATCAGCATAGTGGAAGGAATATTTGATCTTGTACTATATACTATTTTTCTCACGTAAAACCTTTTGATATTATCTTCTAATCTTTAGAGACTTTTGAGAGTAAATGTTGTTAAAGCATGTTTAGAAAGATCAAGAGACTGGTTGAAAGAAGCTTCATAACTATAGTATTCAGACTCTTGACATTGTTCCTCAGAACCTAGTCTTTAGATTATTTAGAACTGGTTCTTCAGAATCTTGAGAGCTTTGACAATTCTTCAGAAGCTTTTTTATCAGAGTCATAATCCGAAGCTTTAGCACAAACATTCATCAGATCCGTTGTCTAAGAGTATTTCAGAACTTGACATAATCTTGTGAAGCGTATATTGTATCTCTTTAGAGTCAAAGTGTGTCGAGTCCAGAGTTTGATGACGTCACATGCCAATTGTTCAGAGTCAGAACCTATTAGAAAAAGCTACACACTATACAAAATTAGGGTAAAAAATTTTTTCTCTAAGAAACAATGTATTGTTATCATCAAAACTAAATGCTAGATGCAGAACCATATTTAGTTCTTACAAAAATAAGGAAGTGTTTGCGAGGAAAAAATGTTCCTCAATCTTCTCCTAGGGCAGATAATTTCACCTCTAAGCAGTCCCAATAATCCAAATCAATTAGACGGATGATCAAGTTCCATTCTCCCCTCCACGCTTTCAGTTAAAAGCATTCCTACTATATAAGGGGGGAAAGCACACCAATATTAAGCATTCAAATTCATTCTCATTGTCACATCACTTTTAATTATCTTTCTAACTTGGGTGTTAGAGTGCTAACCTTGCAGATCATCCCTTTCTCTGCAGTACTAGAAACTTACTTCATCGTGCCAAGGTTCTACATCACTGTTCACCGAATAATTCTAGTTCCACCACATAAAACTGGTTCCGTCTTTGGGAATCAAAATCTAATACCCACATATTTCCACATCCAAATCTCACCCTATTCAGAGATGTAGATCTACTTTCCTAGAAGGTTCATATCTCGATTTCTTAATCTTCTTCTTTGAAACCTCAGATTTTTCTTCCAACAAATGCTTCCTCTAATTCATCAACATAGTGTCATCTAAAGTCACTCGATCTATCGTCCAAAGGCAAGCCTCTCCAGCTGCTACTTAATATATTAAAGCTTCACCTCTTCCTCCCTAAGAAAATGATTATCCATTTCTTGTACCATATCCCTCCAATATTTCATTGCAAGATCCTGTTCCACTGAGAGTCGACCAAAGAGCATTCTAATAACTTTCTTTATTCAGGTATACACTACAGCTCCACCAAGGAGAACCCTTTCTTCGACTTCTATTACTACCTATAGTACCTAGACAGGAAAAGCTACCGGCATCTAGCTGTTATAAGCTAACCTTGGCATACATGGAGCTAACAATTTGCTGAACAATGTTTATAATATGGTACAATAGCAAAATTCACAACTCTTGGCAAATAGGCTCTACATGAATGAAGAGAGCCTACAATACATCACACCAAGACACAGTATTATGCAAGAGGCACCCTCCCACATTAATCAAGCCATCATTTCTTAGCCAACCTCATTTAGGGAATCAACAGTGTGAGGAGAGATCATGAGTTTTCCGACTCGCAACTTTCACTGAAGATACATGACTTCTCCCTTCAAACATAAAAGGGGAGAAGTAGTCACACTCCCATAGAGATTTGTCATCCTCAAAGGAGGGAGAGGTATGACGAAGAAGCTCGGAATCCATAAATAAAGCAGAACCCTTTTTACGCTCGCATCCTCAATAGGAGGATTCTAAGGTCACTATAGTAGCCTCTGAAGCTTCAAATCTATGATGAGACCGAAGACACAAACAAATACGTTAAGCATGTGGAAAACCAGTTAAAATATTAGAATTCCTATGGAGTAGTGAAGTGGAAGCTCTTTGTGCTAACCTTAATAGATCTTTAATGACACTATACAAGACTCTCTTGGATAAACCTTTGTGAAGCTCTCACCGGTCACTTAATCACATAAACCTAGTAGCTCAAGATAATGGTCATACTCATTGGCATCACTCAGAGGAAGAAAGAAATTTTACATAAGTATATTCATCGCTTCACTAAATTGGAAGCAGCTGTGGGGAGAACTGATGAAGAATTCTTACTCGGTCAAGGAATCGTCCTGAACAGAAAAGTACAAATATTGTTGTTCCATAAAAGTTATCACCATAATAACAATGATTTCATCTAACTAAATGAAATAATAAAATGATGGTAAGAAGGGAGGCTAACTAAATACATTCGAGATGACAAGAGGGGTCTGGGTAGCCGAGAAGATTCATCGAAGAAGAATTACTCCCTGTGTAAGGAGAAATCCCTCCAAGAAGACAACTAAAGTTGTTACTAGAGCCAAAAGGGGAAGTGATATCAGTAGTGAAGAGGAAGAAGGCTATAAACGGAAGCGACAAACATCACATCTATCACTGGCGGATTCCCAAGAGCGAGTAACCCCTCCAAAGGGACAGTGAAGAGGAAGATTGGAAAGTTGATTGTCATTAGCAAAAAGGATGGAGACACCTTAACTGGAGAAATATAGAGGCCAGTCATTAGATTTTTTGACAACAAGAAGGATGGTGAGATCCCAAACGAGATATTTCCTCTAATGATAACAGTCATAATTGCAAATTTTTAAGTTTTTCGAATCCTCATTGATGGCGGAGGTTCTTGTAATATCATGTACTTTGACCTTTTTTAGAAGATGAGGCTAAAGAAAGAGAAATTATGTCCTTATAAAGTATCCTACCTGCAAGCCTTCAACGACACAGTAACCTATCTTTGGGGGTATGTTGAACTAAAGGTCACTCTGTGAGAAAAACAAGATACTAGGATGTTCGACTCACAATTTTTGGTGGTTCCTTGAAAAAGAGTCTATAACTGCATCCTAGGAAGACCCTTCGTGATGACTTTGGATGTGGTGGTATCCTTGGTCCACCTCAAGCTGAAATACCATAACGTCCATGATGAACCGGTGATGATAAGTGTCGACTTATTTGGGGCAGGGAGGATATACAAAAATTTTTAGTGAGACCAGGAGAAGGGCGAAGGAAAAGCTATTGAGATCAACGTGGCTTCCTAAATTTGGTGGTTGAGAGACATGGATATCCAATCCCCTAGCAGGTAAGGCCGATCACTCTAGACTGACATGTGCATGTAATGAATCCAGGTGAAAGTTGATGCTAGCTATCACATCCCAATGGTCAATAATCAGTCACCACACTGCTTGGTTAATTTTAATTTTTTCCATATGTAAAGTTATGATGCATTGTTATGACACACATAAATATTCCACCAATGAATGAATAAATTTCCACCAAACTCTTTATTTTTCTTATGGTATTAAAAGTTAATTACGGGTCAGGCATGCTGTCACATATGCCACCGGCATACGAGCAAAGCAATCAAAGCCCCATCACAAAGACTCAGTGGTGTTATCATAAACATCGTAGGCATATGACTAAAGCAATAAAATCCCATTATGCTAGTGCACAGACAAAGACAATAGACCATAAAGTGGAAAATACAAGCTTGCTTCTTCTTGGTAGCTAGCCACTCCAGAGGCAGTGGGGAGTCCATATTATGTTGACTTCAAACCAAGTTTTCACCTGAGGATAGAGAATGGGTATTGACCCTTAACCGATCACGTTTCCTAGAGAGGTCCAATAAAACTTCGAGCACGATCTCGAAAGACAAAATAGAGAAATGAATCGGGACTGAATGCAATATCACATAACTAGGTAAAAACAATGATAAATAACAAAAATTGAAATATACACTGAATGACAAGAACCATAAAGTTCACTTATTCATTGGATGCATACACACCGGGTACAAATATGAAATAACAAGAAACACTTATCCGGCTAATCCACCAAGGAAACTGAATTCCATATTCCATCGCTTGGTCAAGATGGACCTGCTCTTGAGAGATATGCTCGATTAGATAAAATACTCCCTTGCTGCAAAGCACTTTCAAAAGAGTCATGTGCAATAGAGTAACTCTCTTCTAATGTCTTCATGTACTCGTTGGACAAGGCAAGGTTCTCGAGACGCATCTCACAAACATCATCCTTATATTTGTTCCAACTTTATTGAGACTCATCAAGCTCTTCTATATTTTCTCATGCATGATGCAAGGATCAGTTTGCTTGATCTAGAGCGTCCTCTGCCCTAGATAACGACGCCTGAGCAGAAGTTAAGGCTTCGTTCTTCTCTGTCACTTCCTGAGCAAGGAGCTTCACCTTATTAAGCAGAGTGTTGGGATGCCTAAAAGGCTTCACGACAACCTCTATGCCCAAATATTAGGTATAAGCTTTATGAATCCCTTCTAAATACAGATTTGTCTCAATGGTAAGGGTTTCAACATACTATTTCAACCCTCATTCTCCCTCTGAAGACGACCAATCAAGAAGACTTTTCCCAACCAACAACTACAATGGCCAAGATGTCTTATGCCCGATGAGTGTAGTACACCAAATTCGATAACTCATCCTAGAGATCTTAATCATATTTAATTAAAAAGGAATAATCTTATTCCTAGATGTAAGATTGGAACTTCATACAAATTCTGGGACCAAACGTGCTAGCAGTACATAAGTCAAACCCAGTTGGAGCCACCACATGTTCCTCAATGGACCTCTATCGGAGATGCTTAGTAAGCAACTTATCTGCTCAAAGCTCTTTAAGATTAGGACTAAGATTTAAGTCACTTCCATCTTTAGGTTGTGGAAAGCCCGAAGTATGTTCCACCATGATAAGGGAGGGTGAATCCCAAATTTCTAACTTCGCCAGAGCAGGTGCACCCTAAGCCACCATATTGGTAACAACAACTAGAGAAGGGATTACCCGTGCGACCCTCTTCATTTTCCGCATTATATTCTCACATTTCATATTATCTTCATGAAAATAATAACCATGTTACAAGAGGAATTATAAAGTAATATTCAAAGAAGACGGTATTTTCAAATCCATTTACCAAGAATATCCTCATTAGCCTCATTCGAGTCGGCTTCCACTAGTAGTTGCGTCTCTATGAGCCGTTTTAATTTTGTCTTTGACGTTGTATTACAAGGGGTAACACCCCCAATGTAACTTAGAGCCTCACAAAAATTTATCATGTTGCCTCTTCAGAAAGATGTCCTTTTGAGTCAAATCGTCCACCTGGTAAGTGTAACGCCCATTTTTAATTATCTAGTTTTTCCTGTATTTTTTGTGTTGTTGCGTTTCAGCTTGTTTGTGGGGGTGCGTTCGAGTATGATGAGGTTTAGGCCTTAAGTTGGAATTTATCGGATATATCGGACCATAAGAATAATAATAATATTATTATTAACGGAAAATGATAATTAATAAATAATAATGATAATAGTAATATTGTTATTATTAATATTATTATTATTATTATTATTATTATTATTATTATTATTATTATTATTATTATTATTATTATTATTATTATTATTATTATTAGTGTTAATACATTAATATTATTGTTAATATAATTGGAATTAAGAGAATTATAAGATTAATTGAGTAAGGGTAGAAGTGGAATAAGTAAATAAGGGTATTTTGGAGTTAGAAGAAAAGAAATAGAAGGGGGACGCGTGAAAGAGAAGGAAGGAGAATACGAGCAAGAGAGGAGAGGAGAACTTGAGCAATCGGAAGAAGAGGAAGCTAAGGGTTTCCGGTTGGAGCAAGAATTCAACTTCGGTGCTGGAATTCGAGGTAAGGGGGGGAGAAACTGATCAAAACGGTAGATAGCATGAATATTAGGTAGTAGGGATTTTTCCCTAATCCCATGATTTTGTTGTGTATGTTGTTGTTCATATGATTGTTATGCCAATTCTGTTTGTGATTATTCGATTGCATGTTGAGAGTTTGAGCTGTTAGGGAGAATTGGGGTTCCGAGCAAACTGCCATTGTTGTGCCGGAACTGAGAAAATGTCAGAATTGGGGGTTTTATCGGGTAGGAACCAGAATGTTTGGTGTAGCCTTGTTGTAAGTTGCTATACGGGTATAGTGCAGGCTTTCGTGGAATTTAATCGGGTGGTGTCGGAGTGGGAGCTGATTCTGAACTGTGATTTTTCTCAAAAATCGCAGACACTCGCTGGCTCTTCGCCAGGCGAGTGCACAGCGAGCCTTCGCTAGGCCGTCGCTGAGCGAGGAGGGTAGCGAACGAAAATAGAATGTCCCAGGTGACTTCGCTGAGCGAACTTGCAGCGAGCATTCGCTGGTGCTTCGCTGGGCGATGGGTCAGCGGGCATGACAGTATTTTGGTAGCTATGTTGTGCTGTTCCGTTCTTGTGCCGTTTAAATCTGTTGGTTGTGGGTGACTCTGAGAGTTAGCAGGGCACTGCTGTGAGTGTGTATGTGATACGAGAGTGTGTTTTCTCGAGGTAATTGTATACTTGAATATGAGAATGATATGTATTATGTGTACATGAGTTTTGGTGTGAATTACTTGAAATATAGTATGTGGTGCATGAGATGCATGATGATGTGATATGTGTATTATGTGCAGCATGTGTGCTTGCATTTGTTGTGGTGTCATGGTGTTGTGCATGGCATGTGAAGGGGTTGATCATTTGCTCGGAGGGGCAAGTGAGACATACTCAAGACTCCGTAAGGGAGGGTGAAGGGGTTGATCATACTGCTCGGAGGGGCGTATGAAATAAACTCAGGCTCCGAAAAGGAGTGGATGCAGGGGTTGATCATTTTCTCAGAGGGGCAAGTGAGACATACTCAGGACTCCGTAAGGGAGAGTGAAGGGGTTGATCATATTGCTCGGAGGGGCATATGAGATATACTCAGTGATGGGATAGATCATTGCCTAG
This sequence comes from Lathyrus sativus, assembly GCA_963859935.3. NCBI lineage: Eukaryota > Viridiplantae > Streptophyta > Magnoliopsida > Fabales > Fabaceae > Lathyrus > Lathyrus sativus. The sequence goes on along the minus strand of OZ012741.1, from coordinate 51,777,506 downwards.
AGTGGCTTGTGTGATCTATCCGGGTTCGATGATGAACCGAGAGTCGGTACCATATTGCATGTGTTGAGTTGCATGAGTCACATAGTCGTGTGCATGGTTATGGTGGTGTGGGACCGTAGGTCCGAATTGATGCCTGTGGATTATTATGGAGTGTGTTTACTGCCTTTATACTCATGCTTACTATTGCCTTTATGTTTTGTTCGTAATTTCTCACCCCTTTTGTTTTTGTTGTGAACTATGCTTCTCCAGAAGTACAGATGTTTCAGGTGCTAGCTAGATTGTTCTGTGGCGAGTCATAGGGATGCTCTGATATGTAACACCAGGGTTTTTGGGAGTTTTCGTGTTTTATGAATATTCGCGTGCCCCAGTGGCGTATCTCTTTTATGATATGTTTGATGGATCTTTTGGCGTGTATTTGTACATGATATGTGTTTTGGACAGACAGTCGAGGGTGATGTACATGACATTGTACGATGTTGATATGAATATATATATATGATGAAGTTTTATTCTTTTTCCGCTGTTTACACATTGTTAAATTATTTTTATGGAAGTATTTGGCTGGTTTTCTTCTGTGACATCCCGATGTGTTGGTGTAATACTCTGATATTCATCTATTTTCTCTTGGATTTATTTGTTTTGGGGTCGGGGTGTTACAGTAAGCATAGGATCCAGACTCTGCCAAGAAATGGCTTTAATGCAATAATTTAGCAAATATGTCCGAGCATTGGTAGGGCGGCCTAGGGTCAACTTAGCAAATTTTAGAATGAGCTTCTTCGTTGTTTAGGATGACCAAGAAGAATAAGTCCTTGAAGTGATTCACATTATCCGAGTAGACCACAAACATGTGGTGCATTGACGAAGGGATATTAAGCGTTGACCTTCTCTGAAGCATATTTACTACGCTGAATCTCGAAGAGATGCAAAAAGAGTGTCAAGGTTGGCATAGTCCCCTTGTATTCACACTGATATTGAAATAATTTAATGTAGGATCAACTCATTGGGTGCAGTTGCGAAGGGGCGATCAACAAATGATTGAAATTGCTAACTTTGAATGTGTTAAATGGGGGACAAAGACCAATCAAAGTGAACAAACACTCATGAAGAAGGATGACACACTCATCATACTTGTTGCACACCCTCTTATCTTTTTCAAGTATAAGTACTCCATAGTCAAACGTGGGTCCAACCTTGGTGAAGGTATGATCTAAATCACTCCCAGAGGAAAAAGTAGAGGTTGTGTCCTACATCTCTGGATCCACCCACGCTAAAGAAATATCTTTCATTGCCTTGCAACACATAATAGGTGGAACTTCCATTCTAAGGAGCATTGTCAACATAGAAAGGGGAAGTATGAAAAATCAGTGTTGTAATTGAGCACACCAATAAGAAGAGTTTGAGCGAAAGAGGTATCAAAAACTCACTGCCAAGGAAACCCTAAAAAGACGCAAAAGCGATAAGGAAACACTGAATTTATCTCAAAAGAAATAGATTGATTTCTTGTGTATACCAAGTACCAACAAGTGAAGATTGCATATGAGTTTAACTAAGAAATTAGAACAGAATAGCTCGCAAGGAAGAACGAAATTGAAAAGACGGGAAGGAAATCTGTTACAATTCACAAATGGAAGAAAAGAGAAAAAAATGATACTTTAGAGATCTTTTAGATGTGTTCCAACCACTAGGGACAGTACAATCCACCACACACCACCAATGGTCGAGATTTCATCAAAGGTTGTACATCATGACCAGATATCATAGGGATACACGTTAGTTGTTCCTCGTGAAAGGTTACCTATTACAAGAACGAAATTTAATATGTTTGTTCACCGTGATAGTGGCATCCCGTCAAGCCTATTCGTCTCTTCAAGCCAAGCAATCGGTCTATAAAGTGTACGACAAACCTTCTTCATGTAGAACAGACATATGGGTTTAGGAGGAAATGTTCTAGGCCATCCACAAAGCCCAGGACGAAAGGCCATGACCAAAACAAAGAAGTGCTCGTGAGGAATACGTGTTCTTCCGTCTTCGCCTAGAGCAGACGATTCCACCTCTAAAGCACTGCCAACCATCTAAATCAATCAGACGGTCGATCGTGATCCACGCTGCACTCCACACTTTCAATTAAAATTGTTCCCACTATGTAAGAGGAAAACGCGTCAATCTCAAGTATTCGAATTCATTTTCACTCGCACATCACTTTTCATTTTCTCACTAACTTGAACCCTAAAATGTTAACTTTTCATATTAACTCCCTCTCTACCATACCAAAAACTTACTCCACCTAACCAAAATTCTCCAACACAGAACACTTTGAAAGAGCAAAAAATTATTAAATCTGATCGGGGGATAAAAAACGAGAGAACATTTTACACTTTAGGGCTTTTTCTGTAAGAGCATCACACTTTTGTGAGAGACACACCACATACTCACCTAAAACTTTAAGGTGATAGGTGTATGAGTTCTCTCACTTCTAAATACTCAAATCTTCATATTTCTAACCAATGTAAAACTTTCTCATACTACTCACACTTATTTTTCTCAATCACTCCTCCTCAAGTGTTAGTATATCCACAATGTTCTACCTCAAAAAAAAAAAAAAAAATCTCAACATTGTAGAAAGCATGGCGATCCATGAAGTAAGGGATAGATGACATTACTCTGCCTTTATCGTTGGATCCAACTGCACCATAGAAGACTTATTCAAACATACGATATTAAATCAGGTACAAAGGATAGAGACAATGTACCTAACAGCATTTAGTAGAGTACAGCTACCAAGTAATATGAGGCTAGTACGCAATTGCCGAAAGCATCATTCATACATGTTTACCTTTTCAAACCGACATTCATAAAGACTCAAGATTCAACTGGATTTCAAAATTAATTTTTTCTTTAAAACATCTTTAGATAAAGTTCATATATTAAATTTTCAGGCAACCTTTTTCTTTAATTAACAATGATTAATTATTAGTTAGCTGCTGTTTCTCTAAAGTCAAAAAAGTTATGTAAGGATGTTTATTAATGACCAATTCTAATGAATCCGCTGATTCAAAATTGTTCTAGTTCAATTCAATTTAATAATAGAATAGTATATATTTTAATTATTATATATAATATAAAAAATATTTTTAAATAAATATAAATCAAAATATAATATTATATTTGAGAATTACTATATAGTCTGAAATTTATATTTATATTTACACAACATTTATCTAATTAATATTTGTTGTTAATAAATGATAAAATTATATTTTGATATTTCAAAAGATTTTTGTTTTATGTTAATAGTATATCTTTGAAAGTATAAAATTTCATTTTAAATTGTGACTCCACACATTAAATGAACATGTTATATATTGTGTCAGCTTATTAATTAGGATTAATTTGGCTATTACATTTATAGGTTATTTTAGAGATAAATTCGTTAATAATTATATTTGTCCAATGATTAACTATTAAAAACTCAAAAAAGGTTAATCTTTAAATGATTAACTACTAAAATATATTTTCATTATTCAAGATATGATTTGAAACAAACACATTACCAAAGACCACCTCTTTTATTTTTTATATAAACCAAAGCATAATTTTTTAAATTTTTATGCTATAAACATTATAGATGTTTATAATGTTAATTATGAATTTGAATTTGAAGAAAAATTATATCATATTTTAAAGTAATTTTAAAAACTTTTTGATATCTTTCATGAGGACTATATAATTAAACTTTCTGAATTATTTGTGTTGATTTTGTTTGAGGATAAACAAAAATATAAGTTGGAGAGAGTTGGTAAACGCTAACAAATGCAAAATACATTGGTGTTCATTGACTTATTTTACAAACAATCAATGGAAAAAAAACTCAAGTTATCAAGAAAATATGATAAGACGCATGTTTGGACTTTTCTAGTATGTATTAACCAAAATCAAGTAAAAGGGACTGGAAAACCACAAAGGTCTAGCCAGAGCAATTCCCTATAAAGCCAAGCTCGCTGGGCCATGACCAAAGGCACGCCTAACGAGCTCAGGAAGTCCATAAGACTTCAAGGCTAAGGAAACTCCAAGACTAAGACACTTCATTGTGAAGAAAGGGTTTGCTCGTTGGTTCGAGATAGGCGGCTCACCCAGTGCAGCATGGCAGCTAGGGCTAGCAGTACACCAGTTGGCATTGCTAAATGATGCGTCCGCAAGTGCATGAAAATATCAAAGTAATATAAAAGATTGTCGAACCCACAGAGACCAATGTCAATCTACCGTTATCTATTATTACGGCGTAAAGCTAAGGCTAATGGAATTAGGAAAATTGAATGCGAATAAAATTAAATGCAAAGGAAATAAAGATAATTGGTTTAAAGAAAAAGCGGTAAAGGGATATCGGTATGCAAGGACTTAGTTATCGGGGATTCGACAGGTCACCGGTGCTTTCTACTCTTTGCAAACACTTTTAAGAAGAAAATAACGGTTTAAAGACCTTTGTCTCACGATGGTTGTTGACGCTAGTCGCAACTCTAAGGCGGAACGTATGCTGTCGCTATCCCGTTCGGAATTAAAATTACTTTTTGAAAACCATTAAGTTTTAAATCCCTTTTAAAGCGTTGTCGCTGTTTTTAAGACGAATGCCTAGTTTTTACTATCTGGTCTTAGCCGCAGCTTTCGCTTGTTGGTTCGTACCTTTATGAATTTCCCACTATCGTGGCAAAACTACTTTTAAATAAGTTCTCGTTGTCGCGACGAACGTTTATTTAGAAATTAAGATTAAAAACTACGTCCAGAAAGGTTGTTTGTAAAAAGGGAAGGTACCAGTTACTATCGAATCCTATCCTACTAATTCGGTTACATACCGATAAAACTAATTTAGCTAGACATGATAATTAATGCAAACGGAAATAGACATAAACAACTGAATAATAAAACATGCATTATGACAGAAATAAAGTAGTAATTCAATTAATAAAAACCTGTAAATTGTACTGATCTCAAATCCTTGGGTAGTCCCCCACAATGTCGGCAGGATTCTACTTTGGTAAGAAGTAAAAGGTACAGGAACAAATAAAACCATACAAATGGGAATAAAAGGAAAAGGAAACGGGAAAATAATGCAAGAACGTAAATTCAGCTTCAATTGGTAATTTCGGCAGCACTTCGATACATCGAAGGCTCCCCCAGAAACTCTGAATCTAAGGCCTATTTATAGGAGATAATTCATTCTTCAACTTCCAGAGATCATGGGTGAGTTATGGAGGGAGTGGGAGTAACTTCCAGTAGTGGGCAGTGAAGGGAGAAAGTGTAGGAAGAAATTAAGTTGAGAGTGGTCGTGGCTACTTCTGATTTGAACGTACTGATATTTTGTCTGCGTGACGCTCGTCATGAAATGTGACGGTCGTAATACGCATGACGGTCGTAAGGGTCATGTGACGACCGTCATATCAGCAAAATCCGTATCTGCTATTTTTCATCTGTTTTCCTTCCATTTCTTCTTCTTTTCTTTCTTTAGTCCAAATTCTTCCCAATCTGCTAAACGAAGTAAATTAATCATATAACAGAATATAAATCAAGATAAATTAATAATAGTCACAAATAAATGCATGTAAATCAAGCCAAATAAACGATATGATTTCACGTTATCAAACACCCCCACACTTAAACCATTGCTTGTCCTCAAGCAATCAACCAACACGGTGAAAAAGAAATAAGCATAATTTGAAACAAGGACACGGTGAGACTCTAATCATACGTGGCTGTTAGGCTAGTGTTATATCGACTGGTACTAAATATCAATACCAAGGATACCATGATGACACAAATTCAAAAACTCCCTACTTATGCAAACTAACCTGAGTCATGCCATTATAACTCAACCTATACCTCATGCTCTCTTTCACCCCATTTCATTCTAATGCAATCACATTAAGCCCGTTATCCATACACATTCATGGTAAGTAAACTTGTTAGGGACTATGATCTCATTGATATTTCATTCTTCTTTGCAAATATGCTTAAGCATCAATTGAACTTAAAAGGTTTGTACCGTTGGGCTAAGTGATAGGGTGAGGAGCACCTAACTTAGAAGGAACAAGTCTTTTTCTTCATAATTTTTCTTCTTATTTTAAACTAGAGATCATACACTTATTTGCATCGGTTTCTTACTTAGTGTGGTTGGGATGGTGCTGACTGCTTAAATAAACTACTTAGGGATTACTAAAAGAACTGGAGCTTTAAGGTCTCGACGTAATGGGTACTCAAGTTGATTTTGCATATTTAGGGGGTTAAGGGTGTCAGGATGATATCAATTTTATCAAAACTTTCCCAAGTTTTTTCTAACATAGCCTAAACAGCCTATATACTTTTAGAGTACCATGTCATGAATCAAAAATTTTTTGTTGGAGGTTAGAATTTTGAAATTTTGGGGAAGTTTGAATAATAGGCGAAAACCACGCATAAAGACTCGACATCACATGCACAGACTTTGACATATTAGAAACAACAATAAATCAAGCTAAAAAGCGATAAAATGAAAGCGGTAGAGTTCCTCCCCCACACTTAAACCAAACATTGTCCTCAATGTTTTAATAAAAGGTGGAAAAAGGAAAGATAGAACCTGTATGAATGCTACTGCGTGCTAAATCCTCTATGGTCTTGCTCTTGATGTCCATGTCTTTGTTGATCACTTCTACTTCGGCGACGAGCATTTTGAGATGCCTTTGTTTGTGTAATTCTTGCACCAAATCATCATATTACTTACTTCCAGAGGAAGTACTCATCATCAGTGTCACCACCAGCAGCGACACTCGTAGGAATGTCCGTGGGCACAGCTCATCGTCATGTAGAGAGTTTTCGCCTAGATATAGCTAAAGCGTAACAAGCGATACATTTCTTTATTTCTGCAAATATAAACAAACAAATTAAAATAAAAGCCTTGTGGGTTGCCTCCCACACAGCGCTTTGTTTAACGTCGATAGCTCGACGGCTAAGGAGTGCAAGTACTCATGGTGGTTCTTTCGAGAATGGTTCCTCGATCGAACTTTGAATAGTCTTCGGCTTCCATGGCCACTTATCAAGCCATCGCTCATATCCCTCACCTTTTTGTTTCTTTCTTGTGTAGGGTGGTTCCTTGTTTTGAATGCGTGGTGGTGGTTCTGGATCTATCCTGCGTATCAGCTTTTCAAATTTGGGCTTAGTTATTTCATCCACCACCTCAAAAATTAATCTTACCCTTTTAACAGTAATGATGACCCTAGTTTCACGGTCCTCAAATTTTCTTTTCCTATAAGGGACCTTAGACAAAGGTGCATTGGTGTGGGTATTTTCCAGTACCTCTACATATGTTTTGGATTGGGAGTTTACCTTAGCTTCCACAACCAATTGTGAGAAAGAATTAGGTGGGGTATAGGGAGGAGGAGCAACAATGGGTGCTTCTTTCTCTATTTCTTCGACAACCTCCCTTTCGGGCGGTGTCGGTGGATTTTTCTCAATAATTATGCTTGTCTCACCAAAACTCTCCTCAGACTCATCATCACTCTCCCTAGGATCTTTTATTTGTTCTTCATTACTAGTGGTTACAACATTCACATGGCTCTCAAGGAAGGGTCCTAGAGATGTTTGTGTAAGCAAAGAGGTTTGAGTCTCCAAAGCCTTGCTGTGAGTCGCGAGGGAATCGACTATAATGCTCATCTGCTTAAGGTCTTCATCAATTTGAAGATGTTGTTTTCTAAAATCTTCATTTTGGAGGGTTTGTGTCTCCATAAAGCGCTCCATCATAGATTCTATCCTAGAGTGAGTAAACGTCTCTTCGAATTCTGCTAGTAATAGTTCAAGGTTGGATGTATCGAAATCTTGTGTTTCCTCAAAACATTGGGAGTCGTCATCGTAGAGGGAATTTGGGTGAGAATGCGTCGTATTGAAATCTTCTAATAATATTTCGAGGTCCGATTTAAACAGATCTTGTGGTTCCTCGAAATATTTGGGGTGGTAGTTATAAGGGAAATATGGGTTATACATAATGATTTAGATAAGAGTGCCTTAGTCTATACTATGCAAAAACGGAATCACAATATTGACTGTTGGTCCCCGGCAACGGCGCCAAAAACTTGATGCGTCCGCAAGTGCACGGAAATATCGAAGTAATATAAAAGATTGTCGAACCCACAGAGACCAATGTCAATCTACTGTTATCTATTATTACGGCGTAAAGCTAAGGCTAATGGAATTAGGAAAATTGAATGCGAATGAAATTAAATGCAAAGGAAATAAAGATAATTGGTTTAAAGAAAAAGCGGTAAAGGGATATTGGTATGCAAGGACTTAGTTATCAGGGATTCGACAGGTCACCGGTGCTTTCTACTCTTTGAAAACACTTTTAAGAAGAAAATAACGGTTTAAAGACCTTTGTCTCACGATGGTTGTTGACGCTATTCGCAACTTTAAGGCGGAACGTATGCTGTCGCTATCCCGTTCGGGGTTAAAATTACTTTTTCAAAACCATTAAGTTCTAATCCCTTTTAAAGCGTTGTCTCTGTTTTTAAGATGAATGTCTAGTTTTTACTATCTGGTCTTAGCCGCAGCTGTCGCTTGTTGGTTCGTACCTTTATGAATTTCCCACTGTCATGGCAAAACTACTTTTAAATAAGTTCTCGCTGTCGCGACGAACGTTTATTTAGAAATTAAGATTAAAAACCACGGCCAGAAAGGTTGTTTGTAAAAAGGGAAGGTACCAGTTACTATCGAATCCTGTCTTACTAATTCGGTTACATACCGATAAAACTAGTTTAGTAGACATGATAATTAATGCAAACGGAAATAGACATAAACAACTGGATAATAAAGCATGCATTATGACAGAAATAAAGTAGTAATTCAATTAATAAAAACCTGTAAATTGTACTGATCTCAAATCCTTGGGTAGTCCCCCACAATGTTGGCAGGATTCTACTTTGGCAAGAAGTAAAAGGTACAGGAACAAATAAAACCATACAAATGGGAATAAAAGGAAAAGGAAACGGGAAAATAATGCAAAAACGTAAATTCAGCTTCAATTGGTAATTTCGACAGCACTTCGATACGTCGAAGGCTCCCCCAGAAACTCTGAATCTAAGGCCTATTTATAGGAGATAATTCATTCTTCAACTTCCAGAGATCATGGGTGAGTTATGGAGGGAGTGGGAGTAACTTCCAGTAGTGGGCAGTGAGGGGAGAAAGTGTAGGAAGAAATTAAGTTGAGAGTGATTGTGGCTACTTCTGATTTGAACGTACTGATATTTTGTCTGCGTGACGCTCGTCATGAAATGTGACGGTCGTAATACGCATGACGGTCGTAAGGGTCATGTGACGACCGTCATATCAGCAAAATCCGTATCTGCTGTTTTTCATCTGTTTTCCTTCCATTTCTTCTTCTTTTCTTTCTTTAGTCCAAATTCTCCCCAATCTGCTAAACGAAGTAAATCAATCATATAACAGAACATAAATCAAGATAAATTAATAATAGTCACAAATAAATGCATGTAAATCAAGCCAAATAAACGATATGATTTCGCGTTATCACTAAACATAGAAGAAATCAGTCTCACTTGTCTAAGCAACGATTCTCCCAACGAAGGTTCTTGATCAACAAATATAAATAGAGGAATTCTAGTTCAGTTATAAGGGAGTTTCAGTGGATTCGGGTACTACAAATTTGAAGTTTGTTTATCTTGATCTCCAATATTTTTACATTATTTTTAATATGAATCTCATTATTTAGAAGAAAAAATATGTTACCAAAGGAAGATGGATTTAATTTTCATAATATTTTTAGTATAGGTCCCATTATTATTTTTAAGTAAAAGTTGTCGCTACCGAAAAATAAAGAGTCGCCACCAAACTTTATTTATTCCAGAGGAAAGGGAAAATATCGATAAAACTCCTTAAAAGTGAAGAAAATGGTCTCACAACTAAAATCGGGTTCGGAAGCCGGTTATACAAGGGGAAGGCGTTAACACCCCTCATATCTGTTGTACTCAACTGGAACCTTCTTGGTTGACTTTGCGCGAATGGATGTTACTATCTAAAAGTTACTTGCTATTGAGGAAAAGAGAGTTTTTAAATTAGTGAGCTCGTCAAGATCTCACAATCCCGTGCCTATGTATCCTCATAACGCAATAAGAAAATCAGAGCTCTGTAGTTCGGGGTAGAAAATAAGTGTGTGTTGGTTGCTTTTATACCTTTAAAAAAGGTTTTGGAAATGATGCCCTAAGGCACAAAAAGCGTTTGATGAGTTGATGTTTATTTTAGGGTTTTAAAAAAGAGATTGTTTTGATTCGAATTGCACTAAAGTCTATGAGTGGAGATGAATACCTTGAACGATCAGGCCAAGCGTCATGTGTTCAAAACATTCGGAATGAGGGTAGGAATGCTCGATTATCACTCCTTCTCCACTACTTAAGGCTCGTGACGCATAATTTTAATCATATTTTTAAGTGTTTTTGAGTTTGTTTGAGGAAATGCCACTTGACGTAGGATCAAGGTTTTTTTTATTGTTGTTTAAGAACGGTGAGGTCGATCCTAAGTCCTAGCTAGGAGTTAACTAACAAGCAATACCAAACCAAAGGAAAGCAAGGAAGAAAAAAGTACACCAAATGGGAGAGGGATACATGAAAATTTATAAGGCATATGGATGTAAGAAATAAAAGGTCTTGTTGTAAGGTAGCCCAAGACAAAGCCATGTGTGTGCAAAGTTTCCTGAGCTGAGCATTGGATATTGGAATCAAAGTTACATGTCTCCCTTAGTCTCAGGGTAGTTCCATGAATAACCATCTTTCAATTAAGGTCCTAAGTCCATAAGAATTCTCCATGTCAAGTTAACGTCATACGCAAAGTCCAATGGGTCCTTAATAAGTCTCCACGTCAGGCTTAGGCCCCAAGGAGAAGGATTAAGTTTTTCGGTGTTTTCAATTTTATCATGTTTTTGTTCATTTTTAATTCTGTAACAAGGTAAATGAGCAAAAGATAAAATAATATAAAAAGACATGAAGTAAATGAGCATGAAGTAAATGAATGATAAAGTAAGTAGCAAAAAGTAAACTATAAGAAACTAAAGTTAAGAGTTAGTGAATTAGTAAGTCAATGGTTAGTCGTTAGAGTCAATGATCAATAGATCAATCCATCGAATCAGGACAACTTAGTGCTAAGTTAAGCAATCGTAGTATGACTCATGTAGGAATCATACTATGGGAGGTCGGTCAATGAAATTTATATGTCACATATATTATAGAGTTGACATGAATTAACCTCCGAAAATACGAAACACAAAATGAAAATAAAGAAGGAAAAAAGATGAGAAAAAATAATTAAAAATAATAAAGAACTAATTGAAAAAAATAAAATAATTGGAAAATAAAAATCAAGAGATTAAAAAAACTTAAACGTGTAAAATAATGTGAAAAGAAATTAAAATGAAATTGAGTAGAAAAATGAGAATAAAAAGAAAGACAAGAGAGGGAGGTGCACATTGGATCTAGTGGTGCAAATAGAAATTTAATGGGCTCTGAGGCCCAAGGTGAGTCAAGACTAAGGCAGGGGATGTCAGCTGATCTCAGGGTGTATTAAGAAGTTTGGATGGACTTAAGGCCCAATGCATATGAAGGAGAGGGGTTCAGCCATAAAAGATCAGTATCACATGTCCATTTTTACACCACTTGCTTTCTCTCTTTCAAATTTCACATCTCGCCAGGAAAACCTACTTCCGCCGTGCCGGAGCTCATCATCAACGGCGGCGGAGAAAGAAACACCATGATCCTTATATCATTTTGGTCGTCTTTCTCCCCTTATCTCAAATTCGTCATTAATTTGTTCCAATTTCTCACCAAAAAGTCCAAACAGAAACATCTCATTCGAGAACCCTAATTAAATACGAAGGAGAGGGAGTTGAAGCCAAATTAGATAAGACTTCAATCCCTATAACCTGAAGCTACATAGATATAACAGAATCAAAGCGGAAACTGAGGAGAATCCCTACCTATGAAGAGCTCGATGGCTACTAAGTTATGAAGATGATGATGGCGAAGGTGTTTAATGCTAAACATGTCTTATTTTGATCCATATTTATTGTCATTTTTCATCTCATTTGTTATATTTCAGTGGGTTTATTCCATGTTTCAATTCTATTCTTCAATACGTTGCAAATAACTTTGCTTGCTTTGATATGTGTGTTATTGTGCAGGATTTAGGCATAAAACATCAAAGATTAAGACACAAGTGAATTGACAAGTAAGCCAAAGAAAAGAAGAAAATTCAGCATGTTCGCAATGCAAAAAACAACGAGGTGCCAGTGAATGTTCACTTTGCGAGCTCTTGGAAAAGCCCCGGCGAACCATCCCAGATTAGAGGCAGTAAGAAAAAGGCTATAAGTTCGTTGTGCGAACTTGTAGCGAAGAAGCTCGCTGGGCAAAGAGGTGTTTGCTAGGCGAGCTTTGATATTTTCTCAAGGGCGGCTTAACTATTCAAAGGAACTTCAGGTTCCATAAAATGGTCTTCGCTGGGCGAACTTGGCATATTTTGGAAGTACTGTATATGTACTTTTCACACTTTTTTGGGATCATAACCCCATTTTCACATAGAAACCCATATGTTCTGTATTTCTTCACCAAAGAGTGATATTTTGCAAATAGAAGTTGGATTCGTATCCAAGATCGATTCTTCGATGTGGATACTCATTTATCTTCTCTCAAGACTTGCAAAGCAAGCTACCATGGTTATAGGTAGCTAATTTCCTTTGTATCAAAGGTAGAGGTAGTCTACCTTAGCTTTATGTATTTCTTTTGATTGACCTTGTATGTGAACAAGTGATGATTAATATATGTTGAATATTTTTGTTCTTAATGATCCATTCTTGTTTTGTAAAACTCTAGACATGGTTTTTATGGAACTTGACCTAAAATATTCATCTATCAATTTATAGATTGGAGAGACCGGACTATGGTTGATATTTTCTTTGTATTGAACTTAAAGCTTACTATATTGGTTGTTATATGGAGAGATCATGTACAAATGAATATAGTATTTCTCACGACACTACTCTAGACATAGACGGTATTGAAAGAATACGCGATGATATTGATCGGATCCGACTTCACAAGCAAGATTAAGAGAATATGTATTAGTTAGGGTAGATGAAAACTACCTTTTATATACTTTGTTAATCAAACTTTAGAATTTAAAAGGTTTGATACTAAATCGTGACAATTTATGAAACAAACCTTGAACACCCTTTTCTTGAAATGGTAAACTATTGAATGATAAGCATCCCATATCAGAACAATCCCTGTAGAGACGATAACAAAAAAAACTTTTACACTGGTACTTCAACAGAAGGCAGAGGAGAAATCCAAATAATGCTTCAATCCAGGTGTGAATTCAATCTTAAAATTGTCTCCTCCTATCACAAATTCTTCCTTCTTCTTCTTTACTCTGCTTTTATTCCATTTTTGGTGAATTATTTATTGTTGCTCTTGTTTTGTTGAGTCTTATGAATGTGTAACAGTGATAGAAAGATTTTAAAAGTGGGAAAAAATGAAGATGAATGTGGTGTGATCAATTGTGTATCTAAAAAAACAGATGCAACTGTGAAGGGGGTTCGAATTTATAGAAGCGAGGGAGTGAACGGTAGATTAGGAATTGAATTGAGATTTGCAATGAGTATGTTGTGCCTAGCTGGATTCTATTTTGAGCTTGTTAGTTTGTGAAGTGAAGTCAGTTTGTGAGTGAAATACGGTTATGTTAGTTAGAATTTTGAAAATTTGTTTATGAGTTTTGAAATCAATTTGTTTAGCCTTGATGAAATTTGTAATTTACAACTCTATTATGTAGTAATGTGATGTTGCACTTCTTGTTATGATGTGAAACTCAATTGGTCATGAGGTGTAAGCCTTACTTAGATTTGGCTCGTGCAAGTCAGACTTTGATTAAAATATGAATACTTAATTAGTTTATTTATGCTGAAAGTTGGCTAGGATGTGATTTTGCAAATGAAATTAGTTAATTTTCAAAAGTGAATATTGTGAATGATGATAGTTAGTTTATGGTTTGCAAATGGTATTGAGGCTCTGTTATAGCTTGGTTGCTTCATTTGGACTGTTGTTATATGCTAGTAAGATTTGAAATGTCAATCTTGAAAGTTATGTATGGTCATAGGTTGTTGGATTACGTTGGTGGCTAGTAGTCAGAACTTATAGTTAATGTGAATAGTGTGAAATCAAGCTTCTCAAGATCAACTTATGTTTTGATGAAGACAAACCACTTGACAAGAAGGCAAAGATGCTTAGTCATTTTCAAGACATCATGTTAAAGCAAAGAATCAGGACAAAGACTTGATATGAAGAATAATCTCATTGGAAGGTATAATGAAAATCTTCATCAAGTATTTAAGTCCTAGTTGCTCAAATAATTAAAGAATCATTGCATTACTTTTTCACACTTTCACAAGCTTTTATTTGCAATATTTTTCTAAGTTTTTGCCAGAGCAATCAATTGCACTCTTGGAGCAATCAATTGCATGATCAAATTCTTACTTCATTTTGGCTACTATTTTTTGGTGCAATCGATTGGCACAAATGTGCAATCGATTGCATACATGAAAAATCTTCTTATTTTTGCCACTGTTTTGTGTGCAATCGATTGGTGTTTTCATGCAATCGATTGCTCAGTTCAAAATTCAAATTTCAAGTGTTTTTTATGAGTGTGCAATCGATTGGTCTATATGTGAAATCGATTGCTCACTGAACGTTTTTGAAAAATTGTTCTGAAAAATTGCACTTCTTCAACCATTCTTTTCTGAATTGTTTCAATTGAATCATGGCAATTGTTCATCATATTTTCTAAAGTTTTGCATGATAATTCAAAGGGGTTCTTGTGACATATAAATACCTAAACTTTCATTTTTCAAAAACACCTCTTTCAAAATCTTTACTAAAATTTTCATCTTTCCACATCTTGAATCAAGTCATTTTTCATAAGAATTTTCTGCATATTTTCATATCTTTTGAAAGAAAACTCTTGAGAAACAAAGTCTTAAATAGTTGTGGAAATTATCATTGAAAGAGAAGATCAATCATAGGATTGATAACTTTGTATACACAAATTTCAAACTCATTGTACATCAAAGATTGTATCTATTCCCCTTGCTATTCAGGATTGTTGAAAGCAAGTGTGTGTATTGAAGAGGATTGTTCTTCCTGCATTTAGTGTTCAGATTTTAAAGGTGTTAAGATCCTTTAATCTACCTATAGGTTAGATGGTAAGTTGTACACTCATTCTAACTATAGTGAAATCTCTTTCGGTGTGAAAGGGGACTGGATGTACCTTCGGAGTATGGAAGGAACCAGGATACTTCTTCGTGTCATTTACTTTCTGCACTTTATTGCTCTCATAACCCCTTCATATCTCAAGAAAAGTAATAACCTCATTCGATAAAAACCATAAAATTTAAAAGAACCTAATTCACCCCTCCTCTTAGGTGCAACTCAGACTATCAATTGGCATCAGAGCGGATTTTAGGTAACCTGTTCCTAATCGATTCAGAATGGCTTCCATAGACAACAAAGGTGTGTTTAAAGACGGTGGTAGTAGCAACAAGCCTCCACTATTTTGTGGTGAATACTTTGACTTCTGGAAGGTTTGCATGAAGGCTCACTTAGAAGCACGAGGAGATGGAATATGGGATGTTGTCCAAAATGGCCCCTTCGTTTCTTCAATGGTTGTTAATGGTGTTGGATCAACAAAGCCTAAAGGTTCATGGGATGACGATGATAAGAAAAAGGTTCTCTATGACAAAAAGGCAATTAATCTTCTACAAAGTGCACTAAGCATGGACGAATTCTTTCGCATCTCAACATGTACATCAGCAAAGGAAATCTGGGATACTTTAGTGGAAACTCATGAAGAAACCACTAAAGTTAAAAGATCGAGATTGAATACGTTAAGTCAGGAATACGAGTTATTCAGAATGCAGCCAGGAGAATTAATTCTTGATTTGAAGAAACTATTTGTGCACTTGACAAATTATCTGAGAGCACTTGGTAAGACGTTAACTAACGATGAATTAAATCTTAAAGTGCTTAGATCTTTGTCCAGAGAATGGCAACCCAAAGTGACAGCAATATCTGAAAAGAAAAGTCTATCCATGATGACATCTGCTACATTGTTTGGAAAACTTCAAGAATATGAGACGGAACTTGAGCGATTAGAAAAACATGAAAATCAAGAAAAGAAATCTAAAAGCATCGCATTAATGATTGATTCCAAAGAAGTAGAAAAGGAAGACGATCTGGTTGAAGATGAAAACTTCATGCTTCTTGTAAAAAGGTTAGGAAATTTTTTTGGTTCTAAGAATAATATTGGAAATTCTGACAATATCAAAAGGAAAAAGTTTTCAAAGAACAAAGAAAAGGAGGCATCAACATCCACACAAGATGTCAAATGTTATTAATGTGGAAAACAAGGACACATCAAACCAAACTGTCATAAACTCTCCAAGAATGATGCCTATAAAGCAAAAAGGGTTACGAGAAAAATAAGGCCTACGTGGCATGGGAGGATAACGAGATACGTTCCTCATCAGACTCAGATAGTGATCAAAGCGTCGATCTAGCACTAATGGCCTCACATAACTCTGACAATGAAGACAATGAGGTTAGTAATAATTTTTCAATTTATGATAATGATGTTGTTTACTGTGATTTTTGGTAAACAATCGTTGGTCTATCAATTCGTAAGAAATTGACCAACTTGCAGGATCGACCATACTAAATCCTAGAACACGTGCTAAGGTTGTTTCAACGTAAAGTAAAAAAGCGTAAATGTTGGACATGAAATACTAAGAGTATTTCCAAACTCCGCGTTCGACGCAAACCCTTTTGAAATCTTAAAGGACTTTAAAATAAATGCGCAAGTAAATAAATGACTTGAAGGATAACTCTAATCAGAACTCTGCGTTCGACTAGGGGATCTTTGCAACGCAAATGGGCAGAAAAATGTAAAGGGCAGTTTGAAATGTAAAAACTGAAAGTTAAGAAGGGAAAGTGAATTGTAAAGGCAAATTGCATTGATGATAAAAAGTTTGGTGTTGTATCACGTACATTCTCGTTAAACTCGTTTCTCTACACGTGGGTACTCAGAGTTGTATGAACTAGTACGGTAATGAATGAACACCCTTATTACATAATTTTTACATCTATTTATAGTGCTGTAAAATTACTTCTACATAGCGGTTGAGGCTCCTTTTGGCGCTAACTTCGCCTTCCTAATGTTAGAACACAGATTGGTGTTTAATATATCTCTATGGTTTTGATGATAACTCTAATTAAATTTTGTATTAAGAAAATATATACTCTAGTTTTGTTCAAGTGTTTTTGTTTCAGATATTAAAATAAATATTCTTATGGAAGCAAAAATGCATCTGAACAGTACTCTACACAAAGCTCTGAAGCATCAGAAGCAAGTCATCAGAAGAGTCTGAGCGCTGCCAGAAGAGACTCTGAAGTAGAAGCTGCAGAAGACTCTGAAGCAGAAGCTGCAGAAGACTCTGAAGCATAGTTGAAGAATTTGTATGAAGAGTTTCAAGCATTGTTTCAAGAAGACTCTGAAGTACTTTACGCTGCAAGTACAAAGGCTTTGCCATTCAAACTCTGCTCTGATTGATATTCATGCTGAAGCACTTTGGCTGCAAAACTCTGATAACATCAAGACTCTGGATTTATGTCCATCACCTGGAAGGTGACTTTGAAGATTTGTGGTCCAATTAGGATAGGAAGATCAACTTCTCCTATCACAGTTCTCCTGGACCCGTCAAATGCCTTGACTATAAGAGAGGTTGGTCTCATGGTAGCACCTTGATATGCCAGCTTGGCCAAAGTCCTTTTAGGCATTACATTGAGTGCTGATCCCGTGTCAACAAGAACTCGGGACATTGTATCCTCTTCACACTTGACTGACACATGCAAGGCACGATTGTGCTTACTCTTCTCAGCTGTCAGGTCATTATCATCAAAGCTCAAAGTGTTGCAGGCAGTGATATTTGCTACAACAGAGTCAAACTGCCCTACTGTAATATCTTTAGTGACGTGGGCCTGTGTCAGGATTTTGAGCAATGCATGGCGGTGTGCTGGAGAGCTTAAAAGCAAAGCCATGACCGAGATCTTGGAGGGTGTTTGGTTTAATTGGTCCACCACCCTATAATTGCTCCGTCGAATGATTCTTAAGAATTCTTTTTCATCGTTCTTGAGACTTTCTTTTCCTCTAACTAAAGGTTCTTTGGTGGAGGTTGTCTCTAGAACAGGCTTTTGAGGAACAGGCGTCTTTTGAACAGAAACTGCTGGTGGAGGAGCCTCGTTGTATGTTCGAGATTGATATACGCGACCACTGCGGGTCATTTTGCTTCCACCGGTAATGTTGGCCACACTTACTGGTTTCTTTTCTTTGAAAATCCCTTCACACCATGAATAGTCTTGTTTTGGTGTCACGGCTCTTGGGTGAGGCTTGGATCCTCCCCTTGGCTCAAACCTAGACTGTCCCCTTTCGAATTTCGGGGGTGCATCATCACGAAATACTGGCCGAACATTCTTGTAGTTTTTGTTACTGTTATCATCTCTGAATACGGCTCCTTTGTTGGGCTCTCCTGGCATGTTAAATACAGGCTCGATGACTGCCACATCTTCTTCCTTTTTCCGGTGGGCAATTTCTATCATTGCCTGTTCAATCATAGCCCGAATGTCCTTTTTCACAGCGTCACAACCCTCAGGATTCAGCATACATTCTTTGCAATCTTCGTGAGATGTCTTGAGTGACCATGCCTGAGCAAGGCGTTTGTGTAGGTCTGCTAGTGGCACTTTGATCTCACCGACAGTAGTAACTTTCTTGTCTTCTGACCCCTCCCCTTCTTCAGTAATGGCATTGACTCCACCATGATTTGGAAGAGGGTTGCTCTTAACGTTGGGCGGATTATCTTCGAAGGATAGAATTATCTTTTCAATAAGCTCACGAACTAGGTGCTAAAGGGCGAAGCAACCTTCGAGATTGTGGCCTGGAGCATTCTCATGAAATGGGCAGCGAGCATTTGCATCATAATAGAACGGGACTGGATTAGGTGGAGCACCTAATTTTCTTGTTTTAACCAAACCCTCTTTCTATTAGCATGGGAAACAGGTCAGTGTAACTCATTGGAATAGGCTGTATCTTTGGCTTATTTGCTTGATAATTTGCCCTCGGGGCCCTATTCTGAGGTTGTTGACCCTGCGGATGCTGGTATTGTTGTTGATTATTGGTGCGATACTGTTGCTGACTGGCGGACTGATACTGGTGTTGATTGTTGAATGCCCCAGGTTGGGGACCATGCTGTGAAGAAGGTTGAAAAACCGGGGTCACTGCCGCTATATATGATGGTTGGTACTGTTGGTGATGGCTTCGTGAACTTTGTACTTTCTTTCCATATGTGATTGCACTCACCTCTCCCTCCTTCTTTTTGTGGAACGTGCTAACTGGCTTCTTTGCCGTGCTGGCGCTTGAGGTAACACTTGGAGTGGTCACTTTTCCACTCTTTAAACCTGCTTCCACCTTGACTCCCACTGCCACAATATCAGAAAAATTTGTTGTAACGCTGCTGATCAAACGTTCATAGAATTCTGGTCGAACTGTATCCACAAACCAGTCTGCCAACTCCTTCTCAGTAAGGGGAGGCTCTACTTGTGCCGCAGTTCCGCGCCATCTTTGCGCATACTCCTTGAAGGTTTCAGTATTCTTCTGCGTCATGCTGAGAAGCTGACGGCGGTCGGGAGCTAGGTCCATGTTGTACTTGTACTGTTGAATAAAAGCATCTGAAAGGTCTTGGAAATTGTGGATTTTAGCTTGATCTAAACCAAGATACCACTTGGCTGAAGCCCCTTTAAGACTATCTTGGAAACAGTGTACTAACAGTTTATCATTTTCAATATGCAGAGCCATCCGCCTACAGTACATGATTAGGTGCTCCTTAGGACAAGTGGTCCCCTCATATTTATCGAAAATTGGCATTTTAAATTTCTGAGGAAACACCAATCCAGATACTAGACATAGATCCTTGGCATCAGATCCAAAGACATGATTTCCTTCAATGGCCCTCATCCTTTTAGCCATGATGTCCATCTCCACTCTTAATTTTTCGTGTTTTTCGTCCTCAGCTTCAGACCCATCGGGTATATCAAAGATTGGCTGTTGATTGGCGAAGACTGGTCGTACTGTGGTAGGTCCACCTGCTGGAGTGAAAATGGGGTTTCTGATTGTTGAGTCGAACAAAGGATTGAGACCTGAAGACTGCATGTTGTTAAAAGGTGGCACAAAATCCCGGGACATGCCGTAGGGAAAATCTGCTGAAGTAACAGGAGCTATTGTGACATTGGCTGCTACCGTGGCAACTTCGGAGATCACTGTAGGTTGCGTATCCATTTTTGCTTTGATTACGTTGAGGACCTCCATGATCTGGTTGACGTCCCCTTTGATCCCTTCGATGCCATTATCCATTTGATCGAACCTTTGGTCGTTATCTGCCATCTTCTTTTGAGCTTGGGACCGTGTGTTGTATCTGTGAGTTCTCAGCGTGACTCCTTATCTCCTCTCTCTGGACAAGAACAAAGGATGAGCTGCGGAACCCCAAATGCAGGACTGATGTAGGATGTCATGCAAATGCAAATGCGGATGCACAAACCATTCAAGGAAACTCAAAATTTTTGTTTACAAACAAAAAGTTAGACCAACATGTAACGACATGCTTTAAAAATCGTTTTTTCATTTGATAGCTGGAAATCCATTACAATAGAGTGGCCTTTGCTAAAAAGCAAGACTTTTCTTATAATGAAAGTAAATGCAACAAACAGGATTTCAATCCTTTCTTAGGGAAAGTAGGGAAATGGTGAAACAAAGATCAATCTAACAATACGACCCTTCTCCTTCTTGGACTCTGACATGAACTTGATCCTGGCGGATAATCTCCCACAGGTCTTCGTTTTATCTTTGTGCTTTGACCAAAGCGTATCTTAGCTCTTCCCTAGTTGCGGGGACCTCAGGCTCTGTGGTTATCTCATAGTCATGAGTGTAGAACATGATTAAGGCAATTTCCTTTGACCATAGTAGGTACCCCCTGGAGGTTAAACAACTTGCATTCTCCATTGGAGTTGGGCCCATGAGGTGTGGATCTCTTTGAGCGTATTGAGCACTTTCATCTAGTTCTTGGTTGCGACCTGTCTCATAGAAACGAGGCCTCAACAGTTCTGGTTCAGGCTCTGGCCCGGTAGGATACCCATGTTGACGCCGAGCAAGAATAGGATTATAAGTGATCACCCCTTCTATCCCAATGAGAGGCACATTGGGGAAATCTCTGTAGCTGGAAATCATGACTTGGTCACCGATGCTGGTGTCATACCATGAGATATCATGGTGTCTGAGAGTGACAAGTTTAGAAACCCATGCGCTTTTGGTAGGAAGCCTCCAAAGGATATGGGTCCTTGGCAGATGAGAAGTAAACCATCGGTCGAGTAGTGCAAGACAGCATGAGAATCGTCCACAATCATACAAGGCGAAACGGTCAATGACTACATAAGTATCAGCCAGTATTATGTTGACCGGATTTTTGAGGATGAAGAGGTGGATCGCTTCTTCGCTGATGAAGTCGTAACTGCTTGGGAACAGATACAGTCCATATATTAGTAGTGCCAGAATCGCCTCAAAAATGCCCAGGTTTCTGCTTTCATAGTGATACTCGGCCATCTCCATTAGAGGCCCGACATCCATTCCATACCACCCTCCTTTTGCCCTCATTGGTGGTAAGTCTTCCAGCTTGATATGCAGGGCTTTAGCTAAGTCCTTCTTCTTTGGTTTTCCATAAGGAAGTGTAAAAGTCCATGGGATCTTTAAGTAAGCATTGTACTCTTCAAGGGTCGGGAGTAACTGAAAATCTGGAAACACAAAGCAGTGGTAAGTTGTATGATAGAATTCCACCAAGGCTTGCAACATGGGCTCATTGATCGGAGCGCTTATTAATGGCAATAAGTCCCCATATTTGACTATGAAAGCAGCGGGGTTTCAGAAAAGTCTTGTTAACATTCTTAGACGGCCCAATCTCAGATCTGGAACACGAAGCATGTCTCTTCTTACCATGTTGTTGTCTGTAAAAAAAAATGAATTCCCTTGAATGGTTAGAAGAAGTGCAAATGCAAATGCAAATGATTGTCATGGAACTCAGATATTTCCGAACATCAGAAGTCGTCATTTCATTGATTAACAAAACGGATTACAAAACATCGTTTCCTCTTACAAGAGTTTTAACTAACAACTAGGTGAATCCTATCAAGGTTCTCCTAGCAGCCTGAGGTTGAGCTTCTCGATCTTTCTTTCCATCTGAGTTTTCTCAATGATGAGTCTGTCCACGATTATCTTCCATGGATTAGACTGTGGCTCATAAGGTTCTTCTAGTGCTTTCCTCTTCTTACAAGAGAGGATTTCTTCATCTTTCAACTGGAGTTGTCTCTGGAGCTCCGCATTTTCTTCAATGACTATCTGATACTTATGCTTCCAAGCTTCTTCAGTTTGCCGTGCTTTGACCAAAGCGATTTTCAACTTTTCCTCTTCAGACATGAAGACCAACGGGCGTTCTTCCTTTAAGGCCATAGGCTCTTGTTTAGGATACGACATCCTTAGTGTGACGGCTCTTTTCCGAACCCATTGGAGGTAAGGTTCCAAAGAAACACAATTGAGTCTTCCAAGATCTTTCTTTCCTTTCTTGTGTAGATGCTTCTAAGCTTCTAGAATTTTCTCTTTTAATCCTTGACTATCTTCCCCTTCTTTGAAGAAGATGCTTTCCACTTGAACACTTTTGGGTTGGTCCTTTAGAGGGTATCCCAATTGTCGGTGGGCGAGTATTGGATTGTAGCTGATCCCTCCATTAATGCTGAGGAGAGGTACATTGCCAAATTCCCCACAACTGTCAATAATCATTGTCCCATCATAATCACGACTATACCAATCAATATCGGAATGGGTAAGAGCCATGATCTTTTGTGACCACCATCCTTTCTTTGGATCCCAAAAAGCGTTGGCTTTGGGTAAGTGTGAAGTGAACCACTTGTACAATAAAGGAGCGCAACAAGTGATCATTCCTCCATTGTAGAAGTTCCTCAGATGAACAGCATGGTACGTGTCTGCTAACAAGGTAGGCACAGGATTCTTCTTCAAGAAAATTTTGATGGCATTGAGGTCCACAAAATTCTCAAAGCTTGGAAACAAGAATATACCATAGATGAGTAAGGCAAGGATAGCCTCGAACGCATCCATGCTTAAATGATCTGCGTAATACTGAGCTTTCCCAGCCAAGAATTCTGCTTTTAACCCAAAGACTCCCCCTTTTGTAATCAGATTCTTTTTTATATCAACCACTACCAAACGTGTAGCTTTGGCAATATCCTGCTCTTTAGGGTCCTTCTCTACAATCGGAAAAGGAGAATCTTCAAGAATAGGCAATCCAATTAACTGAGAATATTCTTCTAGCGTGGGCACTAGCTGATAATCAGGGAATGTAAAACAATGGTAAAGCGGGTCATAAAACTGGAGGAGAGTAGAAAGAAGTCCACTATCCATCTTTATCTTCAAGAGTAGCAACAGCTTCCCATGTCGGGTTTGAAATCCCTCTGGATCTGTCACTAAGGTGCTCAACCTTTTCAAATCCTCTAGGTTAAAACCCTTGTAAGTGTACTTCAAATTCTTCTTTCTTTCACTGTTCATGACGACCTCTCTTGTTTACAAACAACAAAGTCTGAGTTCCATGAAACCATATGATGATATGATGACATGATGATACGAATGCACAAACATAAGTAAGATGCATATGCACACAACACAGGTTTAGGTTTAAGGACAAGCATGAGTCCAAGGGTCTACCCATCCCCAAAGATTTGTACTATGGATTGATTGTACCTGCCGAACGGGTTCTACAAAGTTCCCAGAGTCATCAACCCATCTTTCGGATATTATCAACTTCCCAAATCACTTGGTAATCGATAATATTCTCAAGAGAATCTCGTCTGAGTGTAGTATCGCGTATCAACTACTTCGGAAATACTCCCTTGTAGTCATCGCACTACGTCCTAATAAGGCCAAAGTGGGGGAGAATGTAATCTAAAAAGTCCACAGTGTCATGGGCTCCTTCGTCGAAAGTAGCATTGTTTTCACGAATACTCGATCAACAATACTAAACTCTCAAGAGGGCCTACACTGAGCGGTGGTTTCTCAAGTTGGCTTGGTCGGGAATCAACTCCCTATAAGCCTTCTTAAATATACCACCATCCTATCATAATTGCACTCAAGTCCGGGTATAGGACCGTCTCACCACTCAAAGCACCCAATATCCAACACACAAACAAATATATTGACAAATATACATGTTAAACAAATATTCACAAATATAGCATGCAATTAAACAAAATAGGCTAAACCCTCTTAACGTCCCCAGTGAAGTCGCCATTTCTGTTGCGGTGAAAATCGGATATCAAGCTATTGAATTAACTTGAATCTTTAATTCTTTTACAACCGGTCTTTAATTTATCCAAAGGATAGGTCTAAAGAAAGAAAGAACCTTTTGCGCGATGTGACAACCACGCTTAAGAGATTCGGGGGTTGGTTATATCTAGGGAAGGTATTAGCACCCTAAATATCTGTAGTACTCTACAGGAACCTTTTGTTTAATTACTTTCTAAGTTTGTGAATTGTGCACTATGGTTTAAGGATTGGGAAATGAGAATAAACAAAAAGGCCTAAGTGGTTTTCTAAGTTTGCTCGCAAAGGCATCGCACCTTTTGCCTACGTATCCTGACTAGGATAGAATCAGAGCAATCGTAGTTCACCTATCTAGGGATAAAGAACTCTTGACTGTGGTCAAGGTTCCAGAGGGATGTAAGTATTCATAAGAAAGTACTTACAGGGAGTGCGGCGACTCCTATTCTAAATTGAGATTGTTGTGATAAAGGGTGTCCGCAGCGGGACGGTAAAAGCGAGCACGGCGACTCGAATCCTAAGGCTAGGATAAAGAGAAGGATGTCCACGGCGGGACACTAAAAGTGAGCACGACGACTCAAATCCTAAGGTTAGGAATAAAGGGTAAAGGGTGTCCATGGCGGAACGGTAAAAGGTGAAAATTGACCAAGGGTATTTTCAGGCAGATTTTAAAGGTAACTTCCACTGGTGGAAGTTCAATGCAAAAGTTGCCAAAAATTATTTTCAGGTAGATTTTAAAGATAACTTCCACTGGTGGAAGTTCAGTGTAAAAACTGCCAAAAAGTATTTTCAGGCAGATTTTAAAGATAATTTCCACTGGTGGAAGTTCAGTGTAAAAACTGCCAAAAAGTATTTTCAGGCAGATTTTAAAGGTAATTTCCACTGGTGGAAGTTCAGTGTAAAAATTGCCAAAAAGTATTTTCAGGCAGATTTTAAAGATAACTTTTACTGGTGGAAGTTCAGTGTAAAAACTGCCAAAAAGTATTTTCAGACAGATTTTAAAGATAACTTCCACTGGTGGAAGTTCAGTGTAAAAACTGCCAAAAAGTATTTTCAGGCAGATTTTAAAGGTAACTTCCACTGGTGGAAGTTCAGTGCAAAAGTTGCCAAAAAGTATTTTCAGGCAGATTTTAAAGGTAACTTCCACTAGTGGAAGTTTAGTGTAAAAAATGACAAAAATCATTTTCATACAGTTTTTAAAAGAACCTCCACTAATGGAAGTTTACTGTAAAAAATGACAAAAATCATTTTCATACAGTTTTTAAAAGAACCTCCACTAATGGAAGTTTAGTGTAAAAAATGACAAAAATCATTTTCATACAGTTTTTAAAAGAACCTCCACTAATGGAAGTTTAGTGTAAAAAATGACAAAAACAACATTTGAACCAAAAGACTGCACACAGGCTGGACACATCTACCAGCTTGTCTAACCAAGTTCAAAACAGGAATGCAACATGTGAAAAGGTAAAAAACAATTTGGCAGCCAACATGAATCAATACAGAAGTTGATCATCAAGGATCCAAACATGCTTTGACAGCAATCACAAATATAACTTAGGGAAGAAAACATCCCTAACAGAAAGTAAACCATTGCAGGCACCAATCTCACTTATATATGTATTCAAACATGCTCATGATGGCATTCCTCACTTGAGCCACAGCCTGATCTCATGATAGCCACACCTACTTGCCTAACATTATGCAGTAGCCAAGGTCCAATTCATGACAGTTTTATGCACTGAATCCTAATGACCAGTTCATGAACTCAACAACAAAATGCTGAACAGCTCTAGGTATGTAATAAGTTGAGTTCACAACAAGAAAGCAGTACAAAGCATTAAACTTAGGCCTGAAGTAAACTTTGAGAAAACAACCTAATCACACTAAATCAGGCCTGCAGCACCTCAAAAAAAAATCAAAGGCAACATGGATTAACAGTGTGCAAATTGAAACATGAATGCTTCCTTCATAGTATAGCAATATCAGTTAGCCCAACAAAAACAGCTCCTCTAATTTCAACAAAACAGTTTGCCAAAACAGTTTACCAAAGCAATTTGACATAACAATATTAAATCCATGCTTCAAGGGATAGTCAATAAGCAAAAAGTTGGCACCTCACATAAGTCTTGTTATGAAAATCCAAGTTCTTAACAGCAAATGTAACCTTAACACATCATTGCTAAACAACAAAGATCAAAATGCACCAAAGTGTTTCACAAGGTCATGACAGCAAGTATACAACTCTAGCATTACAATGTCAAAACACAATCCACACATACGTGATGTATAATAATGAGAAAGTTCAGAACTACATACCTCTTGTAGTCTAGCTGCCAAAAATCCAGAACTCCTTCCTTTTGAAACAAGCTTGTGGATTTGCCTCCTTTTGAAGAAAAATGCAACTTTGTGGACAGTTTGAGAAAATGAGATTACAGCTGTTGTTTGAGGCTTTGAA
The DNA here is from genome assembly GCA_963859935.3 of Lathyrus sativus. NCBI lineage: Eukaryota > Viridiplantae > Streptophyta > Magnoliopsida > Fabales > Fabaceae > Lathyrus > Lathyrus sativus. Next base: position 51,750,505 of record OZ012741.1, on the reverse strand, counting down.
CAACTATAACATCATTAATGTGAGGTGTTTGAAGTGTTAGAATGGTAGGAATGGATTTATGTAGAGATTTGGCATAAAAAATGCATAAATGTCAAACTTGAGTGTTGTGGAAGTTGACTTTTTGATCCGAAGGTTTTTTTTGAGGAAACCAATGGTGGGAACAGCTTCAGAGGGTCATTTTAAGGTTTTGTACATGGTTTTTGAAGTGTTGAATATATGGAAATGAGTTTAGAGGATGGACTGTCAAGACAATTTTTTGGAGTTTTTGGTGAGTTTTGAGATTTTGCAAAATTGAAGTAAAGAGGGAAAGAGAGAGAGCTTGTGATTTCTCTGGTTTTGAGAGGGGCTCTGGTGTGTGAAGTAACATAGATGGAGCCTCTATTTATAGGAAAAATTACTTGGGACAGATTTTTGTTCAAGTGGTTTTCACATGGTGGTTTTGTTGAAAAACTAAACAAATCTATGTGAGATTGCTTTCTGAGGTGGTGCATGCTTCCAAGAGCCTTAAACCTCTCAAACCAGGTACTCTTGAGCTGTATGAAATGACTATAGAGGTAGCAAGGACAGACTTGCCATGCTGCAGCCCCAAATCATCTCTCTCCTCTTGTACCTTTGTACTTTTCCTTCATTAAACAAATAGTTTTCCATGATTCCTTGGGATAGGCTTGGATTCCCTTCTGAATTAGTTCACTATGCACTCTTAAATATCATATCAGCTGTCAATCCATGGTTAGAGATGAAGTTTATAGTTGGGAGTCAAGTTCATGTTAGGTTTTGGCAAGTTAGCAAATTAGTGCACATGCCCAACTTGCATAATTCATAACTCTCAGCTCACAAGGGTTGTGGAAGAGTTCTAGTACATTTTGGAAAGCCCTCATGTAGCTCTACAACTTTCATGTTTTGGGGATTTCCAAATTCTTGATGGAACTAGGTTGAAAAACCCTTCAAAGTTCTGAAAAAGGTGGTTTGTATGGCCAGAATTTAATGAAACTTCTCTAAGTGTTTTGTACTAGAAAAATGATTTTTCTATAACTCCAATTCCATGCATTTTTTGAATATGGACCACTGTGGGACTTTTGTAGGGTTTGTCAAGATCTTTCAAACAAGCTTGGAACCACTTCAATCGGATGTGTGGTTGAGGAGTTATGGTTTTGCCCCTTTCGAAACCCTAATTCCCGATTTTTGCAATTACTTCCTAACCCTTGATCCAATGGTCATGAAATTTTATGGGGAGGTGTAATATGATATAAGGAACATTTTTCATTCACACCTTGAAGTCAAATTCCTCATTGTTGGAGAGTTGACTTTTGGTCAACTTTTCGATCGATCGGTGTCTACCGAGTCGCCCGTTGGTGATCCGGACATCCTGAGGACTTGAAACTCTTTGGATGGGCTTTACTAAGCCATAGGAGCTTAATGGACCTTGATCCCATCATTGAAATACTCTTTGAATCAAAAGTCAAACTACAGTTGACTTTTTCCAGTCAAAAACCCTAATCGGGTGTCTCAAATTGCACTGTTCTCGAACCCCGGGTGACCACCTCAAATTGGATTCATACTTGACCCAATGTTGTATTCTTGATCTTGTTTGAAGTTGGATCAATCCAAAACATTGATTGATCGGACCAATGAAATCCCGATTTTGACGGTACAGAACCCTAATTTATCTGCATCTTGACAAAGATAAACTTGAACTGGATTTAAGGTTAGTTAATCAAATGAATATGATACCACAATGATGATGAGGATTTAAGGGGTCAAAATTTGGGGTGCAACACCAGGCTCTGATCTTAAAAGTAAACTAGGCTCTGATTCTGGAAGATAAACCAAGCTCTATTTCTGGAAAGTAAATCAAGCTTTGATTCTGGAAAGTATTTTTCTAACCAGGTTTCTAACCAGGCTCTTAATCTAAAAAGTATACTCATGCAAAAAGGGAAGTATTTTCTTCTATTAGAGTATTCATTTTAGGGGGAGATTCTTTATCTCAGGGGAAGTTATATATTTATCCTTTTTATTGAACAAAATTTTCTATGTTTTTGTCATCATCAAAAAGGGGGAGATTGTTAGAACACAGATTGGTGTTTAATACATCTCTATGGTTTTGATGATAGCTCTAATGAAATTTTGTATTAAGAAAATATATACTCTAATTTTGTTCAAGTGTTTTTGTTTCAGATATTAAAATAAATATTCTTATGGAAGCAAAAATGCATCTGAACAGTACTCTACACAAAGCTTTGAAGCATCAGAAGCAAGTCATCAGAAGACTCTGAGCGCTGCCAGAAGAGACTCTGAAGCAGAAGCTGCAGAAGACACTGAAGCAGAAGCTACAGAAGACTCTGAAGCGAAGTTGAAGAATTTGTATGAAGAGTTTCAAGCATTGTTTCAAGAAAACTCTGAAGTACTTTATGCTGCAAGTACAAAGGCTTTGTCATTCAAACTCTGCTCTGATTGATATTCACGCTGAAGCACTTTGGCTTCAAAACTATGATAACATCAAGACTCTGATGTTGATAACTTTGAGACAGAAGCATTGTTGAAGAAAATATTATTCAAAGATATATTCGTTGGCATATTCCAAACGACTCTTTCCTTATTCATGTATGGCACAGGAAATAAGACAAAATGGATTTGTCTGAACATTCCTCTTCTGGGAAAGCTAAAGTCAATAGAAGACAAAAAGGCTACAGCTATTCTACTACGCACAGTCTTCAAGCATTGGACTTTCTGCTCTATAAAAGGACGTCTTCAACAACATTTCAAAGTTGACGGATTATTGAGAAATTAAATTGAAAACTACTCTCAAGCTCTCATACAAATTTGTTTCATAAGCTGAATAGTTTTATTCGTTCTTAAAACTAAGTGTAAAAATCACAGTTGTGATATAGCTTTTTAGAAGCATCTTAAACACTTGTTAATTTAAATTTATTTGTAAAAGGTTCCTTAAGAAGACCAAGTTGTGGTCAGAATTTCTTGAGAAGACTAAGACAGTTATTCTTAGTGGTTGACACTGTAATCTGTTTGAATATAGTGGATTATGTCCTTGTTGAGAAAGGCAAATCACCTTGGTAGGGTGGACTGGATTAGTTGAGTTCAACGAACCAGGATAAAAATACTGTGTTGTTTTTATTGCCATAATTATTTCAAAACCCTTATTCAACCCCCCTTCTAAGTGTTTTTCTCACCTTCACCTAACCGTTCCCATGTTTTACCTCTTGGTTTGAATTTTGAACATTTGGAAATTCCCTCCACTTTTTGATAAATCTTCTCCGCGCTTCCTTTGATGTAGTTTTTGTCGAACCCTTCTCAACACTTAGCATTTTTCATCCTCTTTTCCCTTTTGCTTAGACTAAAAACCCCTTGATGTTGGTCGAAAACTCTCTTTTGTGCCAAGAATTGATGTTTTTGTCTTCCAATAATATGGTCTTCGACTGGCGTCGAAAATTAGGAGTCAACAAATTGCCCCCAAAAATTGTCCTTTCGCCAATCTTGGGTTTGGAAGGTCAGTTTTTCTTTCTTTTATTTTTGATGTGTTACTTTGCATGTCTTTATCTCAACTTCCATTCTTTGTATAGTGGCGCAACTGTTCAGTTTTCCTCATGACTTCCACTACGCCACTACGTCTAATCTTTCAACGTCTTTTCAGCCGTATTCATCATCACTTGTCTTGGAAACATGCGCCTATATTCTGACCATCGTTTTCTACACGCCTCTTAAAACTAACACGTGTCCCACTGCTTGATCATTTTCAACGGTGGATCTCTTTCCTTTGGGATGTACGAATACTTGTAAATACCTTTCTCTACCGTTTCGTGAAATCTTTACACTCTCTTGAATTTCAAATGTTTTCTTCTTTCTCTATTCTCCTTCCTTTTTTCAGAAAACGATTCGTTTCCCTTTTTTGTTGCTAACAATGGCTTCTTCTTAAACCGCTGCTCAAGAAAGGAAAATCCAGAAAGGATGCACCACCCAAACAAAACAACCTCTTCCTTCCTTCACTAACCTGGTCGGTCCTCATGTTGTGGAGAATCGTCCATGCGTTCTGGAACCTACCTCTGAGACTGCCAAGAGCATTTATCATTCTCAGGTAATGATCCCTTTAATTATTTCAGGTAAACCCCATGCTATGTCTGGTCCTCTGTCCCAGGTTGACCTTTTTGATACGCGGCTGAGTGAATTTCTACCGTCTTACCGAAAAACCAGGTCTCTAGGGCAAAAAAGCTTTTCAGCTCCTTCCACCGGTACCGTTGATTCTACTTCATCACCAACTTTTGACTTAAGTTACCTTGCTGATGGTACTCGCTTATTGAGAGTTGTTGGTCCCCTGAAGGATTTCGACCTTTGGATGTCAAAGATAGAGAAAGTCAAAGCTGACCACTGGAAGTCTGTGGGAATTTATGACCTCTTGATGTTATCAAAAACACCTCTTCACTATTGCCTCAGTTTTCTGACGGCTTCGTTGTATTTCTGGGACAACACCTATTACACCTTTCACATGCTGTGTGGAATGGTTTCCCCTACGCTTTTCGACATAGCTGCTATCACTGGCCTTCGACCCGACGACCTTGCTTATAAACCTGATTTCGACGTTGATGACTACATTCACCCCTCTAGTCCTAAGCTCACTTATACTCACTTCATCAACCATCATTTTGACCAGGATACGGATAGTGTGTCCGATGAGGAACACATGGCGTTTCTTGCTTTATGGTTGTCGAGATATGTTTTCTGCACCAAGTCTCTTCAAGTGGCCAAAAAATATTTCCCTCTGGCCAATCAACTACACCATAACATAGGCGTTTGCCTAAGTGAATTGATCCTGGCATCTCTTTATGAGTCTCTTAGTGAAACGGTCTCTCGACTGAGGCGTTTAAAAGCCTGTGATACCGTATCTTTGACTAGTCCTTTATGGCTACTTCAACTGTGGTTGAATGCTACCTTTGAGACCAAATTTCCCAGACCAAGACTCGTTGTCGAAGCATCTGCTGGAATCGAGGACAGGCACGTCGAATGGTCTCGTTTGGTTTACTTAACTCCCACTAATGATGACGTAACTGTTAAGGACGCCTTTACTAGCTATGTTATGATGTTTTCCAGTTGCTCCGATTTTACTCCTAGCATGGCACCCTTTGTTACTAGGCGTTTTGGCCCCTCATGGTTCAAAAGACCATTTCCTGTTCCCCAGGGACGCGGTGATGAGGATTCTACTGCAATCTAGGAAGCCTTTTTGATTCCTAGATTCATTGCTAACAGGCTTGATGCTGGAAAAGGCCTAGCATCTCTAATTTCCTATCAGCCTAACCTTGTCTCACGCCAATTCGGGTTAATTCAAAGCTTCCCCAAATGTTTGTATGACAAGAAATGCCAAGTGATCCTTTTTACTGCTTGTTTTTATGAAGATAATTTTAACGACATCTTCGCTGAGTCTAGCCATAGTTTGGGCATACTTTCGCCCGTGTTTTTTGAACCATCTGTTTTATGTACTTCTTCTTTCCACCATTGGTGGTCAAAACATTTTGCTGGCATTGCTGCTTTTTCTTCTCTGCTTGATCAAGCTTTTCTTGCCTTTCAGGACAATTCGAAGAAAAGTAAGCTTACTCATATTCAAGAAATTCAAGCTTTCCAGAAGTACTTTGAAACTGTTTATCGGCCAGATGATCTTAGTCGAACCATCCATGAGGCTACCGTTATTTTAAAATACAAATTCTCTCAAACACTGGACACCTTGAAACTCCCTCCTAATGTTCCTCGTGAGAAACGTTATGAGGTAGCTTTTAGGCTTTTTCCTCCCAAATTCCCTTGTTTGCCTATTGCTGATTTTGGAGTGGCACTTGCCCCTTCATTTCCAGAATGGTTTATATGCGCTGAGGACTTAAAGGTCCTTCGACAGCAATCCTAACCAAAGGCTCGACGGGTGGTTCCGACTAAGCATACTTTAAAGAGTTTCAAAGGCCACCTTCATATAGGGATTCAAAACGTTCGGATCGAATCTGACGTATATGAAGGTTTGACACTTTTTTGCTTACGATCGTATGATTATCTCTTTGTTACCTAATATGGCAATCATACATTATTTTTATCTGTGCCTAGGAAGGCGCTGTCTACAAGGGCTACCACTGCTCGAGGTGGTAATGAAATTGAAAGCAAAACGGTATGTATCATTTCCTTTTCCTTCTCCTTGGGTATGCTTCTTATTTTCATACTCATATTGTCTCTTTCTCTTTTTAGACAAGGCGTAAACCTCCTACTCCTTCGAAGAAAGGCAAGAAGGATGCGCCTATCATTGTTACTTCTGACGCAGATGAATCTCCTGAAGATACTTTGGTACATAAGAGGAAGAAGCCAATGAAAGTGTTTGGCTCTACTGGCCCACCTTCATCGAAGGTGGCCAAAACTCTTGGTTCGACATCCTCTCCTAGTGGTGTCGAAGGGCGTGCCCCTGTGACTGCTGGGAATGTAACTACCAGTTCTCACAGGGACACTCTTCCTACCCCTGGGGTTACTTCAACTCAGGTATGCATGATTTTTCCTCTTTTAGGTTGGCAACCTTCCTTGTGCAATACCTTCGTTTTACTTTTCTTAACTGTGTTTCCAGGTTAATACCAACATTGTGGCTCCAACACCCACTTCTGGTACTTCTGCTCTTTATTCCATCAATAGCCAAGGTAAATAGACTTATCACCCCTCTTCTGATCTTGGTTCTGGTTTAAGTGAAGTAAACCAACATGTTGTTTCCTCTGTAGGAAACAAAACTCCTTTGGTGCCCACCAACACTCAACAAACTCACGCTGATGACTGTAATTCTGTAGACGATGATGCTTCTAGCACTCCCAACCCTGTCCGTTCTTATCCCATAGTTCCTGACAAAGTGGTGGTAGAGGAAACTCTCGTACTCTCGACCCTACTAGACGCTGATACCTTTCTTCCGGAGCCTCAAAAAGAACATAAAGATACCCCTTCCAATGCTCCTGATACTCCCAGTGATGCTCAACTTGATAATGACCAAGAGGAAATTCCAAAACCTATGGAGGAAGATGCTGAAGACAATCATTCGAGGGATAACAATAGTTCTGAGGAACTTGAAGACCAAGAAGAGGAGGAGGAAGAGGAAGGAGAAATTGCGAATGAAGGTGATCATATTGTTCATGAGCCTCATCCTTCTTCACTAGCAAGCACTGAGGACCCTCTCATAGCCCTCAAATGGTCAAACCCGCGAGAGTATGCCAAGAGATTCCTTGAGCAGAAATGTGGCCATGCTGCTGGCTTTTTGACACCTTCTACTTCTCCTGCTTCATAGGCTCTAGTCAAGGCCATCCTTCAGTCTATCAAGAAGAAGTTCTTCAAAGGTGATATCAAAATTGTCCTGACTGCAGATCCTACATCTCGACTATACCCGAAAGACCAACTCAAAAAGGTAAACTTGACTCATCTTAGCCCAGATATTCATGGTTTCTTGTTGGACTTATCGGTCGTGATAGATGTTTTATCTTTGGAGCTTCGACAACTTCCTCCTATCTTGAAAGACATTGAAAAGAAAGTTGGGCAAGAAAGTGCAGCCTGGACCGGTGCACAAGAATCTGAAGCCAGGGTTGCCACACTGGAAGCTGCTCACCAGAAACGCCAAGAGGAGATCGAAACCAATCATAAAGATATTATCTTGTGGCAGCAACAAATCAAGGAACTCTAGGACAAGATCGCCAATGCTGAAAGACGAAATATGGAACTCAAATCTTCTGTCGACTTTGATGTATCCCATGAATTAAAGAGCACTATCGATTATATTGACGTGGCTCAAAGACTTGAACCAGAACTGGCGACGGCACGGCTCGACCAACCTCTCTGTGAAGCTCGCATCAATCACCATCTAGACACTTTCTCCAAGCTAAAGTCGAAACTGCTTTTCTAGCATTCTCGGCCTTTTATGATCATCCTATCATGTGGCTGATGCCACTTTTTTTTTGTAATGACAATTTATTATTTTGTATTTGAATTTATTTATGCAGATTTTTATGCCACATTTTGTTTACGTACGGTCTAGGAGATCTTAGTCCATTTCGTTTTTTGAGGCTTTCTCTTTTCCCATAACGGAATGCCTCATCTTTTTCAAAAATATTTTTTATTGGTTTCCCCAACGGCGTCACCTAATTTTTTCCGTTTTCTTGACCAATCCCGACTCACACTCTTTCTTCTATAAATCTCTCTTTCCTTGACTCATTGTTCCATACTACTGGCAAACATGAGTTCTACTCCAAAGAAATATGTTGTTCATACCCAACCAAGGAAGAGGGATACTCTTGTGGCGGAGGCACATCCCGGTTCGTCTTCAAGATTTGGAACCTCCCAAGGAGCACCTCCTCCCTAAAAAAGAACGGAGACTCATATGAAGTTGCTTCAAACAAGGCGCCCTCGTTCTCCCCCTTCGGATGATGAAGTTGACGAAGATTATATGGAGTATCTTAAATCCATTGATTTGAGAGATTCTGAATAATTTCTTGAGTTATGAACCTTTGTAACGTTCTCTTTTGTTTTCTTTTTGTACGCCATATTGGCCTATTTTGGCCCCTGACGTTTTAATCGTAATGGAATCAAATCTTTGATATGGACTTCTTGCAAGATAGGCCTGTATCTTTTTAAATACTTGCCATTTACTTTCAAGATTCTTTTATCTCCGTCCAGTTCTTCAATTTCATAAGCTCCATTTGAAAATACGTGGGTAATGCAAAACGGACCGTCCCATTTAGGAGACCATTTGCCTAAGGTTTTATCTCTTCGATCCATAGGAAGAATTACTTTCCATACGACGTCTCCTTCTAAAAAAGACTGAAACCTAACCTTTTTGTTGTAAGAGTCTTCGACTCTCTGTTTCTGTCGTCTTAATACTTCCAAGGCTTTCAGCCTTTCTTTGTCTAAATCCACTAACTCATCCATCATCATCGCCCCATAAGCTTGCGAAGAGATCTCGTGATGCCTCTGGATTCTTACTGATTGTAAGCATATTTCGACAGGCAGAACTGCATCATGCCCAAAGGTTAGCCTAAATGGTGTAGTGTTAGTAGCATCTTTTGGTGACGTTCAACATGCCCAAAGGATTTGGTCTAACGTCTGATGCCAATTTCGGGGCTTTTCCCTATATGCCTCTTAATTAGTCCAATTACCACCTTATTGTCGCAACTGCGAAAAACACCCAGCGGAAAACATAAGAGTCGCCACCTTTTGTTATTTATCCTAAAGAGAGGGAAAATAAATTATCGGAAAAACCTGACAAAAAGGGAAAGATAAGGTCATCGCAACCAAGTCCTGGATTCGGGAGTCGGTTACGCAAGGGGAAGGTATGAGCACCCCTCACGTCCGTCGTACTCGACGGGATCCACGCTTGTGTTGTCTATTATAAGGGTGATCAACTATCTAGCCAAAGGTCAAAGGACAAATGAAAAATAAAAGAGAAGTGACTCGGCAGAGCATCGCCGCTCTGTGCCTACGTACTCCCTCGTGCAATGGGAAAGTCAGAGTCAACGTAGTTCGGCTAACTACGGGTGAAGGGGGGAAGGTTTCTCGCCAAGACATCGCGTCTTGTGCCTATGTACTTTCATCTAGTATGAAAGATCAGAGCAAACATAGTTTGGGCTAAGAAAAACCACAGGCTGGTTCAAAAATTTTTTAGGCCCGAGTAGGGTTAACAAGTAGTTCTAGCAGTTGGTGTATAAAGCTCGACCATTGGAGACTTAGGCGATACCGTTTATGGTAGAACTAAGAGTTAACAACACTCTTTTATCTAAAAATATTTTCCTGATTAAGATCCCGAAGGATGAAAAAGGTTTGAAGTGTTTTTGTGTTTTTTAGAGAAGAAGTGTTTTGAACTTGATTTGTAACTCAAGTTGCATTAAAGACTATGACTCAGGAGCGATTGCGTCGCATATCGTCCAAAGGACATATACTAACACTCTAGACAATTGAGAGGCAACCACCCAATTATCATTTCCCAAATAGCTTAAGGCTCGTAACGTACAACACTTGTCATTCTTTATTAGATGTTTTACGAGTGTTTGAAGATGAGAAGAGAAGAAAGGGCCACTAATGGGAGACTAATCAATCCTAAAAGTTATCATGCAAAGTGGACTTAAAGTCGGGATAAAAAAAGGGAACTACCTAATGTTATCATGCATGGTTTGAACTTAAAGTCTATCATAACCTCAAGAGGTTAGAGAACTTATGGGGAGCATGGCAAAAGAAGGCAAAAGAAAGGAAGAAGCAAACACAAGTAAGACGCACACATAGAACACAAACATGCAAAGAGGGAGGAAGGGAAGTGTAGGGCAGCAACCGCCACAAGCGCGTCTCGACCTCTTTGGGACATACAAGAATGCAATGCAACAAGACCAACATGCATAAAGAAGGAAAGCAAACAAATAAGCAAGCACCGAAGCAAAATGAGCGGATGAGACATAACGGGAGAAGACAAGCCTCTACAACCGTCAGATATCGATCATCGGAGACAAATGGGAGGAAAAGAAGTGCGGGGCAGCAGCCACCACAGGCGCATCTCGTCCACTTGACTCAAACACTCAAACTAAAACAAAAGAAACATCACTTTGGACGATGCATATCGGAAATACGCATTCAAGTGGGAGACAAACAAAATGAGTCGACAAAATCATGATCAAACGATCAAGAACAGCGACATATATACCAAACATCACACTTCTAATGCATCACATTGATCTATGATGATTCAAAGTGGAACGGCATGCGAAAACACCTTGAAAAACAGCAAAACAGGCCCTCTGTTACAGTGTTAATCGGTTAACCCCTGGGGTTAATCGGTTAACACCTTAAAAAGTTTGGAAAATCTGGATTTTTGAACAGGTTAATCGGTTAACCATATGCGTTAACCGATTAACACTGTTAACGTTTGAAAAATTTGAAAGTTTGAAATGGTAATCGGTTAACCATATGCGTTAACCGATTAACACTATAACAGAGGCCAAAAACAGCAGCAGAAAAAGCACTTTCAGCACAAAATCACTTAATCAAATGATCCAAAAGATCAGCTTATCAAATAAGCACGAAATTACACCTGCAAGAAGAAGACCAATAGACATGCAAACATGTCTACACAACACAATCACAATTCAAACGGATTGAAATCAACCAAAATTCAATCGAATATGAAGATTAACATGATAAGCTCAAAAAATTAAATCGGATCGAGAATTCCAACCTTCGAAGCGGAGATTTGCTTCAGTAAGTGTTGGTCAACTGAATTCGAACAGATCCAAACAAGATTATCTAGAAAACTTCAAGATCCACAATAATTCTTACAAGAGGATTGAAGATCAAACACTTTTAAGCCAAATTACTCCAAATAAGCACTTCCAACTCAAGCTCCAAACTCATATCTCAATTTGCACGAAAATTGATTATGAAAATTGATCCAATGATGATGATAAATAGAGGTTGATGCTCAAGAATCCATTGATTTCAATGAAAAATCAATGAATCCAAAGGATGAAGAGCTTTGAGTGAGGGTTTGGGAAAATGTGAAGTTGAGAGAAGTGAGAGCTCAAGAGTGAATTCTGAAAAATGAATTGAATTATGGGAGATTAGATGGTGAGGTTTGGAGTGAATCATTTAAATATCAATTAGGTTTGGATCCAATGCAAGGTTTGGAATTTGGGTGGGAAAATGTGGTATGGAATATGGAATGGGCATTTGGTGGGAAATTGAAATTAAACAAATTTCAAATGAGGTTCTAGATCCTTCCCAAGTGTAAAAATGAAATTCAAATGATCAAAATGGGACTCCAAGAGTGGTTGGACTTGAAAATTCACGTTCAGGGAAAAAATTACACATGTTAATCGGTTAACGCATATGGTTAACCGGTTAACATTGCGAAAACTTGCAAAATTAGCCTGATTTTGATTGTGTTAATCGGTTAACCATATGTATTAACCGATTAACACCTTCAAAATTTTGAAATTGGCGCCTTTTGGAGGGAAATCCATCTGTTTGCCCGTTTCTTGCTGTTTGGACATCTGTTAAACCTCTGAAACTTGTTTTCGATCATTATGATTGTAAAACTGCTTAAAGTAACCTGAACACTGGAAATTAACCTGCACAATAAAATAAAAACGACCGCTCGATCGGGAAAAATAAGTTCCAACTGCTGATGCTTGTTGTTCAGTTGCTTGCACTAGTATGAAACCTGAGGCACGTGAAGTCTTGATCCCCTGCTTCAAGAACGAATGCTATGCAATGCAGAAATGCTAGAATGAAATGAAACAAAAGCCAGGTTAAGAAAAGGTTGGTCAAATTTTGGGGTGCAACAATTGCCCCTATTCAAATGACTTAAACCTAAATGAGTGAGAAGCGAACGACTTTCACACAATCAAGGTAAAAGACGGTTGAATACCGAAGAACCCAAAAATTTGCCAACCGCAAAAAAAAATGCAAACAAGAATCTCTGGAGATAACTGCTCTGATCACGAATATACTCTGCTGGGGAAAAGAGAAACTTAACAAGTAACTCTGCTTGGGGAAAACCATGAAAAAAGGGATACTTCAAATTGCCGGAATCTGGATATTCAACGAACAAAAATGAATCTATGAAACTTGCCGGAGTCTGAACGCTTAACGTAAATGACCGGAGCCTGGATGCTCAACGTAAGAAGCCGGAGCCTGAATTCTCAATGTAAAATTGACCGAAGCCTGGATACTCAACGTAAGAAGCCGGAGCCTGAATACTCAATGAAGATTGGCCGGAGCCTGGATACTCAACGGACCAAAAAAAGTGCACCATAAACTGAAAATTTATCGGAGCCTGGATACTCAACGAAATTAGAATCACAGGAAATTTGTCGAAGTCTGGTTACTCAACGCACAAGAGAAATTACCACATATTGGAAACTGGCCGGAGTCTGGATACTCAACGTAATAAATCGGAGCCTGAATGCTCAACAAAAATAAACCGGAGCCTGGATGCTCAACGAAATTGATCGGAGCCTGGATACTCAACGGACAAAAAGAGATCATCGCCATATGAAACTTACCGGAGTCTGGATACTCAACGGAGGGACCGGAGCTTGGATACTCAACGAAGATTGACCGGAGCCTGGATACTCAACGGACAAAACAAAATACCACAAATCGGAAATTCACCAGAATCTGGATATTCAACGGAGAAGGAGTACAATCACAAAACTTATCAAGGTCTGGATACCCAACTGACTTTACCGGAGTCTGGATACTCGACGGAAAAAAAAACGTCACGAATTGAAAATATACCAGAGTCTGAATACTCAACGGAGAAACCGGAGCCTGGATGCTCGACGAAGATTGACCGGAGCTTGGATACTCAACAGACGAAGGGAAAATATCACAAATATACCCATTAGAATCTGAACACTATACTGTCTTCACCGGAGTCTGGATACTCAACAGAAAAAAGCACAATAATATCAATCACCATGGTCTGGATACCATAACCATCTTTACCGGAGTCTGGATACTCAACGAAAAAAGGAAAACCCCATCAACTGGGAATGGACCGGAGTTTGGATACTCGACGGACTAGAGAATTCATCATAAATACTTAACATGACCCGCTGAGATCCGAAGATACTGCTGGGGAATAACATGAGCCGGGGTCTGGATACCGCGCGGGCTACCGGAAATTTACATGGTCTGGATACCAAGGGAAAAGATCAAACCTCTGAAGATACACCTGAAACAAAGAGATAACAACCTGGCTTATGTTTCACATGCATATGTTTGAAAATGGCGTAATGCTCCATACGGAATGGAAATGCTACGCATTTGGGTAGATGCTATGCACGCATGCAGATGTAACGAAACTGAATCAGCAAAATAAATGCTAGAGATACAGAAACCGCCCTGCCGGGGCAAGAAAATAACCCTGTTGGGGAATTAACGACTCTGCCAGGGACAGGGCACACACTTGCTCATGCCAATAACAATTGGACTTATGCCAAGGAAACAACATTTCTCCCTCCTGCTGGGGAAAAGAGAACAAATCTGCTGAGGAAACCACCCTCTTCCTACTTACTAGGGATTGCTCCTCCGAGGGACAAACCTAACTAGGTTGCAAATTACTCCATGGGAAGAAAATCCAATCACAACTCACTGGGGAGTACAAACACACACTTCACGGGGATTAAATGTGCACCAACTGATGAAGGAAGGCGTACACGCTACCAACTCGCTCAAACGGCATACAAACTCTACTGGGGATAGAGATGCAAACTTCACTTACTGGGGATAAGACTCTGGCCGGGGATAGAACGAACTTCACCCATACCTCTTTGCCCCAAGGGTAACGACCCTGCAAAACTGAACGAACAGACAAGATATCCTACGTAAACAGAACTATCTCCGTCATTATTCGTGACATTGTTCAATTAATTCAAAGTTTTAACGATTATTGGCCAAGGCCTGCAAGTTTATGCGCGTGCAAGTTTATCAAAACATTGGGCGTTTTCACAAACAAAATAGTAAAAGTTAAAACAAAACAAACGAGATACTAAATAGTATATGTTTATTGATAAATGGCCTGTAAATAGGCAAATTTTTACAACAGATGCAACCCCTGAAAAGAGGAAGTTGCGCAAAAACAAATACAGATATGCATAGCAATATACAAAAGTGTATAAAAAATGTCGGCAATGTGGCACAGACAAACACCATGAGCTGATTCCTCTATGACTCGCCTGACCCTGACGCTTTCCTGACGCTTCGTCTTCAGAAGAGATTGATTCGAATAAACGGACCTCAGGTTCTCCCAATCCACGAAGCAATGAAGTTCTACCACAGACCGCAGCCATTTGCTTTTCAATCCCTAACTTTTGCCTGAACTGCCCTTTCGGGTTTTTGATTCACCAGGATACCCATTTTTGCCAAAGCCGCCTTTTCAGGTTTTCGACTTTGCGGGTTTACATCTTTTCATTTTTATCCCTAATTTTTGCCCGAACCTATTTTCTTTTTTATGGTTCATCGGGATGCCTCATTTTTGCTTGGATATTCTTTTTCTTTCCAGCGGGTCTCTTTAAGAAAAGTATTTTTTAACTGCGTCTGCATTCACAGGGGATGGAAAATCCTCACCATCCATGGTGGATAACAACAAGGATCCTCCAGAGAAGACCTTTCGAACGACATATGGACCTTCATAGTTGGGAGTCCATTTACCCCTGTAATCTGATTATGGTGGGAGAATCTTTTTCAACACAAGATCGCCCGTCTGAAAGCTTCGAGGGCGCACCTTCTTGTCGAAAGCTTTCTTCATCCGGCTCTGATACAACCGACTGTACGCGATAGACGCTAGCCTCTTCTCATCCATCAGGCTAAGTTGATTCAATCTATTCTTTATCCATTCTGCCTCATCGAGCTTGACGTCGACTAACACTCTTAAAGAAGGAATCTCGACCTCCAATGCTAGGACACCTTCCATACCATATACCAACGAGAAAGGAGTTGCCCCGGTTGATGTGCGTACTGTAGTACGATAACCGTGTAAAGCAAAGGGCAACATCTCATGCCAATCCTTGTAAGTGACAACCATCTTTTGCACTATCTTGTTAATATTCTTATTGGCCGCTTCAACAGCGCATTTCATCTTCGGCCGATAGGGTGATGAGTTGTGATGCTCGATTTTGAAGTTCTGGCATAACTCCTTCATCATCTTATTGTTCAGATTCGAACCATTGTCAGTAATGATTTGTTCGGGTATTCCATATCTGCAGATGATGTCCTTTTTTATGAATCGGGCTACGACTTGCTTTGTGACATTGGCGTACGAGGCTGCTTCAACCCATTTGGTGAAGTAA
The DNA here is from genome assembly GCA_963859935.3 of Lathyrus sativus. Taxonomy (NCBI): domain Eukaryota; kingdom Viridiplantae; phylum Streptophyta; class Magnoliopsida; order Fabales; family Fabaceae; genus Lathyrus; species Lathyrus sativus. The sequence goes on along the minus strand of OZ012741.1, from coordinate 51,734,669 downwards.
TCAATGGCAACCAAGATGAAACGATGACCATTGGATGCGGTTGGCTCAATCTTGCCAATCATATCAATGCCCCACATGGAGAAAGGCCACGGGGACGCCATAACATTCAATGGGCACAGCGGTACATGAATCTCATCTGCATAAATCTGGCATTTATGGCATTTCTTCGCAAATTTGAAATAATCTGACTCCATGGTTAGCCAATAATACCTTGCACGTAATATTTTCTGAGACATGGAATGTCTGCCGGCATGTGTACCGAAAGTACCCTCGTGGACCTCTTCCATAAGCAACGATGCTTCCTTTTCATCCACGCATCTCAACAACACCAAATCATGGTTTCTTCTGTAAAGCACACCATCCGAGTTTAAATAAAAGTTGCCAGACAACCTCCTCAGCGTCTTCTTGTCCTGAGCCGAAGCCCCTGGTGGATACTCTTGCTTCTTGAGGAAATTATGTATATCGTAAAACCATGGCTTGCCACCAGCAGCCTCTTCAATGGAGAATACGAAAGCGGGCCTATCCAGGCGAAAAATGACTATTCTGGGAGCATCATTCCAGAAATTCACTTTATACATCGAAGATAGCGTAGCCAAAGCATCGGCCATCTGATTCTCTGCTCGCGGCACATGGTGAAAATCTACCCTGTCGAAGAAGGGTAACAACCTCCTTGCATTATCTCTGTAAGGAATTAGATTTGGTTGACGAGTTTCCCACTTTCCCATGATTTGATTAACCACTAGCACTGAATCGCCATATACATCCAAATTCTTGATTCTCAAATCAATAACATCTTCCAAGCCCATGATACACGCTTCGTACTCAACTTCATTGTTAGTGCAAGGGAACGTCAACCTGGCAGTAAATGGGATATGAGTACCATGAGGAGTTGTAATAATTGCCCCAATTCCACTACCATAGGAGTTGACAGCGCCATCGAATATCATATGCCATTGAGAACCTTTCTCTGGACCTTCGTCAGGCAACGGCTCTTCACAGTCTTTCGCTTTGAGGAACATGATATCCTCATCAGGAAATTCAAACTTCATTGGTTGATAATCTTCGATTGGCTGCTCAACAAGGTATTCTGACAGAACACTTCCTTTGATGGATTTCTGGGAAACATATTTTATGTTGTACTTTGTCAGTACCATCTGCCACCTGGAAATTCTTCCTGAGAGAGCTTGCTTCTCGAAGACATACTTGATCAGATTCATCTTTGAAATCATCATGGTTGTGTGATTGAGCATATATTGTCTCAAACGTTTGGCAGCCCAAGCAAGTGCACAACACGTTTTCTCGAGCATTGAGTAACGGGACTCACAATCTGTGAATTTTTTACTCAGATAATAGATTGCATGCTCTTTCCTTCCAGTCTCGTCGTGTTGACCGAGAACACAACCCATACTATTCTCAAGAACTGTTAAGTACATGATTAAAGGCCTTCCAGCTACTGGGGGTATCAATATCGGAGGCTCCTGCAAGTATTCTTTTATCTTATCAAATGCTTTTTGACAATTTTCATTCCAGACGACCGCCTGATCCTTTTTTTAACAATTTAAACATTGGTTCACACGTGGCCGTGAGATGAGATATGAACCGAGCAATGTAGTTCAATCTCCCCAAGGAACCACGAACCTCCTTTTCTGTTTTCGGCGCTGACATATCTTGTATTGCTTTTATCTTTGCAGGATCGACCTCGATTCCTTTTTCACTAACAATGAACCCCAATAACTTTCCGGACCGAACCCCAAAAGTGCACTAATTTGGATCCAACCTCAATCTGAACTTCCTGAGCCTCTCAAACAGCTTCAACAAGTTAACCAGATGCTCTTCCTCCATTTGTGACTTTGCTATCATGTCATCAACATAGACCTCTATCTCATGATGAATCATGTCATGAAACAAAGTGACCATAGCCTGCTGGTAAGTTGCCCCTGCGTTTTTCAACCCAAAAGGCATTACCTTGTAACAGAACGTCCCCCACGGTGTAATGAACATCGTTTTCTCCATATCTTCTGGTGCCATTTTTATCTGGTTATAACCCGAAAAACCATCCATGAAGGAAAATACGGAGTATTGAGCAGTATTGTCAACCAATACGTCAATGTGAGGGAGCGGGAAGTCATCCTTTGGGCTCGCCTTATTCAAATCCCTGTAATCAATGCACATCCGTACCTTACCATCTTTCTTAGGTACAGGTATGATGTTGGCGACCCACGGAGGGTAAGTGGCTACGGATAAAAATCCAGCGTCCAACTGCTTTTGAACTTCTTCTTTGATTTTTACAGCCATATCTGGTCTTGTCCTTCTAAGCTTCTGCTTGACCGGCGGACATTCCTCGCGCAACGGCAAGCGATGAACCACTATGTCGGTGTCAAGCCCGGGCATATCTTCGTACGACCAAGCAAAGATATCACTATACTCTCGAAGCATCTCGATCAGTCTTTGCTTGATGTCACTCTGTAGCGCAAGCCCTATCCAAACATTTCTGACAACTTCTTCATAACCCAGATTAACAACCTCGATTTCCTCCTGATGAGGCAGAATGATCTTCTCTTCTTGTTTCAAGAGTCTAGCTAGCTCTTCAGGCAGGTCTTCATCCTCATCAATCTCTTCTTCAGCTTGATATATCGGTTAGTCGAAGTCGAAGAGAGTCATAAGAGGTTCTGAATCGGTGTCATTTGCAATAGGAATACTGCAATAAAAATGGTTAAATGTTTCAAACAATATGCAAACAAGTATAAACCACATTGCCATTTTATTGTGAAAAATAAAAATGAGAAAGACAAAGATCACAACATTTGAATGAGAAAACGCCCTTTGATTAATTGATAAACAATGTTCAGACATAAACAATAAGGCCCTGAAATAAAATACCACTATGCTCCGGGTAGAATATATGGTAGTACAATAATTGGAAAAACAAAGCATTACTGTTCTGTCGTCACTTGAACGAACTCTTCAATGGTCCAGTTGCGCAGGCTCTATCCCGGAGTACACGGCTTGATCCAAGCATCCATATCACAATCACTATCTCCCTCTTCGTCAGACACATCATTGATTCTCTCGAAGATAACACCCCCTTTAGTGAACTGTACAGGTCCTTTATAGCGCGGCACGCTCTGCGAGGATGAAGGAGAGGAGAATGACGGTCGGTACCCTAAACCAAAATTGTCTTGCTTATAGGGAATCTCCAATACTTGGCCCCATCCCTGCACTGCCCCAGTCTATACCACTGCTTTAGCCTCTTTAAACAAAGACATGGCCACTTCCAGCGCTTTGCTCACAATAGGAGACTTGTCTTTAATCTTGAACGCTTCGAAGGCCTGACAAAGGGTTTCATGTATCTCTCCGTCCACTTCGACATACTTGAAGGATGATAAGTGGCTGACCATTATATCCTCCTCCCCGCACACCGTAACAACACTACCGCCAACCATATACTTCAACTTTTGATGCAGCATGGAGGTCACAACTCCCGCTGAATGAATCCATGGATGGCCTACTAAACAACTGTAGGCCGGCTGGATATCCATGATGTAAAACACTACATCAAACACTTCAGGTCCCACCTGAATAGGCAAAGTTACCTCCCCAAACACAGATCTTCGAGTTCCATCAAACGCATGCACCACCAAATCACTTGGTGTGCAAATCAACCCCTGCATGTCCAACTTCATTAGGGATTTCTTCGGAAGTACGTTCAAGGACGATCCCGTACCCACAAGTACCTGAGACATGACAGCCCCTCGACATTCTAAAGATATGTGCAACGCATAATTATGGTTCCTACCTCTTGGCGTCAAATCTAAATCTGTAAAACCCAAGCCGTTTCCTGCATTTACATGCGCCATAACTCCCTCGAGCTGATTAACCGAAATTTCTTGTGGTACGTAGGCAGTGTTTAATATTCTCAACAGTGCATTCCTATGCGCCTCAGAACAAAGTAACAACGACAAGATAGATATCTTAGAAGGAGTTTGTTGCAAATGATCGACTATCTTGTAGTCGCTTTTCCGAATCAGTCTCATAAACTCCTCCGCGTCTTTGAAAAAAGATTCCTTATCCCCAAATTGAGAAGTCTCCTCTACCACTGGTGTTTTCCCCTTGTCAACCTTATCAACAATCAATTCAGGCGACGAAAAGACCCGGCCACTACGAGTAATGCCTCCCGTTCCCACAAGATTATCTATTGAATCCACAGGGGGACCATTCAAGTCTATCTTCTATTCATTGCAATACACTTCGTCTCCGTAGTTCCACGGAATAGCCTTGGTGCTTTTAAACGGCACGGGACCCGCTTTTGTTATGGTTATTGTTGGTGGTTTTGGCACATAAATAGTAACAGTCTTGTACGGAGTGGAGATTGTTGCAATCTCATCCCTTTCTTCAGCCACCAACTCCTCAGGCTCTCTTCCAACAGACCGGTCAAATTGTAAAACTCCGCTATCCATCATCTCCTGAATACATCTTTTCAACAATCCACATCCTCCCTCAGGATTAACCAGACACTCAACACAGTTCTTAGCACAACCTGGAAAAACACCCCCCTTCAGCAATCTAGCTTTCACAAAGCTTAAGGGTGTCCTCAGCTCATCAACATCCGTTATCAAATCCAAAACATCCTCCTCGATAATTGCATTAACCCCAACTTACCCATGATTTGGCATGGGATTCTGTACCATATTAGGAACATCATTGGAGAAGTTAATCACTTTACTGTCAATCATGTCTTGCACCTTATGCTTAAAGGCTTTACAATTATCGATGTTATGCCCCGGGGCACCCGAATGAAACTCACAGCGAGCGTTTGCATCGTACCCGGGTGGAGGAGGCCCAGTCAAGGGAGCCAAAGTCCTTTTCTGAATCAATTGCAGCTGTAACAAAGCTTGCAATAACTGAGAGTAAGGCATGGGAGGCGCATCAAAATGCCTATTTGTTGCCCGGCCTCTATCTTGATATCTTCTGTACCCCTGCTGATTTTGTTGGGTTGTTGTTGTTGTTGTTGTTGACGCTGTTGTTGCTGTGGTTGTTGAATTGCTGGAATTGTAATACTGGCAATCTGCTGTTGCTGCCGATTCTGACCTCTATTCCTCCCACGTGAACTGGACACAGAGTTAGCATCTCCCTCTCGTCTTTTGTTTCCGAACACCTTCTTGCCTCCTCCAGCTGAGGGCATTTCACCAGCACTTATCTTTCCTAACTTAATTCCATTTTCCACCCTCTCTCCGGTGATGATTAAGTCAGAGAAACTGTCGGACATGCTGCTAATGAGCTTTTCATAATAAATGCCTGGAAGGGTGGCGACAAACATATCAATGAGGTCACGCTCCACCATAGGTGGTTGCACCCTAGCTGTCAATTCTCGCCATCTTTGAGCATATTCTTTGAAACATTCATTGCTCTTTTGTGAAAGATTTTGAAGTTGGACCCTTTTGGGAGCAATGTCACTATTGTATTGATAATGTTTCGCAAATGCTTCGGCCAAATCCCTCCAACTACAGACATTTACCGGTTCTAGGCTCATGTACCATTCCAACAAAGGGCCAGACAGACTATCTTGGAAGAAATGCATGAGCAATTTCTCGTCGTCTGAGTAGGCAGACATCTTACGATAGTAGGACCTCAGATGAACCCTCGGGTAGGTGGTACCTTTGTATTTATCAAATTCTGGGACTTTGAACTTTGGTGGCACTCTCAAGTCCGGGATCATCCCCAAGTTAGCCATATCTAGCCCCATAGAGTTTTGGCTTTCAAGAGACCTCATTTTCTCTTCAATTATCTTAATCCTCCTATCAGCCTCGAAGGGTAATTCAGCAGCTACAACCCTTGGCGAGAACACATCCTCTTGCCTGTCTTCATTCCAGATGTGATCCATATTACCGTGTATAGAACATGTGGTGTCAGGACCATAACCATTCCCATTACCATTACCACCATTGCCAAAACCAGCATTGTTGAAACCTGCCGCATTACTGGCACCAGCAGCATGACCACTCCCTCCAGCAGTAGGGATGACTAAGGTAGGCATAGAATTATCAGCCCGATGAGTCTCAATATGAGGAGGGTTAACAACGTCTCCACCATGCAACACACCGTTGCCATCAACACGTGCAATCAAGGGCTGCACTAGAGTCCGGAGCTGCTCTTGTCCATTGGCCACTCCTTGCATAACTTCCATGAACAGGGCCATACGATCTCTCATCTCTTGCATTTCTGCTTGCATCTGCTCCATCACTTTCTTCTGGTTTCTCCTGGTCGCGTACCAGTGAGTCGTTAGATCAGCAATCCTAAAACACTAGTAAACCACAGGAGAAATAAGATTAACAGTTCTGATGCACCTGCAATGCGAGCAAAATGCTAAAATGCAGACATGTATGTATGCAACAGGGAAATTTCCCCCTCGATTCTAGTTTCCAGGAAAAACACAACAATGGAGAACCCTACGGACAAGCATAGAACAGAAACTCCTCGTATATAATCATAGGCCTACATGCAATGTACAAGCTACAACTGAGTACAATAAGGAAAAGACCTCAACCAACAAGCCTGATGATGATCAGTACAACAAAGCAACAAAACTACAACAGAAATAAACAAGATAGTCAAGAAGGATGACGTGATAGGAAGTCCTCTAGTAGCTTCAGCGTCTCAGGATGATCTGGCCTGGCAAGTAGTCCCTGAATAAGCAAATCCTGCCAGCTAATAGTACGCTATAGACTCTCAACATGGTCTTCCAAAGCTTCTTCCCCAAAACATGCCTCAAGCCTGCATCTCTTGGAGTCAGCTCTCAACCTGAGATCCTTCAAGTTCGCAATCGCTTCGTTCAACCTGTACTCACTATCTCGTCTAAGTGATGCCTCTGCTGCAATCTCCCCATCTTTGGCATTGAATTGCGCCTTCAACTTGCTGATCTGTAGTTTTAACCTGTCTTCGCGTTCTTTATTGTTGGTGAGCGTGGCATTCCATTGGTTCTCAAACTTAGAAATCCTCAAGTAAGCCCTATCAACTCTTCCTTCTTAGTAGCAAGAACATTGTTGACGGCCTTGAAATCCAAACCCAAACGCTCCCTAGAACCAGTCTTCTTGGTCAGATCCATACCCAGTTTGTTTACAAGCTCAGTTTGTTTCTTGAAGGAATGAACAACATCAATCTTCTCAATTTGAAGCTGGATGATCTCTTTCTCCAATTCTTCATTAGCTTTTCTCAATTCTTCCTCCTCCAATAATACCTGGTTGTATTTATGAATGTCTATTGTAGTGGGTTCTTCAATCTCAGGAGGGCACACAGGCTTAGCAGACGGGTATGGCATCATCAGCTCCTCGGCTCTACTCTGAATCCAAACCAAATAGGGGTCGTAGGCTCGACTATTGCTCTTTCCTAAGGCAACCTTCCCTCTTCTGTGGACATTACTCCAGGCATGTTCAACTCTAGCTAAGGTATCCCCCTCCAATAAACTGGTGAGATACAGAGATTCCTGTATCTCTTCATCTTTCGGAGGACCTCTCAATGCATACCCAAATTGTCTGATTGCAATGGACGGGTTATAGTTTATGCAACCCTTCCTTCCGACCAGCGGGACGTTAGGAAAGCTTCCACAACTATAAATAATATCGATACCCAATACATCCCTATCAAACGAGACAATGTCTTCAACTAACAATCTCATCAAACGCTCGGACCATTCCGATGTATCCGCAGTATCAGAGAACGGACCAGTCTTAGGAAGGTGGCTTACGAACCATAGATAGAGTAATGGTGCGCAACACGATACACGTTTCTCTCTTCTGTTCTCATTCTTATAATGTACGGAATGATAAACATCGCCTAACAGTGTGGGTATGGGATTCTTCAAAGTAAAGATACGGAATGCATCCACATCTACGAAGTCCGGAATATTCGGGAACAACAGAATACCATAAATCATAGAGCCAACATAGCATTGAATACCAACCAACAACCTTCTTTAGCAAAATGTAGAGCTTTATCCACAAGAAAAGGTAATGGAAACCCAAACATTCCATTCCTACTATCTACCTTCCCTGCCAACTCAGAACCATCTAAATGTAAAGCTTCAGCAAGTTCAGCCAGATTCGGCTCATCCTCAGTATGGTAGAATGGTATCTGGTCAAGAATGGGCGCTCCTAGTAGTGCAGAGAACTCCTCTAACGTTAGCGCCAGCACATAACTCTGAAAAGTAAAGCCTCACAACTGGGGATCATAGAACTACAACAGCGTCTGAAGACCGTTCAACTCATTCAAACAAGGTTTACAAACAACGCTCAAAAGCCTCCCATAGGATTGTCTGAAGTCTTCCATAACCTTCTTGTCAGCTAAAGAAATCAAACTTCACAGAGTTCTAATATCAGGTGTCGGAAATTTATAGGCCAAGGTCCTCCTTAAGGGCTCCATGTCAGCAATAAGGGAACAAGATCACTAGAATCAGAGAGGAAATATACACCTGTAACATAGACACATGTTAATGAAATGCAATATGAAAATGCACATGCAAATGCAAACAAGGGACCAAGATTGTTGTGCTGTTGATCGAGAAGAACCAGCGCTTCGCTTTAGCAAGAACAAAGCACCGATAATAGGACCCACTGATAAAAAGATTCACACTGTAAAGAACCAGGGTATTCTGAAAGCCAAGGTTTCCTACATAACCCAATCCCTCTCACAGGTATGGACCTATCCACAGACAAGGTTCAGCATCCTATGCATTCATCAGCGTCACAGACTTTCGAGAAATGATGATACATTCACCATTTCTAGTTTGGCATCATCATCTCGCGAAGAGGCCTCACTTAGATGAATCACAGATGATCGGTCCCTAGAATCGACAACCCTCAGATCTGAAATTCTCTCAACGGTCCACTAGGCTAGAAAGAAAGTCATCAAAGAGAATCTTGTCTGAACGCGAATTTCGTGGGAACTAGTGCATGCCTAACATACAGGTTCACCACTACTTTCCGCTTCTAATGCTATGTTTGTACTCAAGCCCAAGTCCGACTTATCTCTCAACGGAACTTCCCTCCCCAAAGCACAGTAATAATGATATATGATGCTAAAAATAAATGCGGAAAAATAAATAAAGCACATATATACAACACCCAAAGATAAACAAACAAGCGCTAGGATTGACTCGCATAGGGAACCAGACTCCCCAGCAAAGTCGCCAGCTGTCGCAACTGCGAAAAACACCCAGCAGAAAACAGAAGATTCGTCACCTTTCGTTATTTATCCCAAAGAGAGGGAAAGGAAACGATCGGAAAAACCTGACAAAAAGGGAAAGACAAGGTCATCGCAACCAAGTCCTAGATTCGGGAGTCGGTTACGCAAGGAGAAGGTATGAGCACCCCTCACATTCGTCGTACTCGACGGGATCCACCCTTGTGTTGTCTAGTATCAGGGTGATCAACTATCTAGCCAAAGGTCAAAGGACAAATGAAAAAGAAAAGAGAAGTGACTCGGCAGAGCATCACCGCTCTGTGCCTACGTACTTCCTCGTGCAATGGGAAAGTCAGAGTCAACGTAGTTCGGCTAACTATGGGTGAAGGGGGGAAGGTTGCTCGCCAAGACATCGCGTCTTGTGCCTACGTACTTTCATCTGGTATGAAAGATTAGAGCAAACATAGTTCAGGCTAAGAAAAACCACAGGCTGGTTCAAAAGTTTTTTATGCCCGAGTAGGGTTAACAAGTAGTTCTAGTAGTTGGTGTATGCAGCTCGACCATTGGAGACTTAGGCGATACCATTTATGGTAGAACTAAGAGTTAACAACACTCTTTTATCTGAAAATATTTTCCTGATTAAGATCCCGAAGGATGAAAAAGGTTTGAAGTGTTTTTGTGTTTTTTAGAGAAGAAGTGTTTTGAACTTGATTTGTAACTCATGTTGCATTAAAGACTATGACTCAGGAGCGAATGCGCCGCATATCATCCAAAGGACATATACTAACACTCTAGACAATTAAGAGGCAACCACCCAATCATCATTTCCCAAATAGCTTAAGGCTCGTAGCGTACAACACTTGTAATTCTTTATTAGATGTTTTACGAGTGTTTGAAGATGAGGAGAGAGAAAAGGGCCACTAATGGGAGACCAATCAATCCTAAAAGTTATCATGCAAAGTGGACTTAAAGTCGGGATACAAAAGGGAACTACCTAGTGTTATCATGCATGGTTTGAACTTAAATTCTATTATAACCTCAAGAGGTTAGAGAACTTATGGGGAGCATGGCAAAAGAAGGCAAAAGAAAGGAAGAAGCAAACACAAGCAAGACGCACACATAGAACACAAACATGCAAAGAGGGAGGAAGGGAAGTGTGGGGCAGTGGCCGCCACAAGCGCGCCTCGACCTCTTTGGGACATACAAGAATGCAAAGCAACAAGATCAACATGCATAAAGAAGGCAAGCAAATAAACAAGCAAGCACCGAAGCAAAATGAGCGGATGAGACATAACGGGAGACGACAGGCCTCTACAACCGTTGGCTATCGATCATCGGAGACAAATGGGAGGAAAAGAAGTGCGGGGCAGCAGCCACCACAGGCGCTTCTCGACCACTTGACTCAAACACTCAAACTAAAACAAAAGAAACATCACTTTGAACGACGCATATCGGAAATATGCATTCAAGTGGGAGACAAACAAAACGAGTCGACAAAATCATGATCAAACGATCAAGAACAACAACATATATACCAAACATCACACTCCTAATGCATCACATTGATCTATGATGATTCGAAGTGGAACAGCATGTGAAAACACCTTGAAAAACAGCAAAACAGGCCCTCTGTTATAATGTTAGTCGGTTAACCCCTGGGTTTAATCGGTTAACACCTTAAAAAGTTTGGAAAATCTGGATTTTTGAACAGGTTAATCGGTTAACCATATGCGTTAACCGATTAACAATGTTAACGTTTGAAAAATTTGAAAGTTTGAAATGGTTAATCGGTTAATCATATGCGTTAACCGATTAACACTGTAACAGGGGCCAAAAACAGCAGCAGAAAAAGCACTTTCAGCACAAAATCACTTAATCAAATGATCCAAAAGATCAGCTTATCAAATAAGCACGAAATTACACCTGCAAACAGAAGACCAATATGTCGCTACTGCGAAAATCGGCGCCGGCTGAACAGAAGAGTCGCCACCGTGCGTTATTTATCCCAACGGAGGGAAAGGAAACGCTCGAGGTAAACCTACCGCAAAACGGGGAAAGGCATGGTCATCGCAACCAAAACCTGGATTCGGGAGTCGGTTACACAAGGGGAAGGTATTAGCACCCCTTACGTCCGTCGTACTCAACGGGATCCACGCTTGTTTTTTGGTATGGATTGTTATTCTATCTACTCTACAGGTCTGGGGTTAAAAAGAAAATAAAATGACTCGGCAAAGTATCGCACTTTATGCCTACGTATTCCCGTCTGGAACGAGAAATCAGAGTCAACGTAGTTCACCTACCTACGGGAAAGGAGGGGAAGGTTGCTCGCTAGGATATCGCATCCTATGCCTACGTACTTTCATACAGCATGAAAGATAAGAGCAAACGTAGTTCGGGCCACATACGACACAAGTCTGTCTTGATTGTTTTTATTCCTTCTGAAAAAGGGTTTTTCTGATTACTGGTCCAAGCGGACAAAAATGATGTTTTGATGAGTTCACATTCTTTTACGGAAGAAGTGTCTTTTATTGTGTTTGAAATCTTATTGTGTTTTTTCTGTTTGTTTTGAGAAAGAAAGAGACAGAACTCTAACCTATGGTTGCGAAGGGAATCAAACTAACCTAATGTTATCACACATGGGTTAAGACCTAATGTCTATCATGCTCCTCTCTTGCACAGAGAGAAACAGAGATCCTAAGGGAATAGACGGATACAGAAACAAGTAGATATATACAGTAAAGCAGTAAAATGCATGGATGCAACAATACAAGCGAGGCAAGGGAGTCCCACTCAACCTCGAACCTAGAAAACAATAGGCAAAAGTGAACAGACTTCACTTTCAACCCAACAGGTTAACAGCAAACAATACAGTCAGGAAAACCAATCAATACATCAGAAATGAAATACAGCAAAAATAAACAGCCACAGCAGCTCTGCATCAACATCTGTCTTCAAGTCATCTCCAAACAGCTACAAGCTCCAGCAAGCATCAATCTCCATCTCCACAGCCTTCAAGCAAGGTCTTCATTATCAGTCTTCAATCTGCAATGGCTTTTCTTCAAGTCTCAATCTCCAGGATGAACATCAATCAACAAGATGAAGTGAATGAATGTTAGACAGTCAATTACCTACCAAGGGTGGTTCATCAACTGTTAACATTATACAGATAATTTTTCCCTCAAAAGTTCTATCTTTCAAATACATTCATTGATCCTTCCAAAGGAAGGAGGTGGATATTTGAAAGAGACTTTGAATCATAGAGAAAGGATGGATGCATACAAGGCATTCCATGTTTGAGAAACAAGCTTTCTAATCTAGAGCTCTGCCTAGCTCCTAAACCCTAGACTCCTCAACAGCTGCCAGAACAGGAATCTCCTCATCAACTCTGGAAGTTGGTCTTCAGTCTCTGGATCTCCAATGTCTTCATCATCACAAGTCTTCATCTCTCCCAATCCCCAAGCAATCCCAATACCCACACAAACAAACAATAATCCCCAGAGAGGGCACACCACATCAGTCAGACAAATATAGACAGTATTAATAGCAGTAGGGGAATCCTAATGTTTTCTAAGGGATCTAATAACTACCCATAGTCCCTATAGTCCCATATCAAAAACTCAATCTCTAACTCCTAAGGGAAATGAACTAATTCACCTATGTTGTCACTTAAACCCTAATTTTGTTCATGTTATTCACAGCTAAACTAAACACCTAAAATTAAGTCCTAAAAATGGGAACTAAATTTTATATACAATCTATCATTATCTACTAACCAACCTAGAAAGAATGGATAAAAAATATTAAAGCAACTATGCAAACTAAAATCACCAAATTCATGTATCAAACAAAATATTATCTACACCTAATTAAAAGAAAAATATACCAAAAATATAAAAATGAAATGAACTATTAATTTTTTTGTATGACCATTTTCTTGACAAAATTAATAAAAGAATGCAAAAACAACCAATGAAAAATATGCATTTTATGATTTGTTATGATTTTTTGAAGATTTAATGTTTTTTAAAAGAAAATAAAATGAATTAATATGGATGCAGGGTGCAGAAAGTAGGAAGTTCAGTTAAAACAATAAACTGGGCCATGCAGTGGGGGTACGAATAACAACTTTGCACTAGGCCCAGGACGCTCAGAAAACCAACAAAAATTAAAAAAAAGGGAAACGGTGTAAATAGCAGATATTTACAGTTCATATTGGTATTGGGCTCGATTGGAGGGGTGTCAAAAGCAAGCGAATGTTGAGCCCATCAGATTGGGATTTAATGAAACGGGGCGTTTCATTGTTTGAAATTCCCTCCGTTTTCAGTTTTAATCGTGGCCGTGGGATTGGTAAATAAGTCAAATGTCAAAGGATGATCAAACGGTCCAATGGTCATCTTCAACCTTGGACAAACCCTAACCCTGAAATTCATCTCCCATGCATGCACCTTCGAGCTCCCTGTTCTCCCTCCATTCTCCATGAAACCACACACTTCCAAAAGCAAAGATGTTCTATAAACTTCCCTCTACGCAGCCATGACCATAACTTCTCCTAAAACTCAAGCAACAATGGAACCCGATGGGAATAACAGTTCTGATCCACCATTAACACCTGTGATCAATTGCTCTAATTCTCACCAATTCTTGTCCTAAACTCATCTACACCTTATGCTGATCACAACATGCTATTCAACCAAGATTTTCATGCATTGAATCAAGAGTTACAAACCCTAACAGATTTGGTACACCTATGGCAAACTCCATGAAAGCTCTCCAAACTCACCAAACTCAATCATCTATCCTACCTTAACCTTTCTATGCTATCAAAACCTAGCAATTCTAACCAAAACAGCCAATTCGAATGCAAAACTTACTTGGTGCAAAGTGAAGAAAACAGCTATGGAATGTGCTGATCCAAGGCTTGAAGTGAGTGGAAAATGATCCAAGAACTTGATGATGAGTTCTGTATGCAACCAATGATACTCCAAAGCTTTGAATCTCTCAATTCCAAAATTCTTGCTTCTTGAATGGTCAACTTGCACAGCTCGAATCTTCCTTCAATTTCACCAATCTTGATGTGAATTATGATCCTTGGAAGATGATGATGAAGATCCAATCAGAAAATGTGAAGATTGATGAGAATTTGGGAGAGTTTGAATTGATTTTGCAAATGGGAGAAAATGTATGAAACTTGTGTTTAAGAGCAATGTGAAGCACCCACCCTTGCATGAACCTCTTCATATCAATATATGCATGACATTAGAACCTCCTAGAAACTTGGAGAAACTTCCCTTGCACTCTTTCCTTACATTTTGGATTATGTTTCTTCCTTTGTAAGCAACCTTGAATAACTCTCAAAATTTGAACTAACCTCAAAATTCCACTTTAGCCAATGTTCTCAAAATGATTTTTCCATTCAAAATGACCTATAATTTTGTCCCATTTGGCCAAAATATGAAAAATCTCATTTTTAAGTCCTTTTTTATTCATTAAATCCAACAATTTTGAAACCTTGTGCTATGAATCTTTCCCATCTCTCATGGTCACTTTTCTAGACTCAAAATGTCATTTGGAGCAAGTTTGATGTTGTAAAGTTTTTCATTTGAAGCTTCCTTGTATGAGTTTTGGGCATAGGCTTGAAATGACCTGTAATTCTCAGATGACCAAAATACCCTTTGCTTGCCAAGACCATAAGTAGAGTTCCATAAATCATATGAAGGCATACTATACCATTATAGAAATCTAAGACAATGAGGAACAATTATTATGTTGACCAGAAATTCATTTGAAATCTCCTTGAGGGGTAAAAATTGCTTGGAAGTCAAGTCACTTTCACAGACAAAATTTCAGATACCTCAGATGACCTGTAACTTGCAAGGACCATAACTTGAGTTCTATAAATATCCTTGATGTCTTCCACCACTCAAATTAAAGGTCTTGAGATCCTATACAAGTTTCATGTTGACCAGGGATCCATTTGAAGCTTGCATTTTGACTAATCTTGCTTGGAAATTTGACCTAAATTAGGGGATTTTACACAGAAACCCTAATTTAGCAACTCCTCTTCTCCTTGATTTCTCTTGATTTCTTCTTAGCATATCATCATATCCTTATTCTTCATGTCAAATGATGACCCCCACATCTTTCCAATGGCCCTTAATGTCCTTCAATCAGTCAATTGACCTAGAGTTGACCCTAGATGAAACCCTAGTTGACTGTCTTCAACTGCAATTCTTGTGATCACATCAACAACTTGTCTCCTTCTACAAATGACTTTCTAAGTCTCCCATGATTCCCAGATACTCTCCATGCTCAGCCCACAGATCACAATTTCTTTGTTGACCCTCAGATACCCTCAGATAGGAGATGGATGCACTGCTTGATCCATTGACTTTCCATCTTTCAAATTCTTTCTGATGACTTGAATGGGATTGAATTAGAATAATAACCTCTTGATAGGCTCATGGATATGAGAATAATGATTGGTCCCCTGTTGGATGACTTGCTATGCTTATGATATGCAGATGATTAGGCTATGTACATGACTCTATATGCAAATGCCAATGATATTGAAACATAAACCAAGTGAATAAGGTTGAGCAAATTTTAGGGTGCAACAGCTGCCCCTATTCAAGCGACTTGGACCCGATTGGGTGAAGAGCCCGGAGCCTTCAAACATTCGCGGTATGAGACGGTTGAATACTAAGAACCCAGAAATTTGCCGACCGCGGACATGAACCACACCACTGCTTGGGAATTATTTTCATCAGCCTGAAAAGCTTCTCTCATTGCAAGAATAAAACTTTGCTTGTCCATGTTAGGACGTCTGTGTCGTCAACACAAAGAAATCTCAACCAAACTTGTCCGCGTTAGGAAAAATCTCGACAGCTTCACTGGGGATGGCTCGTCTGCCTCTCATCAGAAATGAATCGTCCACGTTAGGACTAAACTCTTCCACGTTAGGAATAACATTGTCCACGTAAGGAATAACACCGTCCACGTTAGGACTAAGGCTTCGTCTGGATCTGTCCACGTCAGGACTAAACTCTCTGGATTATGAATACTTCGTCCACGTTAGGACTCACCCTTCCCCGTTAGGAATACATCGCTTTTCCACGTAAGGAAACCATCTATTGTCTTGATTTGTCCACGTAATGACTCCAATCTTTCCACGTAAGGAATACAATTTCTTTCCACGTAAGGAATCACATTTTTCCATCTGTCCACGTAAGGACTCCAATCTTTCCACGTAAGGAATACAATTTGATATGTCCACGCTAGGACTCAATCTTTCCACGTAAGGAATCACCTCTTTCCACGTAAGGAAACCAACTTCTCTTCTAAATCTGTCCACGTCAGGACTAAACTTTCCACGTAAGGAATAACCTGGTCCACGTCAGGATTCATATCTCGTCTTGATTTGTCCACGTCAGGACTCACCTCTTCTCTCGCTGAGGAAATAAACTTTGTCCATGTCAGGACTCACATCTTCATCTGATGAAATAATAGAACCTGTCCCCGTTAGGACTTGCACGTCTTCGACTTGCTGGGGAAGTGAGACTTGTCCACGTCAGGACTCATACTTCGCTCACAACACGGAGAAGGATAAATTTGTCCACGTCAGGACTCTCGCATCTTGACGACACGAAGAACTATAAACTTGTCCACGTCAGGACGCACATTTCACCATCACGAATAAAGCTATCTGCTGGAAATAAATTGTCCACGTCAGGACCCCAACACGAAGAGTAACCCACTTTTGTCCACGTCAGGACTCCACACTCAATCAATACCGAGAACTCGAATTTGTCCACGTTAGGACTAACACATATCGTCACCTGGAAGAAATGTCCATGTTAGGACTCCACATTCCAACAATTCTGAGAAATCGAACCTGTCCACGTTAGGACTGGCACATATCATTGACTGAGGAAATCAATCTGTCCGCGTTAGGACCCACCTCTTCTCTAACACAAGGAAAACCTGTCAAGAAAATTGTCCACGTCAGGACTCATCCTTCCCTTGGTCCGCAAACCTCTCATCACTGACGTTACAGCAACTTTGAGGCTGACTCTACTGGGGATATTTGGAGACCAAGCTTCCGGACGCCTGTTCTGATAACCGGCGGTGGCTTCTGAAATTCTGGTTTGGGAAACCCTTTAGTGACAAATAACTCTGCTGGAGAATGAGGAGAAATCTTGCCTACCCACTCTGGCGGGGAAAACACGAGAAATTCATAAATAACTCAAAGAGAATTTCATCATGACAACTCTGTGGGGAGCAGTGCCAAAGCTGACACTTCCTTGAATGTCTCGCGCCGAGACCTCGAATGCTTGATACTTCATTTGAGCAAGAGCTCTCTCTACCTGCAAGAGAAACAATACTTGAAACAAAAGGTTAGCCACCCTGGTTTATGTTTCAAAATGCATGCGTTTGACAATGATGCAATGCTCCAATCGACATGGAAATGCTACGCGTTTTTCATTTGGTGGATGCAAGCATGATACTGTATGCCAATGCAAATGCAGACTCGAACTGCTGAGATACAGGAACTCGCTTCAACAAAATAAATGCTGAAGATAATGCCAACTCCGCTGGGGATAGCCAGATGCTACAGAATTGTTCCAGCAAAATAAATGCTGGAAGAGTGAAGTCGGCTCAGCTGGGAAGTTGGGAACTTGAACCAAACATCTCCTTGAAGTAACACCCTGCTGGGAAATATAGCTCTGCTGGAGAATAGCAGACGCGCCTGGTATGATCGAACTTCTGCTGGAGAGTGACCGGATGTCACACACGGTATTCTGACAAAATAAATGCCAGGACTCACACCAACTCGGTCGGAGAGAGTTTTAATCCTCGAGTTCCACTGGGAGGAAGGAAAACACTGGTTGGAAAGAGAACTCCGCTGGGGCGGGATGATTCTCTTGGGGAAAATCAAATGCCTTCGCTGGGAGAGAGTAAACTGACCCTGCGGGAAAGGGTGAACTTGTCTGGATATAGCTCATACATATTAATCTTCTGAGACTAAACCAACTCGGCTTGAGATACACTGTCTGAATACAGCCTTATAATCTTGGAATCGCCAAACTGTTGAGGATGAACGACTTTGCTGGAGCGAGTCCTTTGGATAAGCTACGGTTAGCTGGGGAATTTGATCCTTCTTCAGGAAGAACATGCATGACCTGCGTGGGGGTCGAGTCTTTCGTTACCGCAGTCTTTTGATCATCTTCCTCGTACGGCTATGAAACCTGCAACAACACAAACAAGACAAGACAAGCCTATGCAACCAAATCTATTCAGGTTAGTGACGTCATTTTCAGTTAATTCAAAGCTTTAGCAATTGTTGGCAAGGGCCAGTTATGTTATACACATGCTAGTTTCAGTAAATTTAGGCGCTTTATTATGCACAAAACAGTAAAGAACCAGCATCAAGTACTGAATAACATATTTTATTGATTGGGCCCCTGAATGGGCGGAGTTTTTGTACACGGGATGTAACTCCTGAAAAGAGGAAGCTACGCAAAGAAAATATACAAGTATGCACAAGACGCATAAATATATTGACAAACTAAATTTGTACACATGTCGGCAACGGGACGCAGACGAACACCACGAACTGATCCTCCTATGACTCGCCCGACTCTAATGCTTTCTCGGTATTCACACTTCCGAAGAGATTGTATCTGATAATCTACTCCCCAAGTATATTCTCCCGCACCAATGCTCAAATGCAGTATCAAATTCGGACCGCAGTCATTTGCTTTTCAAATCCCTAACTTTTGCGTGAACCGCCCTTTACGGGTTTTCAGTTCACCGGGATACCCTTTTTTACCGAAGCCGCCCAGTGTAGGTTTTCAACTTCGCGGGTGTACATTTTTTCAATTTATCCCTAACTTTTGCCCGAACCTTTCATTCTGTTTTTGGTTCGCCAGGATGCCCCATTTTTGCCTGGACTCTCTTTTTTCTGTCCAGCGGGTCAATTTTAAGCAAAGTATTTTTTAACTGCGTCCGAATTCACAGGCGACGTAAAGTATTCACCGTCCATGGTGGACAACAACAACGCTCCTCCCGAAAAGACTTTCCTGACAACGTATGGCCCTTCGTAGTTGGGGGTCCACTTGCCCCTGTGATCTTCCTGCGGCGGGAGAATCCTTTTCAGCACAAGGTCGCCCGTCAAAAAGCTTCGCGGATGTATCTTCTTATCATATGCTTTCTTCATTCGGCTCTGGTACAAACGACCGTATGCTAGAGAAGCTAGCCTCTTCTCATCCATCAAACTCAGTTGGTTCAACCTATCCTTCACCCATTCTGCCTCGTCTAGCTGAACGTCTCGCAATACCCTCAGAGAAGGGATCTCAACTTCCAATGGTAGCACCGCTTCCATCCCGTATACTAACGAGAACGGGGTTGCCCCGGTTGATGTGCGTACCGTCGTACGATAACCGTGCAAAGCAAAAGGTAGCATCTCGTGCCAATCCTTATAGGTCACCACCATCTTTTGAACGATCTTCTTGATATTCTTATTGGCCGCTTCGACAGCGCCATTCATCTTGGGTCGGTAAGGGGAGGAGTTGTGATGTTCGATCTTGAAATTCTGACAGAGCTCCTTCATCATTTTGTTGTTCAGGTTTGAACCATTGTCCGTGATTATCCGCTCGGGGATCCCATATCGGCAAATGATATCTCTCTTAATGAATCTGGCCACTACTTGCTTAGTTACATTTGCGTAAGACGCCGCTTCTACCCACTTGGTGAAATAATCGATTGCTACCAGGATGAACCGATGCCCGTTAGAAGCTGTCGGCTCGATCTTTCCAATCATATCGATTCCCCACATCGAGAATGGCCATGGTGATGACATCACATTCAAAGGAATCGGAGGCACATGGATCTTATCAGCATAAATTTGGCACTTGTGGCACTTCCTCGCAAACTTGAAACAATCAGTTTCCATAGTCAACCAAAAATAACCTGCTCGCAGCAGTTTTCTCGTCATAGCATGCCCACCAGCATGCGTACCGAAGGAACCTTCATGTATTTCCTCCATGAGCAACTTTGCCTCTCTTTCATCTACGCAACGCAACAGCACCAAGTCGTGGTTTCTTCTGTATAAGACACCATCCGAATTCAAATAGATATTACCCGCTAATCTCCTGAGAGTCTTCTGATCTTGACTGGATGCCCCAGCTGGATACTCTTTATTCTTCAGGAAATTAAGGATATCAAAATACCACGGTTTATCATCGGATGCTTCATCAATAGCAAATACGAAGGCAGACCTATCAAGCAGAGAGATAATGATTCTGGGAGCCTCGTTCCAGAAGTTGACTTTGTACATGGAAGACAACGTGGCGAGAGCGTCAGCCATTTGATTCTCTGCCCGCGGTACGTGATGCAATTCAACTTTGTCAAAGAAGGGCAACAATCTCCTTGCATAATTCATGTAATGTATCAAATTGGGCTGACGTGTCTCCCATTCCCCTTTTATCTGATTCACCACTAGAGCTGAGTCTCCGTATACGTCCAGATTCTTGATTCGCAAATCAATGGCTTCTTCAAGCCCCATTATACAAGCTTCATATTCGGCCTCATTATTGGTAACTGCAAAGGTCAATCGGGCAGTAAACGGGATGTGCGACCCGTGTGGCGTAGTGATGATTGCCCCTATTTCGCTACCGTAAGCGTTCACAGCTCCGTCAAATATCATCTTCCACTTGGAACCCAACTCTGGTCCTTCGTCTGGCAACGGTTCTTCACAATCTTTCATCTTTAGGTACATGATATCCTCGTCAGGAAAATCAAACCTCATCGATTGGTAATCTTCAATAGGCTGCTCCGCCAGATACTCAGACAACACACTCCCCTTTATAGCCTTTTGCGAGACGTATTGGATGTCATATTCAATCAAGACCATCTGCCAACGGGCAATTCTCCCTGATAACGCCTGCTTTTCGAACACATATTTGATTGGATCCATCTTCGAGATGAGCATGGTTGTATGATTTAGCATGTATTGCCTCAAACGCTTGGCGGCCCAGGCTAGCGCGCAACAAGTTTTCTCAAGCATTGAGTATCGAGATTCACAATCTGTAAATTTCTTACTCAAGTAATAAATTGCATGCTCTTTTCTCCCTGTCTCGTCGTGTTGACCGAGAACACAACCCATGCTTCCCTCAAGAACTATCAAATACATAATCAAGGGTCTCCCAGCCACTGGGGGTATCAAAATAGGAGGCTCCTGCAAATACTGCTTTATTTTATCGAACGCCTTTTGACAATTTTCGTTCCACGTTACAGCTTGATCTTTCTTCAATAGCTTGAATAACAGTTCACACGTGGCCGTTAGATGAGATATGAACCGAGCGATGTAGTTCAACCTCCCTAAAAACCCGCGCACCTCTTTCTCTGTTTTAGGCGTCGGCATTTCTTGAATTGCTTTTATTTTAGCAGGATCGACCTCTATTCCTCTTTCGCTTACGATAAACCCCAGCAGCTTACCCGATCTCACCCCGAATGTGCATTTGTTAGGGTTCAGTCTCAGCCTGAACTTCCTAAGCCTTTTAAATAACTTCAGCAGATTCACCAGACGCTCTTCCTCCGTCTGGGATTTGGCAATCATATCGTCAACATAAACTTCGATCTCTTTATGCATCATGTCATGGAAAAGAGTCGTCATTGCACGCTGATACGTTGCCCCAGCATTCTTCAAACCAAAGGGCATCACTTTGTAGCAAAATGTTCCCCAAGGCGTTATGAAAGTAGTCTTCTCCATGTCCTCCGGCGCCATTTTAATCTGATTATAGCCTGAAAAGCCATCCATGAAGGAGAATACGGAGTATTGAGCAGTATTGTCAACTAGCACGTCGATATGAGGAAGTGGAAAATCGTCTTTTGGGCTCGCCTTATTCAAATCCCTATAATCCACGCACATTCGAACCTTGCCATCTTTCTTTGGCACTGGTATAATGTTAGCAACCCATGAGGGATATTTTGTCACAGCCAGGAAACCAGCATCCCACTGCTTTTGAACTTCCTCTTTGATCTTCACTACCATATCTGGTCTGGTTCTGCGAAGCTTTTGTTTGACCGGTGGGCATTCTTCTTTCAGTGGCAGACGGTGCACAACCATATCTGTATCGAGCCCTGGCATATCTTCATACGACCAAGCGAACACATCACTATACTCTCGGAGCATTTCAACCAGTCTTCGCTTGATATCACTCTGCAGCGCGGCTCCGATACGAATATTCTTCTCAGCCCCTTCCGACCCCAAGTTGATAATTTCGATGACCTCTTCGTGAGGCAGAATGACTCTTTCCTCTTGCTTCACCAACCAAGACAGTTCTTCAGGAACGTCGCTATCTTCGACAACCTCTTCTTCAGCCTGAAATACCGGGTGCTCAAAGTCGGGACGAGTCATAGGTGGTTCAAGGATGTCATCTGAAAATGTTATCCTACAAAAAGAATGGTTAAATGCTTCAAAATGCGTATAAAGCGAATAACCACGTTGCCATTTTATTGAAAAATACAAAACAAGAAAGACAGTGATTGAAATATTTGCACATGAAAAAAACGCCATTTATTTAATGATTAACACGCAATGTTCATAACAGCACAACCCTAAGCAAATCCTGATGCCCCGGGCAAGACATCAGATCGTTCAACAATTAATAAAACAAAGCATTACTGTTTAAGAGTCACAGGAACAAGCTCCTGAATAGACCAGTTGCACAGTCCCTGTCCTGGCGTGCTTGGCTGAATCCAGGCATCTATATCACAGTCGCTGTCTCCTTCATCAGACTCCGAAGCAGCATTGATGGTTTCATGACATACTCCACTGGCAGAGATGGTTATTGGCCCTCTGAAACGGGGTGCCCCCACAGCAGGTGTTGATGACGACCGTTGGTACCCCAGCCCGAATCGGTCCATCTTCACAGGAATATCCAGTACTTTGCCCCAACCCTTTGCTTCTCGTGCCTCCACCAGGGCTTGAGCCTCTTTATACAACAAGACGGCTATCTCCGACACTTTGCTCGGCCCGGGACCTTTGTCCTTGATACGTAACCCTTCAAATGCCTGGCAGGGTGTTTCGTGGATCTCTCCGTCGACCTCCACATATTTAAATGACGACAGATGGCTGACCAGGATGTCCTCTTCTCCGCATACGGTGACTACGCTGTCTCCGACCATATATTTCAACTTCTGATGCAGGGTAGACGTGACTGCCCCAGCCCCATGAATTCAAGGTCGTCCGAGCAAGCAACTATATGCAGGCTGTATATCCATGATATAGAATTTCGTTGCAAACACCTCTGGTCCCACTTGCAGAGGCAATGTTATCGATCCGAAAACTGTTCTTCGCGTGCCATCAAACGCTCTAACTACCAAGTCACTGGGCGTGCACAAGATTCCTCTGACATCCAACTTCATCATCGCTTTCTTGGGCATCACATTTAAGGATGATCCGGTATCGACCAATACATGTGACATTACTGATCCTCTACACTCAACAGATATGTGCAGCGCCATATTATGATCTCTCCCCTTCGGGGTCAAATCGAAGTCGGTAAAGCCCAAGCTGTGGCCTGCGTTCACATGTGCCAACACTCCTTCCAGCTGATTCACAGAGACGTCTTGGGGTACGAAGGAAGTATCCAGGACTTTCAACAAAGCATTTCTGTGAGCTTCAGAACACAATAGCAACGACAGGATAGATATCTTGGATGGCGTCTGTTGCAGATGCTCCACAATCTTATAATCACTTTTTCGAATCAAACGCATGAACTCTTCTACATCTTTCGATGCCGATGCTTTTTCGCTTGCCTGCACTGGGA
Organism: Lathyrus sativus; assembly: GCA_963859935.3. Classification (NCBI taxonomy): domain Eukaryota; kingdom Viridiplantae; phylum Streptophyta; class Magnoliopsida; order Fabales; family Fabaceae; genus Lathyrus; species Lathyrus sativus. The sequence continues at coordinate 51,710,664 of OZ012741.1, read as the reverse complement.
CATTTTCAACCACTTTTCCTTTCCCCTTTGCCAGTCTTTCGGCCTCCACCTCAGGCGATATGAAGATCCGACCACTCCTTGTCATACCTCCTGAACCAACAACGTTGTCCACAGTCTCGGTTGGCTGCTTATTAACATCAATCTTTATTCCGTCACAATACACTTCCAACCCATATGACCATGGGACTGCTTTTGTGCTCTCGTACGGGATTGGTTCGGCCTTAGTTATGGTGATCGGCGGTCGCTGAGCCGGGGCTGTTATAGTGATTGTCTTTCGAGGAATCGTTACAGTGGCCACATCACTCTGATTATCTGCTACTGCCCCTGCAGGCTCTTCGATTGCCGCTCGGTCAAACTGCAATGTGCCGTCATCAATTAAAGCCTGAATGCCTTTCTTCAAATCATCACACCCCCCAGCTAGGGTCCAGCATTCTAAGCAATACTCGTCACATCCTGGATAAACACCCCCTTGCAACAATCTGCTTTTTATCTCGCTTAGCGGCGTCTTTAAATCGTCGACGTTCATAATCAGATTCAACCCTTCCTCAGTCAGAATGGTGTTTGCCCCGTGATTAGGCATGGGCTTCTGCACTATATTCGGACCTGCCGTTCCGAAATTGATAGCTTTATTGTCCAAAAGATCCTGCACAACATGCTTAAAAGCATGGCAACCCTCTACATCGTGGCCCGGAGCCCCAGAGTGGAACTCACAGTGCCTGCTTGCATCATAACCATACGGGGGAGTTCCCATTATAGGTGCCAGAGTTCTCTTCTCTACCAAATTTAGACCCAACAGCGTCTGCAACAAATCTGCGTACGTTGAGGGAGGCTTCTCAAATACTCTCCTTGGTTTACCACCCTGGAATCTTCGCTGAGCCTGCTGTGACCCCTGCTGTGGCTGCTGCTGCTGTTGCATTGGTTGCTGCTGAAACGGTTGTTGTTGATATGGAATAGTAACACTCGCCACCTGCTGCGGCTGATTATATTGGTTCCTACCTCTGCCTCGACCTCGGCCTCGGCCTCCAAACACTGCGCTTGCCTCGCCCTGACGGCGCCCACCAAAAGCCTTCCTATTGCTGCCGTATGCATTTGATTCCTCAGCCTGGAACCTGCCTTGCTTAATGTTGTTTTCAATCTTCTCCCCCATCATAATCAAGTCTGAGAAACTAGCCAAAGATGTGTGAAACAACTTGTCATGAAACATGCCTATGAATGTGCCGACGAACATGTCATTCATTTCCTTGTCTTCTAAGGGAGGACGGGCCCTAGCAGCCATATCGCGCCGTCTTTGCGCGTACTCTTTAAAGCTCTCATCTTTCTTCTGAGATAGCCCTTGCAATTGGACCCGGTTAGGCGCCAAGTCGCTGTTATACTTATAGTGAGCTACAAATGCCTCTGCTAGCTGCTTCCATGTCTTTATATTGGACGGCTCCAACCCCATGTACCATTCTAAGGAAGGACCTTGTTGCACCCTAAAATTTGCTCAACCTTATTCACTTGGTTTATGTTTTAATATTATTAGCATTTGCATATAGAGGCATGTACATAGTCTAATCATCTGCATAGCATAAGCATAGCAAGTCATCCAACAGGGGACCAATCATTATTCTCATCTCTAGAGGCCTATCAAGAGGTTATTATCCTGATTCAATCTCATTCAAGTCATCAGAAAAGAATTTGAAAGTTGGAGAAGTCAGTGGATCAAGCATTGAGTCCATCTCCTATCTGAGAGTGCCTGAGGGTCAACAAGTAAGTGTGAGCTGTGGGCTGAGCATGGGGAATATCTAGACATCTTGGAGGACTTAGAAATTCATTTGGAGAAGGAAACAAGTCATTGATATGATCACAAGAATTGCAGTTGAAGACAGTCAACTAGGGTTTCATCTGGGTCAACCCTGGGTCAACTCTAGGTCAATTGACTGATTGAAAGACATTAAGGGCTATTGGAAAGATGGGGGGTTCATCATTTGACATGTGGAGAAGGATATGGTGATATGCTAAGAAGAAATCAAGAGAAATCAAGGAGAAGAGGAGTTTCTAAATTAGGGTTTCTGTGTAAAATCCCCTAGTCTAGGTCAAATTTACAAGCAAGATAAGTCAAAATGCAAGCTTCAAATGGATCCTTGGCCAACATGGAACTTGTAGAGGATCTCAAGACCTTTAATTTGAGTGGTGGAAGACATCAAGGAGATTTATATAACTCAAGTTATGGTCCTTGCAAGTTACAGGTCATCTGAGGTATCTGAAATTTTGTCTGTGAAAGTGACTTGACTTCCAAGCAATTTTTACCCCTCAAGTAGATTTCAAATTAATTTCTGGTAAACATAAGAGTTGTTCCTCATTGTCCTAGCTTTCTAGAATGGTATAGTATGCCTTCATATGATTTGTGGAACTCTACTTATGGTCTTGTCAAGAAAAGGGTATTTTGGTCATCTGAGAATTACAGGTCATTTCAAGCCTATGCCCAAAACTCATACAAGGAAGCTTCAAATGGAAAACTTTACAACATCAAACTTGTTCCAAATGACATTTTGAGTCTAGAAAAGTGACCATGAGAGATTGGAAAGATTCACAGCACAAGGTTTCAAAATTGTTGGATTTAATGATTAAAAATGGACTTAAAAATGAGATTTTTCATATTTTGGCCAAATGAAGCAAAATTATAGGTCATTTTGAATGGAAAGATCATTTTGAGAACATTGGATAAAGTAGAATTTTGAGCTTAGTTCACATTTTGGGAGTTATCCATGGTTACTTGTAATGGAAGATACATAAACCAAATCCAAAGGAAAAGTGCAAGGGAAGTTTCTCCAAGCTTCTAGGAGTTTCTAACCTCATGTATATATTGATATGAGAGGGTTCATGCCATGGTTGGTGAATCACTTTGTTCAAAACACAAGCTATACACAATTCTTCCATTTTTGCAAAATCAATTCAAACACCATCAAATCTTCACCAATTTCCATTTTTCTTGATTTGATCATCATCAATATCTTCCATAGATCACATTCACATCAGAGTTTGGTAGAATTGGGTAAGAAATAGTGTTGTTCAAGTTAATCATCCAAGAAGCAAGAACTTTTCAATCACAAGATCCAAGAGATTTGAGCCAGCATCTTTGCATACAGAATCAAGATTTGAGTGTGTGGATCAGTTTCCAATCATTGCAAGCACCAGATACAAGAGGTTTCATAGCTGTTTTCACCATTTTGCACCAAGTTAGTTTCTCTTCGAATTGGCTTAATTAGTTAGAATCATAGGTAGTTATTAGGTTAGAATGGTTAAGCATGATTAGATGATTGATTCTGATGAGTTTGAAGAAGTTCCATGAGGATTGTTAATGGTGCATCAAAACTGTTGGAGCTTGTAACTCATGGGATAATGCATGATAATCTTGGCTCAATAGTTCAGAATACTCAGTATAGGAAGTAGATCATGATAGGGTAAAAATTATGGAGAATTGAAGCAGTTGATATCAGGTGTTAATGGTGGATTCCATCTGTTACACCCATCGGGTTCACTTATTGGTTGAGTTTTAGAAGGAGTTGAGGATATGGTTGTGTAGAGGGAAGAAAATGGATCATTTTTGCTTTTTGTATCTTGTGATTTCATCGTGAATTGAGTGAGAACAGGATGGTGGAAGGAACATGCATGGGAATGGTTTTTCTGAAACCCTAGAGGATGATTGGGGATGATGATGGACGACCGTGGGATCTATCGTTTGACCATGACTTTGAGTCTAATCCAACGGCTGGTATTTGAAGTTGAATAACGGAGGGAAAGACCTAATGTGAAACGATGCGTTTCACTTAAAACGCGCCTCTGGGCCTGATCAAGCTTGTGATATTCCCACCCCCCAGCAAAGCCCAATTGGAAATAACACTGAGAATGATTGCTATTCCCACCGCGGGTTTATTATTTTTCCTTCAGTTTTTTCTGAGCGCATGGGCCTACCAAAGTTTCTATTTGCACCCCTGGGTTCTTGGCCCATCCTGATAAGCAACTGGGCGCCTTGCTATTCTCACCTCCTCCCTCTATTTCTCTATATTTCATTTTTAATTTCTTTTCATTTTCATGCATTTTCCAAAAATCATAATAAATCATAAACTTCATATTTTTTTAATGATTCTTTTTGCATTAATTTCTTCAAGATGTCTAGAAAATTATAAAAAATAAAAATTGCATTTTATTTTTTATTTGATATTTTTCCCATATTTTCCAAATAAATGCCTATTTTAGGTGTTTCATTTCATACATGAATTTGTTGATTTTTGTTCTAATAGTTGCTCTAATATTTTTCACCCATTCTTTTTAGGTTGGTTAATAGACATTGTTAGCTTGTACATACAATTTAGTTCCCATTTTTAGAAATTAATTTCAGGTGATTAGTTTAGGTGTGAACAACATGAATAAAATTAGGGTTTAAGTGATGATTTAGGTGAATTAGTTCATTTCCCTTAGGATTTAGAGATTGAATACTTTAGCTATGGGACTATAGGGACTATGGGTAGTTATTAGATCCCTTAGAAATCACTAGGATTCCCCTACTGCTATTACTATATTACTGTCTATATTTGATTGACTGGTGTGGTGTGCCCTCTGGGGATTACTGTTTGTCTGTGTGGGTATTGGGATTGCTTGGGGATTGGGGGAGCTGAAGACTTGTGATGATGAAGCCATTGGAGATCCAGAAACTGAAGACCAACTTCCAGAGTTGAAGAGAAGATGCCTGCTAGCAGCTGTTGAGGAGATTAGCGTTTAGGAGCTAGGCAGAGCTCTAGATTAGAAAGCTTGTTTCTCAAACATGGAATGCTTTGTCTGCATCCATCCTTTCCTTATGATTCAAAGTCTCTATCAAATACCCACCTCCTCCCTTTGGAAGGATCAGTGAATGTATTTGAAAGATAGAACTTTTGAGGGAAAGCTGTCTGTTTAATGTTAACAGCTAATGAACCACCCTTGGTAGGTAATTGACTGTCTAGCATTCATTCACTTCATCTTGTTGACTGATGTTCATCCTGGGGATTGAGACTTGAAGAAAAGCCATTGTGGACTGAAGATTGATGACAAAGACCTTGCTTGAAGGCTGTGGATGCTTGCTAAAGCTTGAAGATAGGTGTTGATGCAGAGCTGCTGTGGCTGTTTATTTTTTTGCTGTATTTCATTTCTGATGTATTGATTGGTTTTCTGGACTGTATTGTTTGCTGTTTACCCTATTGGGTTGAAAGTGAATGATGTTCACTTTTGCCTATTGTTTTCTAGGTTCGAGGTTGAGTGGGACTCCCTTGCCTCGCTTGTATTGCTGCATCCATGCATTTTATTGCTTTACTGTATATATATCTGCTATTGTTTTTGTTTCTGTCTATTCCCTTAGGATCTCTGTTTCTCTCTGCGCAAGAGAGGAGCATGATAGACACTAGGTCTTAAACCATGCATGATAACATTAGGTTAGTTTGATTCCCTTCGCAACCATAGGTTAGAGTTCCGTCTCTTCTTTCCCAAAACAAACAGAAAAACACAATAAGATTTCAAACACAATAAAAGACACTTCTTCCGTAAAAGAATGTGAACTCATCAAAGCGTCATTTTTGTCCGCTTGGACTGTTAATCAGAAAAACCTTTTTCAGAAAGAATAAAATCAATCAAGACAAGCTTGTGTCGTACGTGGCCCGAACTACGTTTGCTCTGATCTTTCATGCTGTATGAAAGTACGTAGGCATAGGATGCGATATCCTAGCGAGCAACCTTCCCCTCCTTTCCCGTAGGTAGGCGAACTACGTTGACTCTGATTTCTCGTTCCAGACGGGAATACGTAGGCATAAAGTGCGATACTTTGCCGAGTCATTTTATTTTCTTGTAACCCCTGACCTTTAGTTTAGATAGAATAACAATCCATATCCGAAAACAAGCGTGGATCCCGTCGAGTACGACGGACGTGAGGGGTGCTAATACCTTCCCCTTGCGTAACCGACTCCCGAATCCAGGTTTTGGTTGCGACGACCATACCTTTCCCGTGTTGTGCGAGGTTTACTCTGAGCGTTTCCTTTCCCTCCCGTGGGATAAATAACGCACGGTGGCGACTCTTCTGTTCAGCCGGCGCCGATTTTCGCAGTAGCGACAGACCTGACAAGCTATCTTGAAAGAAATGCATTAGCATTCTCTCATCAGTTGAATATGCAGACATCTTTCTGTAATAAGCCCTCACGTGCACTTTCGGACAGGTATCTCCTCTATACTTATCAAACGCAGGAGCTTTGAATTTGATGGGCACCCTCAAGCCAGGTACCAGACCCATTGTTGCCATGTCTAAGCCCACAGCACTTTGGTTCAGGACCCCCCTCATCTGCTCTTCTAGCATTCTGATCTTTCGGGAGTCATCCATTGGCCCTTCGAAACCTCCGCCGGAGAAAGCGTCCTCCTGCTGATCTTCTTGCCACATACCATTCCCAGCTCCATACCCATCGTATCCATTATTGCGGCCAGCTCTAATCTGATTCATTACCGGGCCTCGGCCTCTGTTGCCGTACCCCTGAACACCTCCGGCTGGCCCAAAAGCCATTAACCCAACGCCGTTTCCATTTCCGAAACCTCTGTAACCCTGATTGGCCACACCATAACCATCTTGCCCAAAGCCTTGAGCATTGAAACCATATTTCCCAGCGTTATCGAATCCCTGATCGTTGAACCCGAATCCAGCATTGCCGAAGCCGTTGCCTCCCATATTATCCCCCAAGTTGATATCACCGAGCCTAACGTTATGGACAGCAGTCTCGTTCCCAACTCCGACATTACCGTTCCCAGCAGCGGTAGCGTTGTTGACATTAGCAGCAGGTATGTTGACTACAGGTGGAGCCACTAGTGTGGGAGTGCCATCTCCGTGAACAGTATCGACTCGCACAGACTGATGATCCTCATTACCGTGACCGGCGTTTCTGACCAACAGAGGCTGCACCATGGCTTGCAAATTCTCCTGACCTTTTGCAATAGCTTCCATGGTCTGCATAAAGAGAGCTAGCTTCTCGCGCACATCTTGCATCTCGTTCTGCATTTGATCCATGATTCTTTGACAGTTGGTGCGAGTGGAATAGCGGTGCGGGTGCTGATCTGCAATCCTGAAAACACTTGGTACAGAGCAGGAAATAAGATATCATCCGATGATTACCTGTAATGCAATATGAATATGAATGCAATGCAATGTGTGTGTTTGTGCATTAGGGAAATTCATTCCCCGATTCTAGTGTGAAGGTGCCAGTGCAGTGACAGTGCTAGCAATATAAAGATCGGAGCTGAATCATAGAAAGCCTCATATATTGCGGAGAAACCAATAAGCCAAGAATACAATATCACTGAGTACAAAGAAAGGCATGACCTCAACCAACAATCCTGGTGATGGTCAGCACTATGCAAATAAAGCATACAAGTTACTACATGACATGATCAAACACTCCCATAAGTCTGGTATTCTTCTAGCAACTTCTTGGTCTCCGGATGACTTGGTCGGGTAAGCAGCCCTTCAACAAGTTGGTTTCTTTTCGTAAGAACACGTCGCACGTCTTCAGCAGTTTCCTCCCATGCCCCTTCTCCGAAGCGATCCTCTAGTTTACGCTTCTGAGGCACAGCTTCATCTCTGCCTTTGATGGCCTTGTTCAGTGCATTCTGGAGACTATACCGGGTCATCACTTCTTCTTCACACTTCTTGATGCTGGACTTCAACTGCTCTTCGAGGTCGGAAATTTGCTGCTTCAACTTATCTTCCCTCTTCTTATTGTTGGTGAGCGTGGCATTCCAAGTCTTATTGCAAGAAGAGATCTCTCGGTGAGCGATGTCAAGTGCTTTCTTTTTGGATTCAAGCATGTCATGGGAGCTTCTGAACTCTTGCCCCAGACGTTCGCGCTTCTTCTTCTCCTCAGTTAACTCAGCCCCTAATCTGTTCATTAGCTCAATCTGCTGTTGGAAAGCATGCACGACCTTGTTTTTCTCACTGCGTATCTGGGCTAGCTCCTGCTCTAACCCTTCGTTGATCTTCATCAAGGCTTCTTTTTCTTTCACAACTTGCTCGTAGGCCTCCCTAGAAACAGTAGTTGGCTCTGCTACCGGAATAGGAACAAGGGCTGGTGCATCTAGAAACGGCATCCGCAACTGACTTGCTCTCTCTTGAATCCAAACTCTGTAAGGTGCGTAAGCCTGACAGTCATTCTTCCCTAACAACGGCTTCCCCCTTCGGTTAATACGCGTCCAGGCATGCTGCAGCTTGGCTAATAACTCCCCCTTCAAATCACCGGTGAAGTACAGAGATTCCTGTACTTCCTCCTCCTTTGGTGGGTTCTTCAGCGCATATCCGAACTGACGGACCAACAGAGATGGGTTGTAATTGATACACCCTTTTCTTCCTATCAGCGGGACATTAGGGTACCCAGAACAACTGAATATAAGCTCAGCCCCTAGCAGGTCTCGATCAAACCACTCAACGTCTTCGGAGGATAGCCTCATCAGGCGCTCTGACCAGCTAGTTGTGGTTGCACTCTCCACAAAAGATCCCTTCAGGGGAAGGTGGCTCTTAAACCACATATTCAACAAAGGCGCACAGCAGTAAACAACCTTTCCCCTTCTGTTTTCATTCTTGTAGTGCAAGGAGTGGTAGAAGTCTCCGATCAACGTTGGCACTAGATTGCCGGCAGCAAATAGATGGAAAGCGTCCAAGTCTACGAAATTGGGCAAGTTAGGGAACAGCACAATCCCATAAATGCATAGAGCCAAAATAGCATTGAAAACCACCCAACATCCGCTCTTGGCATACTCCTGAGCTTTGCCAACCAGGAAATCAAGAGAGAAACCTGAAACTCCAAGCCAAGAAGTCACTAACAGTTCTACAGTGTCCATATGCAAGGCTTTAGCTAAGTCCTCCAATTTGGGCTCAGCAGCAGAGTGAATAAAGGGAACCTTGTTCTGCACTGGTAGCTCAGTAAACTCCACGTACTCCTCAATGGTAGGCCCCAGAATGAAGTCAGCAAACGTAAAACATCTCAATGCGGGGTCATAGAACTGCATCAAGGTGTACAGCCCGTTCATCTCATCAGCAGTGGGCTTGCAGACTAATCTCAGTAATCTCCCATGACTCATTCTGAAGCTTCTCCTAACCTCCTCGTCAGCAAGAGATATCATACCGAGCAAAGGAGTAATATCAGGTGTAGGCAGCTTATACGCAACTGTTTTCCTCAAACCAGCCATGATCAATACTCAGAAGTCTGGGCACTAGAATCGGAGGATATGCAAATGCACCTGCAGCACAGACACACGTTAATGGGATGCAATGATAATGGGTATGCAAACAATGCAATGCAAGTAACATGCAACAGGGACCAAATGCCGTAGCTGAATAGCCTGAACCATATCAAGAAGTCTCAAATAGACTCTTTAGAAATCCTCAAACCCTGGTCTCAGATAGACCTAAAACAAAGCTCCAACCATGGTCTCTGACAGACCTCCAACCATAACTCCGGCTGGTCTCTGGTAGACCTCAAATCACATCTCCAACTGGTCACTGACAGACCTCAGAACTCTCCAACTGGTCTCTGACAGACCTCAGAACTCTCCCACTGGTCTCTGACAGACCTCAGAACTCTCCATAAATACCCAGGATCTCAGATCAAGAAACAAACCGGTAGTCTGAAGGTCTAGTTACCTGCATAACCCCAAACCCTCTCACAGGTGGATGTCCTAGTAACTGACAAAGGTATGGCATCCTATGCGGTCGTCGGCGTCACAGACTTTCAGGGTTGATGATACAATTCCCAGAAGGAGTGGCATCATCAAATCCTGAAGAGGCCTCACTTAGCCAACTTCCAAATGATCGGTTCCCGGAGTCGACAATTCAGCTGACCAACAACCCCTTCGACCCAAAGGGTAGAAAAAGAAGCCAACCAGAAGAACCTCGTCCGAGTGTAGATTTCATGAGACACTAATGCAAGCAAGGCCGGCACGCGCCCACTACTTTCTACTCTAATTCTAGGTGCACTCAAGCCCAGGTCCGGCTTATCTCTCAATCATAGAACCACCCATCACACCCCAATACAGCAATAATAATCAATATATATAATGCTGAAAATAAAGTTCAGAAATATAAATCCATACAAAATCCTCGACGGGAAAACAAGCGCTAGGATTGACTCTCTTAAGGGACGTTGGATCCCAAACGCATAAGAACTATCGCCGTCCTTAGCAGCCAGGGGACGTTGGATCCCCAGCAGAGTCGCCAGCTGTCGCTACTGCGAAAATCGGCGCCGGCTGAACAGAAGAGTCGCCACCGTGCGTTATTTATCCCAACGGAGGGAAAGGAAACGCTCGAGGTAAACCTACCGCAAAACGGGGAAAGGCATGGTCATCGCAACCAAAACCTGGATTCGGGAGTCGGTTACACAAGGGGAAGATATTAGCACCCCTTACGTCCATCGTACTCGACGGGATCCACGCTTGTTTTCGGGTATGGATTGTTATTCTATCTACTCTACAGGTCTGGGATTAAAAAGAAAATAAAATGACTCGGCAAAGTATCGCACTTTATGCCTACGTATTCCCGTCTGGAACGAGAAATCAAAGTCAACGTAGTTCACCTACCTACGGGAAAGGAGGGGAAGGTTGCTCGCTAGGATATCGCATCCTATGCCTACGTACTTTCATACAGCATGAAAGATCAGAGCAAACGTAGTTCGGGCCACGTACGACACAAGTCTGTCTTGATTGTTTTTATTCCTTCTGAAAAAAGGTTTTTCTGATTACTGGTCCAAGCGGACAAAAATGATGTTTTGATGAGTTCACATTCTTTTATGGAAGAAGTGTCTTTTATTGTGTTTGAAATCTTATTGTGTTTTTTCTGTTTGTTTTGAGAAAGAAAGAGACAGAACTCTAACCTATGGTTGCGAAGGGAATCAAACTAACCTAATGTTATCACGCATGGGTTAAGACCTAATGACTATCATGCTCCTCTCTTGCACAGAGAGAAACAGAGATCCTAAGGGAATAGACGGATACAGAAACAAGTAGATATATACAGTAAAGCAGTAAAATGCATGGATGCAACAGTACAAGCGAGGCAAGGGAGTCCCACTCAACCTCGAACCTAGAAAACAATAGGCAAAAGTGAACAGACTTCACTTTCAACCCAACAGGTTAACAGCAAACAATACAGTCAGGAAAACCAATCAATACATCAGAAATGAAATACAGCAAAAATAAATAGCCACAGCAGCTCTGCATCAACATCTGTCTTCAAGTCATCTCCAAACAGCTACAAGCTCCAGCAAGCATCAATCTCCATCTCCACAGCCTTCAAGCAAGGTCTTCATTATCAGTCTTCAATCTGCAATGGCTTTTCTTCAAGTCTCAATCTCCAGGATGAACATCAATCAACAAGATGAAGTGAATGAATGTTAGACAGTCAATTACCTACTAAGGGTGGTTCATCAACTGTTAACATTATACAGATAACTTTTCCCTCAAAAGTTCTATCTTTCAAATACATTCACTGATCCTTCCAAAGGAAGGAGGTGGATATTTGAAAGAGACTTTGAATCATAGAGAAAGGATGGATGCAGACAAGGCATTCCATGTTTGAGAAACAAGCTTTCTAATCTAGAGCTCTGCCTAGCTCCTAAACCCTAGACTCCTCAACAACTGTCAGCACAGGAATCTCCTCATCAACTCTGGAAGTTGGTCTTCAGTCTCTGGATCTCCAATGGATTCATCATCACAAGTCTTCATCTCTCCCAATCCCCAAGCAATCCCAATACCCACACAAACAAACAATAATCCCCAGAGAGGGCACACCACATCAGTCAGACAAATATAGACAGTATTAATAGCAGTAGGGGAATTCTAATGTTTTCTAAGGGATCTAATAACTACCCATAGTCCCTATAGTCCCATATCAAAAACTCAATCTCTAACTCCTAAGGGAAATGAACTAATTCACCTATGTTGTCACTTAAACCCTAATTTTGTTCATGTTATTCACACCTAAACTAAACACCTAAAATTAAGTCCTAAAAATGGGAACTAAATTTTATATACAAGCTATCATTATCTACTAACCAACCTAGAAAGAATGGATAAAAAATATTAAAGCAACTATGCAAACTAAAATCACCAAATTCATGTATCAAACAAAATATTATCTACACCTAATTAAAAGAAAAATATACCAAAAATATAAAAATGAAATGAACTATTAATTTTTTTGTATGACCATTTTCTTGACAAAATTAATAAAAGAATGCAAAAACAACCAATGAAAAATATGCATTTTATGATTTGTTATGATTTTTTGAAGATTTAATGTTTTTTAAAAGAAAATAAAATGAATTAATATGGATGCAGGGTGCAGAAAGTAGGAAGTTCAGTTAAAACAATAAACTGGGCCATGCAGTGGGGGTACGAATAACAACTTTGCACTAGGCCCAGGACGCTCAGAAAACCAACAAAAATTAAAAAAAAAAGGGAAACGGTGTAAATAGCAGATATTTACAGTTCATATTGGTATTGGGCTCGATTGGAGGGGTGTCAAAAGCAAGCGAATGTTGAGCCCATCAGATTGGGATTTAATGAAACGGGGCGTTTCATTGTTTGAAATTCCCTCCGTTTTCAGTTTTAATCGTGGCTGTGGGATTGGTAAATAAGTCAAATGTCAAAGGATGATCAAACGGTCCAAAGGTCATCTTCAACCTTGGACAAACCCTAACCCTGAAATTCATCTCCCATGCATGCACCTTCGAGCTCCCTGTTCTCCCTCCATTCTCCATGAAACCACACACTTCCAAAAGCAAAGATGTTCTATAAACTTCCCTCTACGCAGCCATGACCATAACTTCTCCTAAAACTCAAGCAACAATGGAACCCGATGGGAATAACAGTTCTGATCCACCATTAACACCTGTGATCAATTGCTCTAATTCTCACCAATTCTTGTCCTAAACTCATCACACCTTATGCTGATCACAACATGCTATTCAACCAAGATTTTCGTGCATTGAATCAAGAGTTACAAACCCTAACAGATTTGGTACACCTATGGCAAACTCCATGAAAGCTCTCCAAACTCACCAAACTCAATCATCTATCCTACCTTAACCTTTCTATGCTATCAAAACCTAGCAATTCTAACCAAAACAGCCAATTCGAATGCAAAACTTACTTGGTGCAAAGTGAAGAAAACAACTATGGAATGTGCTGATCCAAGGCTTGAAGTGAGTGGAAAATGATCCAAGAACTTGATGATGAGTTCTGTATGCAACCAATGATACTCCAAAGCTTTGAATCTCTCAATTCCAAAATTCTTGCTTCTTGAATGGTCAACTTGCACAGCTCGAATCTTCCTTCAATTTCACCAATCTTGATGTGAATTATGATCCTTGGATGATGATGATGAAGATCCAATCAGAAAATGTGAAGATTGATGAGAATTTGGGAGAGTTTGAATTGATTTTGCAAATGGGAGAAAATGTATGAAACTTGTGTTTAAGAGCAATGTGAAGCACCCACCCTTGCATGAACCTCTTCATATCAATATATACATGACATTAGAACCTCCTAGAAACTTGGAGAAACTTCCCTTGCACTCTTTCCTTACATTTTGGATTATGTTTCTTCCTTTGTAAGCAACCTTGAATAACTCTCAAAATTTGAACTAACCTCAAAATTACACTTTAGCCAATGTTCTCAAAATGATTTTTCCATTCAAAATGACCTATAATTTTGTCCCATTTGGCCAAAATATGAAAAATCTCATTTTTAAGTCCTTTTTTATTCATTAAATCCAAAAAATTTGAAACCTTGTGCTATGAATCTTTCAAATCTCTCATGGTAACTTTTCTAGACTCAAAATTTCATTTGGAGAAAGTTTGATGTTGTAAAGTTTTTCATTTGAAGCTTCCTTGTATGAGTTTTGGGCATAGGCTTGAAATGACCTGTAATTCTCAGATGACCAAAATACCCTTTGCTTTCCAAGACCATAAGTAGAGTTCCATAAATCATATGAAGGCATACTATACCATTATAGAAAGCTAAGACAATGAGGAACAATTCTTATGTTGACCATAAATTCATTTGAAATCTCCTTGAGGGTTAAAAATTGCTTGAAAGTCAAGTCACTTTCACAGACAAAATTTCAGATACCTCAGATGACCTGTAACTTGCAAGGACCATAACTTGAGTTCTATAAATCTCCTTGATGTCTTCCACCACTCAAATTAAAGGTCTTGAGATCCTCTACAAGTTTCATGTTGACCAAGGATCCATTTGAAGCTTGCATTTTGACTTATCTTGCTTGGAAATTTGACCTAAATTAGGGGATTTTACACAAAAACCCTAATTTAGCAACTCCTCTTCTCCTTGATTTCTCTTGATTTCTTCTTAGCATATCATCATATCCTTATTCTTCATGTCAAATGATGACCCCCACATCTTTCCAATGGCCCTTAATGTCCTTCAATCAGTCAATTGACCTAGAGTTGACCTAGAGTTGACCCTAGATGAAACCCTAGTTGACTGTCTTCAACTGCAATTCTTGTGATCACATCAACAACTTGTCTCCTTCTCCAAATGACTTTCTAAGTCTCCCATGATGCCCAGATACTCTCCATGCTCAGTCCACAACTCACAATTTCTTTGTTGACCCTCAGATACCCTCAGATAGGAGATGGATGCACTGCTTGATCCATTGACTTTCCAGCTTTCAAATTCTTTCTGATGACTTGAATGGGATTGAATTAGAATAATAACCTCTTGATAGGCTCATGGAGATGAGAATAATGATTGGTCCCCTGTTGGATGACTTGCTATGCTTATGTTATGCAGATGATTAGGCTATGTACATGACTCTATATGCAAATGCCAATGATATTAAAACATAAACCAAGTGAATAAGGTTGAGCAAATTTTAGGGTGCAACACAATAGACATGCAAACATGTCTACACAGCACAATCACAATTCAAACAGATCGAAATCAACCAAAATTCAATCTAATATGAAGATTAACATGATAAGCTCAAAAAATTAAATCGGATCGAGAATTCCAACCTTCGAAGTGGAGATTTGCTTCAGGAAGTGTTGATCAACTGAATTTGAACAGATCCAAACAAGATTATCCGGAAAACTTCAAGATCCACAATAATTCTTACAAGAGGAATGAAGATCAAACACTTTTAAGCCAAATTACTCCAAATAAGCACTTCCAACTCAAGCTCCAAACTCAGATCTCAATTTGCACGAAAATTGATTATGAAAATTGATCCAATGGTGATGATAAATGGTGGTTTATGCTCAAGAATCCATTGATTTCAATGAAAATTCAATGAATCCAAAGGATGAAGAGCTTTGAGTGAGGGTTTGGGAAAATGAGAAGTTGAGAGAAGTGAGAGCTCAAGAGTGAATTCTGAAAAATGAATTGAATTATGGGAGATTAGATGGTGAGGTTTGGAGTGAATCATTTAAATATCAATTAGGTTTGGATCCAATGCAAGGTTTGGAATTTGGGTGGGAAAATGTGGTATGGAATATGGAATGGGCATTTGGTGGAAAATTGAAATTAAACAAATTTCAAATGAGGTTCTAGATCCTTCCCAAGTGTAAAAATGAAATTCAAATGATCAAAATGGGACTCCAAGAGTGGTTGGACTTGAAAATTCACGTTCAGGGCAAAAGTTACACATGTTAATCAGTTAACGCATATGGTTAACCGGTTAACACTGCGAAAACTTGCAAAATTAGCCTGATTTTGATTGTGTTAATCGGTTAACCATATGTATTAACCGATTAACACCTTCAAAATTTTGAAATTGGCTCCTTTTGGAGGGAAATCCATCTGTTTGCCCTTTTCTTGTTGTTTGGACATCTGTTAAACCTCTGAAACTTGTTTTCGATCATTCTGATTGTAAAACTATTTAAAGTAACCTGAACACTGGAAATTAACCTGCACAATAAAATAAAAACGACCGCTCGATCGGGAAAAATAAATTCCAATTGCTGATGCTTGTTGTTCAGTTGCTTGCACTAGAATGAAACCTGAGGCACGAGAAGTCTTGATCCCCTGCTTCAAGAACGAATGATATGCAATGCAGAAATGCTAGAATGAAATGAAACAAAATACAGGTTAAGAAAAAGGTTGGTAAAATTTTGGGGTGCAACACTTATTAGCGGCTTCAACTTGCCCATTTGCCTGGGCGTAATAAGGTGTCAACGTTAACAGCTTAAAACCTTTCTTATTAGCAAATTCCTGCATTTTTCGACCGACAAATACTGATTCTTGATTCGTTGTGATCGTTTCTGGAATGCCAAATCTATATATAATATGGCTTTGGATGAACTCGATTACGTCTTCTTGACCCACATTTACTAATGGTATTGCTTCAATCCATTTGGTAAAGTAATCAATTCCAACCAAAATATAATTTTGGTTTTTTGACGATGCTGGTCGAATTTCGCCTATTATATCCAACGCCCACCCTCTAAAAGGCGAAGGTTTCACAATTGAATGTAATTCATTCGCCGGGATATGTTGTATACCAGCGTGTATCTGGAAATCTTGACATCCTTTAGCGAATTCTATGCAATTTTTTAACATAGTCGGCCAATACAAGCCTTGTCGAAATAATAGCCATTTCATTTTATGACCAACTTGGTGTGCTCCACAAGCTCCACTGTGCATTATCGAAAGAGCGATGTAGGCCTCTTCTTCACTAAGGCATTTCAGCAAAACCCCCTCAGGGGTCTTTTTGAACAATTCGTTACCTATGAGTGTGTAACTCAATGCTTGGTACTTGACTTTTCGATCTGTCGAACTTGCTGGATTTTGTAGATATTCGACTATGCCCTTTCTCCAGTCTTTCTCTGTTATATTATCTATGGTAAAAATTTGAAAATTTTCACCATTTAAATATCCAAGTTTCGTAGATTCCAGATCTGATGGGCATAACCCTACAGCCTTTATCTTTCCTCTTGTTTCGATTGCTTCTTAAAGTTTTCCGTTTGGAACGTTGTATCCAGAAGCGATTTGGGCTAAATCATTAGTAATTTGGTTTTCTATCCTCGGTATGTGTTGAATATAAACTACTTCCAACTTCCTTAACAACCTACTCGCCACTACAAAGTATGCAATGAGATTTTCTTTAACATATTTGTACTCCTTTGTAAGTTATTTTATAACCAGTTCAAAGTCTCCTTTTATTTCGACCCTGGTTGCCCCCAATTCTAACAAAATTTCAAGGCCAGCAATTAATGCTTCATATTCAACCTCATTGTTAGAACAAAGGTTCTCAATTCTGAATTTAAATTTTGTTGGAATTTTCTCAGGCGAAATAATCACCATACCTACTCTTGTGCCATTTTTATGGCTAGATCCGTCAAAGTATAGCTTCCAGGAGGGTATCTCAATGTAATATAAATCAGTCTCATTTATAGAATGGTCGACTAAGAAATCAGCCACAATCTGGCCTTACATAGCTTTTAAAGGCTAGTAAGTCAACGAATATTATGTTAGAGCTAAAGCCCATTTACCAATTCGACTATGCAAATTAGGTTTGGAAAGCATATGTTTTATGACATCAAAATGAGACGAAACATACACATCAACAGGTTTTATATATTGCTTTAATTTAGTACAAG
>OZ012741.1:50938010-51090510 GCA_963859935.3 Lathyrus sativus | reverse complement strand
TCTCTCTCTCTCTCTCTCTCTCTCTCTCTCTCTCTCTCTCTCTCTCTCTCTCTCTCCCAAAACAGTACCTTTCTCACTCGTAAAAAGCTTCTCACCATCTCTCTCATCGCGTCGCGTTTCTTGCTCTTGTTCATCTCTCTCTCGATGTCCGCTTCAGCCGCCCTCGCTCATTTGCTTTTCTTTCTCGTCGTGTCTCAAATCTCTGTTCGCTCGCGCTCACAACGCACTTGGTTCAAATTCAACTTTGACTCGCGACGACCTCATAGCTTAAATCATGGATACATAATGGAATTAAGGCAGCAACTTACTTGAAGGTGAATTCAGGTATACTTTGGGTTTAACTTTGATCTTTCTCACTAAATGCTATGATTTCCCTTTTCGTTCGTGAATACCTCATTTCTACTTCTTTACGCAAATGTGTGAATCTCTGTGTGTACCTGCTTGTCTATTGTAGTGTATTAGTGATTGGTGATAACCGCATGAGTTCGGCCTTCTCACTGAGCGTGTGAAATTCTCCTTTTCACTTCGAAGAGTTCGACAAAGATTCCGACGCGGAAAATCGACATCGACAATTTCCCAGGTATTGTCTATTGTATTGTATTGTTGTCGTTTCCACCGTTTTGCAACTTGCACACTAAGTGTTCGGTAAATTGCCTCAACCAAGTTTCTTTTCTTTTTTCGTTTCTGTTTCTTACGAATCATGTGTTCGATAAATTACTAAGAATTTATATGCTTCCCAGCTTAACAGTTTTTGGAATGTTGAGAACACATGGCCTCATTGGAGGGAAATAGAGGGATGCTTATGATGGAAAACCACAAAGGTGTGTCACACAGCTGCTGTTATTTTTCACTTTTTCAACTGGTTTTTGCAAAGTTTAAAGACAGATGGGGAAGGGGGTTTGCTGATTCCTTTTCAATTAATACTGTTGATGGTCATAGTTTGTTGCTGCTGCTTATTTTTCTCTTGTTTTATTGCTATAAGTTCCATGGTAGTGCTATTGGTAAGAAATAATAATCTGATGTCTTCAATGGTATTGTAAGTATATAATCCAGCAACTGGCGAATCTATAGCAGATGTAGCATGCATGGGTGGAAGGGAAACAAATGATGCAATTTCCTTTGCTTTTGATGCTTTTAAATGTACGAAGTGCTATTCCTTGACTCAACTTGCCCTAATACAAAGTGCTGCTGATGGATGGGATGCTATTGATGTACAAGCTGGAGATGTCTATTCCTGGCCTACAAATTTAGGATGGGTGATAGGACCTACTGTATTATATCATTGCTTTCTAACTGGTGCTACTCTTGCTTTGTACCATGGATCTCCTTAAGGCCGTTGTTTTTGGGAAATTTGTTCAAGCGAGTCTTCCAAGTTAATATCTCATTACTTTATGACTTTTTCTACTTTTGAACAATTTTAATTAGTATTTTGAACTTTACGGTGGTAATTATCAATTATTGTTATGATCAACTAAAATGTTGTAATAAACTAACTGGTGGAAATAATTTAAATAGGGTAATGATTCTATGTTATTATGGTAACTGCACACCCTTATATATGTGGCTCGTTGTATACATATAGCATTCTCTTGATTTTAATTTAAAAATAGATTATATATCATGCCTACCATCTCTTTTCCTTCTCAACAAATACATCATACCAAAGCACAACTTTATTCATCGTACTATGGTTGTTCAGGATGCAGGTGTTACCATTTTGGGTACCGTTCCAAGCTTAGTGAAATCTTGGAAGATTACTCGATGTATGGAGGGCTTGGATTGGACAAGAGATAAAGTAATGACTATTGCGAGTGTAAAGAATAAAATAGATACTAAGAAAAATGAATTAAACTTCTGCCCTTGTATGCAGGTTATTTTGTTCCATTGGAGAAACATCTAATGTTGATGATGATCTATGGCTTTCTTCAAAATCTTATTACAGCCCAATTATTGAACTATGTGGAGGAACGAAGCTTGCGTCCAGCTACATTGCGGGAAGCCCCCTGCAGCCTCAAGCTTTTGGAGCATTCAGTACGACATCAATGACAACTGGCTTTGTCATTCTTGACGAAAATGGAGTTCCTTATGTAAGAATTTTTTTTGGATAATTTAAATTCTTTGGTCATAATTTTATTTATCTGTGTTGAGTCTTCCACTTCTCATCACATTACATTGTGTCAATACATCAGTATAATTTTGTTGTGGCAAGGTGTTGACTGTGTGCTTACTTATTTCAACTTCCGGACTAGGGAACATAAAGGATATGTTATCTATGATGTAGAACACTAGACACGACACTGGCGTCTGCCATAGAGGCACCAATAATAATTTTTAAAAATAAATAAATTGTTTCAATACTTGTTTCTACACAGGTCTAGTTTTTATGCCAGCCTTTTGTTCTCCAATTTTTTCTTGTAACTTTCATTTCCTATTTCACTCTAAAATTCTTTTGGAACTTCATACACTTGTGAAATAACCTTCAATAAACTTTCATCATTTTTCCATAGTAGCAGAGTATCTTTGGGTTTATACAATTTATTTATAGGTTTTCTCATTTATTGATTTCTAAGACAAATCTGACAGCCAGAAAATGTTCCTTGCGTTGGTGAAGTGGGTTTGTTCCCTCTCTCTCTTGGAGCGTCTGATAGATTGTTGAAAGCCGACCATGATGAGGTTTACTTAAAGGGAATGCCCGTGTATAAAGGAAAAGTATCTACTACTTCAATTAATATGCTTAGAATCATTTTCACATTTAGATACAGCTACTTTGATATATCAGTTCTTTCATTCATGAAAGGCAACATATTCTCACTGTGTCCTAACCTTTTAAGGACTGTTTTCATGTGAAATTACCAGATTACACATCGAACATCCAAACTAGTTAGAGTAAAAAGATAGTAAAAACTTCTATTAAGTCTGGATGTTTGACTGTTTGTGTTTAAATGTTGTTAAATCCTATGCAAACTATCAATGTCCAAAAGTGTTGTATATCAGTAAGGTACACATCAGTCCTTGATATTCATGCGTCTCTGGCACTTCTTTGGTAGTTAAGATGCTATTATTTTTTCTAAATTTGATAAATTAGTACTTTGTAAATGCAATTATAATTTAAACTGTCGTTACTTTAACAGCCTGCTACACTGGCATCCCATGTAAAAGCAGTGTTTACTTACCTGTTAGACCAAGTGAGTAAACTTCACAATTGTCTGCATTCAGATATTTGATACATTTAGTTGGCAAAAGCTCATATTTTTGGGGTTATTCTTGATGTATTTTACAGGGTAGTCAATATGTAGCAGAAGGTCTTGAACGGGCTAGAGACGGACTGACTGAAGCAACTAATTTGAGGGAAAGATTTATGCTGGGTACAAGTGTCAGCCGTAGGGTAGCTGCTGCAGCTGTATCTGCTGTAATTACTTGAATGTTTTGTGTGGTGTTGTTCAATTTCTGTGTTGTATTGAATTAAAGGACATTTAGCCAAACATAATGGAGATTTACTCGTTAATATGCAGGCGGAGGCCGCGGCTGCAGCTGGTGAAAGCAGTTTTAGATCTTTCATGGTTGTTGTACAACGTTCGGGAAGCAATGTTGCTATTATTCAACAAGTATGACGAGGAGTATTGATTTCAATAATTCTTTTACCATAAGTATAAATCAAGCCTCATAACCTCATTCACATAGTTTACAGTCTTTCAAAAGACATGGGATTCCCGGGGTTTAGAGTCGGTATAATATACTCTTACAACGATACTGTTGTTGATTGCGCGCGCAAAATGTCGAGCTTTGGACTAGTTTCAACACATACACAGTATTTGATGGCGAAAATGCTATCCGATGACGAATTCTTCGAGAAATTTCTTGTTGAGAGTGCAAAGAGGTTGGCACAAAGGTACAGAGTTTTCACGGCCGGATTAATCAAAGTCAGAATCAAGTGTTTACAAAGTAACGACGGACTTTTCATGTGGATGGATTTAAGAGGACTTCTTAAGAATGTGACATTCGAATCAGAACTCGAACTATGGAGAGTGATTATTCATGAAGTTAAGATCAATGTTTCACCTGGTGTTTCATTTCATTACTCTGAGCCAGGTTGGTTTAGAGTGTGTTATGCTAACATGGATGATAGAGATGTGCAAATTGCATTGCAAAGGATTAGATCGTTGGTGACTCCGAATAACAAAGAGGCTATGGTTTCTGATAAGAATTCCAAACCTTTTCTATACACACCGGGCAGAGATCTTTTCTGTCGGACAGAACAACACGCCTTCCCCACGTTCTCCACGTGCTCCCCCCACGGGGACATGTCATTAGGCAACTATCCACCTCCGAAGAGCTGCTCAGCCCACCTTCCGGAGATCACGGGACGGTTGAACTAGGGCGAAGACCACATGCTGGTCTTCACTACGCCACGTAAGCCCTAGCAGTCACTCGGGTTGGGCCTGGCAATCCAGCCCAACACAAGTGATCGTTGGCCCTGCGCTGCGATCTCACTATAAATACCCTCTTTTACTAGAGGGTCTGCTCCCACTCTGGTCCCTTTACTCACTTAAGCATCAGAGTGTCTTGCAAGTAAACCTGCTCCTCCTCCCTACCTCCAGTGAGCAGCTTTCAGATCGACGACGCGTGGCGGTCAACAATCTCTTCTGATCAGGTACGATTAAAATGATTTATATTTTTTTAAATTTATATATCATATCATTACTAAACTCGATTTCTCAACGTTCTCAATTTTTTTTAAAGTAAGAGTTATATTATTTTCAGTATCATTTTAATTTATACAATTTATTTTTCTACTCTATCTTTTATATCTATCATTTTTTAAAGATCATAAATAATATAAATGTATAAAATTGCTTTTATGGTCATGAATTTCAAAAATTGTGTTTCATAAAGTATATTTAATTGACATCATAAGAAGTTTAAAAATGTAATTAATTTGAATTTTTATAATTTAATATAGGTTTTTTTATTTATATTTTATTTAATATAATAATTTATATTATTATTAAAATAAAAAATAATTATAACCATTTGTGATTTCAATAACATCATTACGTTATATTATCAATTCAATCGTCATGTCATAAACTTGACACTCAAACAAAATAAAATATTAAAATTTAAAAGAAAATTAAGATGCAGTATTTTAAAATGAAGATTATAACTTTAATAATAATAATAATAATAATAATAATAATAATAATAATAATAATAATAATAATAATAATAATAATAATAATAATAATAATAATAATAATAATAATAATAATAATAATAATAATAATAATAATAATAGTTTCGGAGTGGGCTCAGAACTGCCCATCCGTCAGGCAGGCCCAACCCAACGTTATTTGGGGAAGACTCAACAAGGCTCAAATCTCTCAATGTCAGGCACGATTCTACACACACCGGACAAAGATCTTTCCCGTCGGGCAGAACAACACGCCTTCCCCACGTTATCCACGTACTCCCCTCGCGTGGACACGTCATCAGGCAACTACCCACCTCCGAACGAGCTGGTCAACCCACCTTCCGGAGATCACGGGACGGTTTGAACTAGGGTGAAGACCACGCGCTGGTCTTCACTACATCATGTAAGCCCTAGCAGTCACTCGGGTTGGGCCTGGAAATCCAGCCCAACACAACTGACCGTTGGTTCTGCGCTGGGGGTCTCACTATAAATACCCTCTTTCACTAAAGAGTCAGATATTCCCTTCTCTACACCTAATTTATATATTTTCTCCCACTCTGATCCTTTACTCACTTAAGCATCGGAGTGTCTCGCAGGTACACCCCCTTCTCCTCCTTACCTCCGATGAGCAGCTTTCAGATCGACGACGCGTGGCAGCCAGCAATCTCTTCTAATCAGGTACGATCAGTGGCGCCGTCTGTGGGAACTAAAGCTTCCCCGTTCCTCCGAGCAGAAGAACCAAAGCTTTCAACTTCAACTTCCGAGATCATGACCAGCCCACACCACGACGATGTTGTCCACAATTCTGCTTTCGCCCCACTCACCAACGGTGATGACCAGGTATGGCCCCTCCCACGTTCGTGAGGGTGACGTAAGGGATGGTCAGACAGCTTCCCCTTAGTCCAAGGACGCGGCACACCACGTCGCCCCTCGGGTCAGAAGCCCGACGATTTTCCAGCCCGTCCCCACACCAGCAGGGGCGGACCCGACGATGATTGTCCTCTTCGCATCCATCAACCAGACCAATCTGATTTTGTTCTAGCAGAACGAGCGCATCGGGATGCTTGAACAGGATACCTCATCTCGCTCTCCACCACGGAGAAACCAACACGAGGACTCCCGGAGCCCCTCTCCCCGTCAATGAGGGCGCCGACCACAGCTGGAGAGGCCCCAACCCGTAGCCTCCAAGAAGTGTGACCGATCACCTCCCTGGAAGGAGAGGCGCTCCCCGGTCCCAAGAAGAAACAGACCCGAGGCACCGGGAAAGAGGTCGAGGGGGCGTAATCAAGCCCCTCGGCACAATCCTTCGCCCTTGCGTTCCCTTGTCCGCAGTGACGAGGACGACCACAGGACCCCCTTGTCGCGGGAAATCATGGAGACCCCCATCCCCCACGAGATGGAAAAACCGCCCGGGCTCTCCACCTATGACGACACCTCGGACCCCGACAACCATCTAGAAGATATCGAGGCCATGCTCGACTATCGGAACGTCCGGGGAGCCATCAAGTGCAGGCTCTTCTCGACAACACTGAGGAAGGGAGCCATGGCCTGGTACAAAATCCTGGAGCCCGAGTCCATCACGTCGTGGAAGGTCTTGAAGGATCTCTTCTCGCAACATTTATGGCGTCCTGACGCCATCCGAAGACGGAGGCCGCCCTGGGCGCGATCATCCAAGCCCAGGACGAACCTCTCAGGTACTACATCGAGAGATTCACGAAGGAGGTGGTCCAAGTGACGATTTCAGACGACATGAAGCGTTACCTCATGGAGCAAGGTCTGTGTCACGACTCTAAATTCTACGAGGCCGTGGAAATCTACCGGCTAACCACCCTACGAGGCTTCCTTGAGAAAGCCCGCCACTACATCTAGTACAAGGAGACCGAAGCTGCTAATTCAGTCTGAGACTCCCGTAACCTCGAAACCACACACGAAGCCTGGGAAGAAGTAGCACGGGCCCCCCGGCGAGGGGGAGATCGACGACGAGATGATCGTCCCCGGGTACCCTGAGAGCAGAAGGACCCCGCAGGCCGCTTCACTGAGTACACGGCCCTCGTCACTTCCTGCGAGTGCATCCTGCCTGAGTGCACCAACTCGGAGTTCGTCCGGGGAGGTGTCCGTTTTCCTAAACCGGCACCCCAAAGGCCAATGTAGACAAGTTCAAATACTGTCGCTTCCACCGCGGCCACAAGTATGTCACCGGAGATTGCATCCACCTGAAGGACGTAATTGAGATACTCATCTAGGATTGGCACTTGAAGAGGTACACCAGGGGAGGGGACGCCCCTCGACACGACGACCACGAAGCCAAAAGGGTCGAGGACATCCCTCCGCCCTCCAACGACTCTGGGCTGCAGGTGGCCCTCAGTGTAAGTCGTCCTGAAGACTTGTTCTCCCTGAGAGAACACTGTCTCCCTACCGGGCACCAGCTTCCCGAAGACCAATACGCCCCATCAGCCTGTAGGAGTACATCCCCACTGCGATGGTCATTTCAGGCGGGCCCCGAACAAGCTCTCTATCAGGTCCGTGAAAAGGAAGTTTGACAAGTTGATGAGCAACAGCTCTGGCAAAATGAGCACTCTCGACAAGTTCCACCGTCGGTCTAACCCGATCACGTACTACCTCGAAGAGCTGCCCGAAGGAGCCCCTAACTCCTCCATTTTCCTGCTGATCCGGGCACAAATGGCAAACTTCGACGTCCGTCGTATCCTAGTCGACGGAGGGAGCTTGGTGGATATCATGTATATCCACCTATTCTCGACGTTGCAGCTCGACGAGACCAACCTGATCCCCTATGTCGGCTCCAACCTCCAGGGGTTCAACGGGACGATAACGAGACTGTGGGGATATGTGGAGCTCAATGTCACTTTTGGGGCACAGGAGACATCCATGGAAATTAATGTCTGCTTCATGGTCGTTGAGTGTCCATCCCTGTACAACTGCATCTTATGCAGGACGACGCTGGCAGAGCTTACCGCGGTGCCATCGACAATCCACCTTAAGATGAAGTATTACACCAGGCGGGGAGCCGTCATCACCCTCAACGAGGACATATAGGCAGCCCGAAGATGTTTCGAGGCAGCAATGAAGGGCCTCAGTACGATCGATCCCTCTCCTAAAGCGAATAAGCCTCCGCTCGTCTAGAAGAACATGCCAAAGGACCACGTCGACGCTGTGGACCTCGACTGCCGCTTCCCTGGTGAACAAGACCACGAAGACGAAGCCGAGAAAGCTCCTCCAAGGGTCAACGGGCAGCCCTTCCACCCAACGCGCCTCATTCCGGATGGGTACTTCGAATAGTGGCCCTCGGCGATGATACGACCAGGAGTGTAAAGATTGGAGCTGGACTGCCCGATCTGGCGAAGAAGCAGATGAAAGCCTGCCTCCATGAGAATTCAAACCTCTTCGCCTGGAGCGCCACTGAGATGCCCGACCTTGACCCTGAGGTCGCCTGCCACCAGCTCTCCATCAACCCATCCACGAAGACCGTAGTACAACATAGGCGTAGGCAGTCCCCCGAAAAGTCGGCATCTGCTGAAAAAGCTGTAAAAGACCTCCTAGAGACAAGTTTTATTTCGGAAGCCCGGTATCCAACCTGGCTTTCCAACGTTGTACTAGTCAAAAAATCTAATGGAAAATGGAGAATGTGTGTTGATTACACTGATCTCAACCGGGCATGTTTCAAGGATGCATATCCCTTCCAAAATATCGATAAACTCGTCGAAAACTCGACCGGTTTCAAATTATTGTCCTTCATGGACACCTACTCGGGGTATAAACAGATCCCCATGGCTGAGGCCGACAAACAGAGCATGGCCTTCATAACTGAGTCGGGAAACTATTACTACAACATAATGTCCTTCGGCCTGAAGAACGCCGGCGCCACCTACCAACGGATGATGAACAAGGTCTTCCCGGGAGAGATTGGCAACATGCTCGAAGTCTACATGGACGACATGATCGTGAAATCGCGTATCGAGGTCGACCACACGACCCGCCTCAAGAAAGTCTTCGAAACAGCGAGGAGGTGCAAAATGCGATTTAACATAGAAAAATGCACCTTCAGAGTATGCGCGGGAAAGTTCCTCGGGTTTTACCTGACCGAACGAGGGATCAAGGCGAACCCAGATAAATTTCGGGCATTCTTCGATATTGCAACGCCGAGCTCGAAGAATTCGATCTAGTCCCTAAATGGGATGCTCACCACGTTGTCCTGCTTCGTCGCTAAATCTGCACAACACGCCTTCCCATTTTTCAAGCTACTAAGGAAGGAGGTCGCGTTTGAATGGACGGAGGAGTGCGAACAAGCCCTCCTCCACCTCAAACGCGTCCTGTCGGAGCCACCTATCCTGACGAGACCAGACGTCGACAAAACTCTCTACCTATACCTAGCAGTTTTCACTGAGGCCGTCAGTGCAGAACTGATCCGAGAAACTTCTGATGGACAGAAGGAAATCTACTTCACGAGCAAGGCCTTCCACAACCCCGAAGTGAGGTACCATCAGATCGAGAAAGTCGCCCTGGCCCTTGTCAACACAGCCTAAAGGCTGCGACACTACTTTCTAGCCCACACCATCGTCGTCAGAACCGAGCAGCCTATCAAACAGCTGCTCGGTAGGCCCGATATGTTAGGGTGCATGATGAAGTCGTCGCTAGAGCTCTCCGAGTTCGACAACGTCTACGAAGGCATGAAAGCCCTCAAGGCCCAAGTACTGGCCGATTTCGTCGCCGAGATGACGCCCGCCGCTAAACCAACCCCCGGAGCCCACAAGTGGACCATCTTATTCGATGGCGCTTCGAGCTCCTCAGGGAGCGGCACATGTATTATTTAGGAAAACGAGGAAGGCACGGTTGTGGAAGTTTCTCTTACCTTGGCCTTCTCGACGACAAACAACCAGGCCGAGTACGAAGCCTTCTTGGCCGGACTCTGCCTGGCAGAAGACCTCGGAGCCAAAGAAATAAAAATCTTCACGGACTCCCAGTTGGTCGCCTCACAGGTCCAGGGCGAGTACCAGGCCAAGAGCGACAATCTGGCCGAATATTTGGCCCTTATAAGGGAGCATATGAAGATTTTTGACTCCGCGGAAGTACAACACGTTCCCCGCGAGCAGAATACCCGGGTGGACGTCCTCTCGAAGCTAGCGAGCATGAAAAAGAAAGGAGGGAACAAATTTGTCATCCAGGAGGTCCTCGCTCGTCCCAGCACAAAAGTGGCAAAAACAACGCTCGAGGTCAACGCCATTGGGGACAACGACTCTTGGATGACCCCGATACATGCCTACATTAGCATCGGACGCCTCCTGTAATACCCCAAATTTTGCCCTAAGATTAGTCGTTTTGTATTGCATCCCATTTCATTTTGCATTGCGTTTAACTAACCACTAACGGTTTGTGCAGTTGGCTGATTTTTGCAGGAAAATATCATTTGGGCGCGCTCTTTAGTTCATAAAGGATAAAATGGTCATTTGTCGGCAGTTGGTTGTCAGTGGCAAATTTCGAGTTGTAGTCCAAAAATATGAGCCGTTGGACATTGGTGAGGGAGTCAGGGCCGAAGTGTAATCAGAATGGTTTGATTGGAAAGGATTTGAGCTGTTTAAATTAAATCGGTGCAAGTTGGTGAGTTGAAGTTATCAGGAGAATATGATCGTTTGAGTTTAATCAGACAATATGGATTTATTCAGAGAAAGTTGTTCATTTGGATTGCCGAAAAGTGCATTCGGTAGTTCACATCGGAGACGGAATTAGTCAAACAAATTGGATGAATCGGGGATTAAAAAAAATATATAAGATTTTAGTAGTCTTGTCATCTCATTTTAAAAATAAAAGATAATAAAAATAATTTCATTTTTATTTTCATTTCTTTCAATTTCATTGCATTTTTATTATTAATCTAATTTCATGTTCAATTTAATTTCATTTTCAAGTTAATTACATTCTTAATCAAAACATATTCCATTTTTTATTAGTAATTTTGTTCCATTTTGTTTTAAGAATCAAGTTCATTTTTGTAAGTTTGTATTCATTTCATTTAAATCAAATCTTATTGCATTTTTAAAGGTTTATTGTTAAAATAAATTTTGTTTCTTTTTGAAAGGGGGTTTAGTCCATTTGTTATCAAAAGAAATAATAATGATAGTTTTATTTTATTTTTATTGTTACTCCCTTATATGAAAAGAGATTAACTTTATTATAATAAGTAAAATTTATATTTTATAATATCCAAAAACGCATAAAATTATAAAAAAATATAAAATTACATTAAAAATTAAATTCCAAAAAAATCTTAAGTCTTCCGATTTTTTGACTCTCCCGATTCCGAGCTTCCGATTATCCATTTCAAACCTGCAGTCAAAACAAACAAACAATGGTATCGAGTTAATATTTTCCGACACCCTTAGAGTAGTATCATCATCGGGTGTCGGCCGATGGCCAGATCAGGCAGCTTTTGTTCTTATATTTTTTCCGAGGCAACCGAGAAAGAAAAAGAGAAAATTGCTTTGAAATAAGCTGTTGGTTAACAGAGTTTATTTGAAAAGCTGGTTTGAGAAGTGATTTTTTTCTCAGGAGGACGATTTGCCCCATTGGGACCTTAACTCCAACCCTCCAGAAAAAATCAATTCCGGTAGAATCCGACAATATCCAACAAGTGAAAACAATTCAGAATCGAGTTCAAACCAGATTCCAACGAGTTCAAACCAGTTCAAAGCAGTTCCGAAAACCATATCCAACCATAACCATTTCCAGAAAACCGTAACAAAATCCAACGGTCGGTTCAATAACCATGAATCAATCAAGCCAACATTTCCTCCAAAGTAACAGCAACAAGTCCATTTGTGTTTGCCAAAACAAATTAAAACCGTAAGGCATAAAAAACGCAAATCGAGCTGACAAATGGATCCTGTAAAGTCTCCACCTAGCTTGCATCAAATCCAACACAGTCAAACATCGGGCTTGCTCCTATGTGCTACTCGAGGGGAGATTCTACCGGAGAGGCTTCTCAGTCCCTCTCCTCAAGTGCGTTGATAAAGCCCAGGCCCCGAGCATCCTGCAAGAGATCCACGAGGGCATCAACGCTCAGCACTTGGGGGGAAGGTCTCTCACCCAAAAGGCCTTTCAAGCAGGATACTACTGGCTGACGATGCAACAGGGCGCTAAGGAACATGTGAAGAAGTGTGATAGGTGCCAAATGCACGAGGACATACACCTCGCCCCTCCGAGTGAGCTCAAGACCCTCTCTTCTCCGTGGCCGTTCGCCTGGTGAGGGATGGACATCCTCGGCCCATTTACCATAGGTTCCTATTAGAAAAAAATACTTGATATTCAGCGTCGACTATTTCACCAAATGGATCGAGGTCGAAGCCCTAGCCAAGATCACGATGCAAAACATACTCCGCTTCTACAAAACGAACATCCTCGACAGGTTCGGCGTCCCCTTGGCACCGACAACGGGACAAAGTTTACTGACAAAAACTTCCAAGACTTCGTGACCAAGCTCCGGACAAAACACCATTTTACCTCAGTCGAGCACCCACAAACGAACGGTCAAGCAGACGCGAACATGGTTATCCTCCGAGGTCTAAAGCAAAGATTCGGTGACGCCAAAAAGAGATGGGCCGAGGAGCTCCACAACGTGATTTGGGCCTATTGAACAACGCCCCACTCGACCAATGGAGAGACACCTTTCCGACTCACCTACGAAACTGAGGCCGTGATCCCGGTTGAAATATGGGAGCCGTCCAGAAGGACCGAATCTCCCCTCGAGGAGGAGACCAACGACGAGGCCCTCTAAGAGGAACTCGACTTGGTAGAAAACATCTGTTTGGGGGGAGCTCTCTGTAAAGCCACGCTGAAGCAGAAAATCGCCCTTCGTTATGACAGCAAAGTCATAAGACGTGAGTTCCAAGTCGGTAACCTGGTGTTGCAAAGAAACCAGAAAGACTCGCGCGAAGGCAAGCTCGCCGCGAATTAGGAAAGCCTCTATCGTGTTCGGGACAAGACGGCACACAGGGCGTACTACCTTGAAAACCTACACGGGGATGAAATTGTTCAACCATAGAACACTGAGAAGCTCAAAAGGTACTATAGTTAAACACTGCCCATGACGAACAACTTTGCGATCATAGGAGCGCAACCTAGTACAAACGCGTCTCCCAAAACCACAACGAAAAAAGCGCCTGCCCTTTTGTATATGTGAGCAAAGTGCTCTGTTCGATGGAGGCCCCTCGATCGAGGGCCACTTCCGCCCTACCGAGAAGGCAGAACACCCAGCTTGCAATGGGACGTTCACGCTGTGGAGCTAGGACCACAACTGCAATACATCTTCGTAACCGACCAGGTAACAACCTCGGTCACCCGACCAGTTCCCTACACTACCGGATACAATGAATAACGTCAAGCTACTAATCCCGCCATACAAACATATAAAAACACACAAAAATGCAAAGGTCTATACAGACATACGAGCATACAAAGGGCCACACGTAAACGAGTACACACTTAGCAAAAAGAAAATATCATTGCATACAAAAGTCATTGTATAATCGAGGGCACTAACCCAGCTGTTCGAAAATTACAATAAAAGGGCTCGTAAGACCCGACAAAACAACTTAACAAAATGGGCATGCAGGCCTAGAAACTTACGAGCACACAGGCCCGAGAACACAAAACCTTGATCTCTGGATGACCTCCTTCGACCTTGTCAGCGAGCATGCCATCATCGTCTTCCTCGGCGTCTATCGCAATAATCTGTCCATCAACGACCTGGTGGTAGGGCCCCGTCCCCTCAGTGATCAGAGAAACCTCGGGATTCAGGTCCCTAAGCTGCTCCACAGCACTAGAAAACCCGACCTCGACAGCCCCCAAGAAGTCTTGCTCGAGCTCACGAATCTTGCCCAGCAACTCAGCCCGGGAAAGCAAGAGTCTCTCTTCGTCAATCTCGTCCTCGGCGGGACGAAGGAAGTCTCCAGCTCCTCGACCCGAGCCTGTAGCCTCTTCCATTCCTCCTCGGAAACTTTCAGCCGCTCATCAGCCTCAGTGCTCTTCTTATGATGCGCCACGCTCTCCTCCCTGCTCAGGTCCAGCTCAGCAGCCAGCTCGGTCAACCTTGACTCAACAAAGGTGAGATTTCCCTGCAATTTGGCCAACTCGACCGAAGAACAGCCCCCATCGCATAACACCAAAGCGGTCGAGAAGACCTGCATCATCGTGGCCAAATCCTCGATGAGCATCTGTCTTCGGGCGTCCCAGTTTGCCCCGAGGACCACCTTCGCTTTTGAAACCGACACCCCCGGTGACCTAGCCCCGTGGAAGAAGCCAATATACTGATGACAAGGGGGGATAAGAAACCCCTCCTCGGTACCACCCTCTGTAAGGTCGACGACAGTATCAGGGCCATGGACTCTCATTCGCTTCGGGGTCCCTTGTGACATGGGGGAATGACTGCCCTAAGGCGAAGATGAGGAGCCCTTTCCACCCTGATCGACAGGAGGCTGCTGCATCACTTGGGCGACCCTTCCCTTTCCGCGACCTTGGAGGTCTCCAACTTCTTCACGCGCTCTTGCATAGTCGACATGCTTCCTACAAAAACAAAAGAAAGGATTAACAAACACGAGGATAAACAAGGACCAAATAGACGGGCATAACACCGCCCATTACCTAGAAAACACAGAGCTTCCTCGTCCAACGAACACTCGAGCAGAGCCTTCTTATTTATGAGCCTCACCTGCTAGAGAATGTTCCCTCGGCCGTCGAGGATAAAGTTCCCATCGGGCGTCATAAGTTTGGCTGGGGTAAAACTAGCCACGAAGGACACCAGCCTCCGATAACCCACCTAGTCCTCCTTGTCCATGGTCCCTGCCCGTATGATATATTGATCCGTGCCCCTCCTGAAGTGTTCCTCTGACCAATCAAGGGGCACCTTCAGCACCATGACTTCCTCCTGCTGCCCGCTTACTTCACGGGCTTCGCGTCGGTACAAAGAGGTGTACGCCTCGAAGGAGACAGGTCAGACCATAAAGAAAAGCTCCAATAACATAGAGCAAAGTCTGCAGCTTGAAGAATCAAGGGGGACTTAATGTGGTTGTTATGCAAGAGTGGAATAAAATGTGTTTAATCAAATTATTGTGGAATCTTAGCAATAAAGTGGCAAGCTTATGGATCAAGTGAGTTCATGCTTATTATGTCAAAGATGAAGATATTATGATTGTACCCATTAGAGCTAAATGTTTGTGGATGTCGAAGAATATCCTTAAGAAGAGGGATGAGGTACAGTTTATGAGGCAATGGCAAGAGCTCATGGTGATGAAGAAGTTCATAACAAAATAGTTCTATTATGGTTTAATAGAGCATCAACATCATGTGCCTTGGAGAAAGGTGTTTTTTTTGACAATGGTGCTAAGCCAAGAGCGCTATTCATCTTAGGACTCATGCGCCAAGATCACTTAGCAACAAAGGAGAGAAACATGAAATTTGGGATGGTAACCAATAATAAATGTGTTTTCTGTGATAATGTTGAAAGCTTGCAGCATCTGTTTTTTGGTTGTAGGGTCACGAAGTAGACTTGGCAGGCTGTGTTAAATTGGATGAATATTAAGCATGTTCAACAAAGTTGGACACATGAGTTGAATTGTGTAATTCATGTGAGTAAAAGCAAGAATTGGAGAGCCAAAATTCTCATAATAGCATGTGCGGAAACAATATATGAGTGTTGGAAATATAGGAATGGAAAAGTGTATAACTGTTAGACGATAGGCTTTGACCTAGAGGGGGGGGGGGGTGAATAGATTGCAAATTTTACAACCAAAAACTTTTGGCAAAAATTTGTTTTCAAAATATGGTGCAGCGGAATAATGACCCAAATCGAATCGTCTAACCGAACCTACTTTCAAAAAGCAATATATGTATCGCAAACCAAACAGAGTGATAACAAACGTAAATGTTCAATAACAATCAAGCTACAAATCAATTAAATGCAATGCTAATCGTAACTCGTATATCCAATGAATCAAAACATAATCAAAATATGCACAAATAATTTATCAAACACTTGATGTGTAATCGATAGCGATTGGAAATATAATTCATTTTGTTGATGTTAAAAGTCAATCGCAATCAAAGTGATTATGATTATATCAACAATACCACCTTTAAAAGATAGTGGAAAACAATTTCCAATTGAATTAATCAAACAACTATGAACTTGAAAAATGAAATATTAGAGAGATAAAGAGATAGAGAGAGAGAAAGAAGGATAGAGATAGAGAGAGACAGAGATAGAGAGAGAGATAGAGAGAGAGAGAGAGAGCTAAGATTTGTTTAGGCAGTTCCCCATTTGACCTCGCTATGGGTATGCTTTCCCTCAATTCAAATTCAAATTGAGATAGTGTTATTAAACTTCTCTTTGCAAAATCGTTTATACAAGATATGAAGAATACAAACCCCGAAAACCCTATTGTTTTGTGTTGATTCTTCCACCTCCAACCCTTGATAAAAGCTTGATCAAGTGACCAACAATGCGGTTACAATCCTCCGATTATCCCGAGCATGCAACTTGTTGAAACCCAAGATTCCCGAACATAATACACCATCTCGCGGTACTCCCTTACAAGGAAACCACTTTATCCCAGGGATTTCACTCAGTCGAATATGTATTGACGCCATCTTGTCCAAAACCTTCAAATCATCGCTGTTTTAAAGAAAACCCCCAAATTGGTTTTCTTATTTGAAGCACACAAAGTTCCCAACCCAATATTCTTGGTTACACCAAACCTAATTGGATGTTATCAATCATAATCTAGATGGTCACCCAATCGAAAAATGATTATGTGTAGGTCACTTGTATGTATGCATAGAAGAAGGGATGAAAATGATGAGCAACTTTGTAATCTGGTTTCGTTTAGGCTTTATTCACTAGGAAACCTTGCCTAGAAGAAGATGCATGTATGAGTATATATATATATATATATATATATATATATATATATATATATATATATATATATATATATATATATATATATATATATATATATATATATATATATATATATATATATATATATATATATATATATATATATATATATATATATATATATATATATATATATATATATATATATATATATATATATATATATATATATATATATATATATATATATATATATATATATATATATATATATATATATATATATATATATATATATATATATATATATATATATATATATATATATATATATATATATATATATATATATATATATATATATATATATATATATATATATATATATATATATATATATATATATATATATATATATATATATATATATATATATATATATATATATATATATATATATATATGTATGTGAATAAATGGTAAAAAGGAATGCAAAAAGTTGGAGCGAAACTAAAACTTTTGGATAGGAACAACATATAGGTCAGCCTATGAAAGAAATGGGTTGGCCTATGCGTGTTGTTCAGGTCGGCCCGTGAAGGTCATAGGTTGGCCTATGAGGCAGCCTGTGAGGCGACCTGTGGGAAGATCCTATAGGCCTTAATACTGTTCCATGGGAGTCGGCCTGAAGGATCCATGTGCCGACCTATACTAAAGCTAAGGCTCGTATAGGTCAACTTGTTCTTGCGTAGGTCGGCCTTAAATGGCTTGAATGCCTAAAAACATGTTTTTCAATGCTCATATGATGTTGACTCCCTTCCGAACATATTTAGATGCTTCCTAATTCCAAGAAGCATATCTAGAATGGGAGAATATTATCCATTATACATAATGCTATACTTTCTAGTTTTAACATCACTCAAAGTACAAAAGCACTCACATACTTCCCCTTTTTTATGATGGTAAAACATAAGACGATGCGTTTAGTGACACTGTTGTCTTTTTGAAGACTCCTCCTGAATATGTGCATCAACCTTCATCTTGAGTATACTTCTCCCCCTTTGACAACATCAAAAATAGAACAAGCAAACAATTAGAAGTATCAATAATCACAAATAAATACAAAATACTACACAGAGGAGATTTGCAAAGAGAAGAACATCAATATGAAATCATTCACATAGAATTATAGACGCATTGATTTAGAATGCCTAAACATAAATACAATCACACCAAGGAACAATAGAACATAAATACCATTATAGTGCTAAATAAGACAATAGAACATGAATAATGAAGGATATAATGTAAAGACAAACCCTTGAGCTGCTACAAAAGCGACATGATTACCTGAAATATGCTTTTGGTGCTCCCAAAATGATGCACATACAAGTGCTCTAGCAAGGCGATAAACGAAGTTATCACCACTCAAACCAAAAACAGAGATGAAACCATAATGGTGACACACAACAAGAATTCATTTAACATCATAACATGTTCAACCAAAGTTCGTGAATTAATACATAACAAGCCAAATGCGCTAAAGAAAATATTTCAAGTATATAGAAGAAATAACACGAAATCACTATAAGCATATAATTAATAAATGTCAATGGTAATTTTTGGTACTGAGAGTTGATAAAATACTTCATTCATCAAGGATATTAATCATTTGGAGTACTGGTAACAACAAGAGGACTCACTAAGTAAAAGAAAGGAAAAGGAAAAATATTACCTCTCATGTAGATTGATGAACCATGCACTCTTATGAGATGAAACTCCCAATGAAGGTTAGAGTATGATTATATAAAGTGCATGCAAGAAAATGATATGCTAGGAAATATTAGACATATCGAGTATCCCCAATTCCCTTTGGATGTTGAAAAATGGTTCAGTCCCAAGTGGTTTTGTGAAAATATCTGCAAGTTGATGTTTACTATTAACATGCTCGAAAATGACATCACATTTTTTAACATGATCACGTAGGAAATGATGGTGAATCTCAATATGCTTAGTGTGTGAATGTAACACCGGATTCTTGGTTAGATTTATAGCGCTAGTGTTGTCGCACATAATGGGAATACGTTGCAAGTTTATATCAAAATCAAGTAATTGTTGCTTGAGCCATAAGATTTGACACAAAAATTACCGACCGTAATATATTTTCCTCTTGATCATTGTCATCTTTTTTATTTTCATCATTCACCATTTTAGATTGATTAATCCCTTGTTCAGTTCCATTGAGAATATATTGAGAAGACACACCTACATCATGAAAAACATCACATTTACATTTGGATGGGACTCATCAAAGGTAACATTTAAGGACTCCTCAATTATAAGCAATCTCTTATTATAAACCCTATACGCCTTACTAGATTGTGAGTATCCGAGGAAGATACCCTCATCAAATTTCGCATCGAATTTGCCAAGATTATCTCTATTATTGTTCAAAACATAACATTTACATTTGAAAACATGTAAGTGAGAAATATTAGGATTTCTACCTCTAAGTAGTTCATAGAGGGTATTATCTAGAATAGGACATATAAGCACCTTATTCATGACATAACAAGTCGGGTTAATGGTGTCCGCCCAAAAATACTTAGGAAAATTTCTTTCATTAAGCATAGTCCTCGCTAGCTCCTCAAGGATTTATTTTTACATTCCACAATGCCATTTTGTTGTGGAGTTCTAGGAGAAAAAAAAATTATGACCAATCCCATGTTTGTCACAATTCTTTTCAAAGAGGTGGTTTTGAAACTCTCCTCCATGATCACTTCGAATGTAAATGATTTTCAAATTCATTTTGTTTTGAAATAACCTATCAAATTGCTTAAAATCCAGATAGGTATCATCTTTACTTGAAAAGAACAAGAACCAAGAAAATCTCGAATAATCATCTACAATAACAAAGCTATAATAATTTCCACCTATGCTTTTGGTCCTAGAAGAACCAAAAAGGTCCATGTGAAGGAGCTCAAGAGGTTTTGAGGTAGAAACAAGAATTTTAGATTTAAAAGATATTCTCTTTTGATTCCCCATTTGACAAGCTGCACATAGGTGGTCTTTAGTGAACTTTATTTTAGGTAGACCAATCACCAAATCCTTTAAGAATACTTTATTCAATAGATCAAATTTAAGATGAGATAGGCTTCTATACCACAACCAAGAATTTTCACTCATGGTGGCTATACACTTAGCACCTCATATGGATACAACATCTAGCTTAGCATATATTATTTACCCTCAAGCCTTTAAGCATACATTCTTTCTTTTCATCATGCACAAACAAGCAACAAGGTTTTGTAAAGGTAATTTTAAAACCCTTGTTGCAAAGTTGGCGTATGCTTAGAAGATGATGTTTAAGGCCATCAACTAGCATAACATCAGAGATAGTAGTTGATGAGGGATTACCTACACTACATTTTCCAAGTATAACACCTTTGTTGTTATCACCATATGTGACGAAACCCTTCCTTTTTGGCACGAATTCAATGAAAAAAGATATGTCACCGGTCATATGCCTTGAACATCCACTATCAAGATACCATATCTTTTCGGTAGATTCAAGACATTCAACCTAAGATTTTAAATAAAGGAAAAAGGTACCCAATTTTCATTGGGTCCTCGAAAGTGAGTGAGATCAAAGTTTCTCTTAGGAAACCATTGAAGAGCTCCTTTAGAAACAAATAACTTCCTAAATTTTCACTTTTCAATGGTGTGTCCCTTTTTGAAACAATAATCACAAGATAGGTTTTTATGAGACATGTCCTTGCTATTAGAATCCTTACGCATATCTCTATGTTTCTTTAGAATGATTCAAAGGCTTTTCAACCTTATAAGGATCAATAGAAAACACAATCTTAGGTTGCAAGGCATCATTGAATTTGACTTGAAGAGATTTGACTTCCTCTTGTCTATTAGAAGATTTGATTATCAAACTCTGAAAGGAGATTCCAAGGTTCAAAATTTATCTCTACTAGAAAGAAGAAAGATCCAATATTGTTGTTGTAACCCGAAATTTGACCTCCCATTTTACCTTTTGCATAAGCATGTGCATTTGCATCGCTGGCATACGCATTCACACTATTTTTCTGTGTTTTTTTTGTTGCAGGAATTTTCAGGTTTTGCAAGCCCCATTAATCACATCCTCACAAAGACATCACATCATCAACATAAGCAAAAAAACAAGGGTTTCTATGCCTATTCATCAAAGAAAAAGGTCAAAATTTGAAGTCGTGGCCACAACATCAATTTTCAGGCAAATTGGGCATGTTTTGGCCTGGTTAGTCGATTAACCATTTGCTAGTGCAAACGGGTTAATCGATTAACCCTTATAAAAAATGCAGGATCTGCTGCAGTTTTAGGATAACAACTTGCACTCTACTATTTTGGGATCTACTTGATTCTAGCATTGTGTGGAACATTCTAGACATCTCTAGACATTTCAAGACCTTTCTAAACACTTCAAGGCATTTACTCCAATACATCAATTTGGATTAAGACCATCATGTAACTTCATTTGCAAGCACGAGAGCCCTTTGATTTGAAGTTGCATTGGGATTGCTACCGAGTCAACTACCTAAATAACAGAGTTAACTTCTAACTCAGTGAGTTGAGTCCAACTAACTCCAAGGCTAGTTCTAAAGCTAGTTCCAAAGCTCATTCCAAACCTAGGAACTCCAAAGAAAAACTCTATATAAATAAAGCTCCATCATTTCACAAAGGACCTTGATCACTTTTCTCACTTTCAACCATTTTCACTCTCACATTCTCTCACATTCTCTCTGAATTTTTTGCAACTTATACTCATATTCATCTTCACTTTCTTCCCAAATCACACTAGAGTTCAAATTCACCATTAAAGAGTAGCAGCTTCTACATTGGGAGTGCTTTTCTCTTGAGCTTAATCATCATCATCTTGCAATTCTACTTGGTTTTCTAGAATTTTATTGGCTTTTGATTCATCTCAACTGATTACTCCAATATTATTCGGTGCAAATTCATATTTGGAGATTTCGTCGCAATTTTTTAAGTTTCACTACAAATCGGTTGCAAATTCTGATTTCTCTGGTTTTCTTTGATTATCTTCACCATAATTCATTTGCAACAACATCCAAAGCAAATCTCAGCCTTGTAGTTTTGTTATCCTTTACTTATTTTACTGTTTCGATTGTTTTCGTATCGGTTGCAATCTAGATTCGATATTTTTTCTTATGTGTGAATTGATTATGCCATGGTTTGATATTTAATATTGATGTGTTAATTGATTCCTTTGATGATTATTTGCTATTTTTCGACTTGATTTTTGTGCATAAATGTTTGCCCTAGCATGTGAGTGATTGCACAAATCATAAGTGGCCAAAAGTGCTTTTGGAAAATCAAATTTTAGTCACTGCTTCAATGTTAATCAATTAACACTTTTGCACTGGCAAAGTGTTAATCGTTTAACACTGTGTTTTTCAGCAAAATCTTCTTTTTCTAAAGAGTTAATCGATTAACACTTTTGTACTGGAAAAGTGTTAATCGATTAACACTGCTCCAGAATGCCATTTTTGTGCGTCTTCAAATGTGTTTGACATTCTTTTTTCATTCAACTCCCATGAATTGTTATGATTGATTTTTATGGATGTTTTCTGAGTCATTTAACTTCTGTTTGAAGCATGTTTGTAAAATTTTCGATACTCGATTTTATCGATTATGAATTTGTTCACATTTTTGGCATTGTATGATCATGTTCATTCTCGCACATTCTTTGATCACATGCTACATGATTTGTGATGCATACTAAATGATTTGGATACTGTTTTGCACTTCTATTCATGTTTGAATTAAGATTGTTCCTCTTTAGAATAAACTTAATCTTGTATAATCAATAATTCACCCTTTTGTTAGACGATGGCGTGGATCTAGAAGGGGGGTTGAATAGATCACTTGTTAAAAACATAGTCGGTGTTAGGGGCCAATTGATACTAATTTTTATATATTTTTATCGGTCCCTTTTACCAATTTCTTATTAAAATCACACAATGTTTGTAAACATTTAATTTAAGTTATTTTATTTTGTTCGATTAGATATTTCACTTTTTCTCTAGTTTTTGTAGAATGTATGTCAAGAACAGAATGATCTCCAGAGCAACTCTTGAGGATAAAAGCTTGGAAAAAGAATTGATGAGAAAACACAAACAAAACAAAGCAATTCTGTTTTTGACTGTTCGCGCCGCGACCAACCTTCGAGCCGCGAACTGGGTGAAATCAACCACATGCAAAGTTGGTGACACATGTCATATCTTGGGAGAAAAACCACTTTTTGTAGGGTGGCGCCCCATAGCTTATATATGACACTTTTCCCTTGCATGTAAGACATAATCATTCCACCTTTTAGTCTTAGCATCTCTTAGGTTTGTAGAATATCTTAGAGAGATTTTGGAAGAGATTTTTCTTGTTCTTGGAGAGTTTTGGCATGCAAGAAGAAATTCTTGAAGAATTTTCCATGGAATCAATGAAGATGATGAGTAGCTAAACTTCTTTCTTGTCAAGCTTGAGGTAGTAGTTTGTTACATGCAATGATAATAATGTTACATAAACAACATAGGATAGCTATGTTGAAAATTCAGAATTAAATTATTGTTGAGAAAGATAGTTTGATTCTTGACCTAAGATATTTTTTCAAGTAGAGAATAAATTGTAGAGATAGATTTATTCACTACTTTTCTATTGTGTTAAACATTCAAGATTATTATATCAATAGTTAGATGGAGAGATCGTCTAAGGATTTATATAGTAACCATCACAATTTTATTTAGACATAAATATTATTGAGAGGACACTTGAATTTTATCATTGGAGTTTGAATGCATGTATGTGGTATTAAGAACATATAAAGAACAAAGATAGTGAAACTCAATCTTGACAAGACTTCTAAACTCTATTCTAAAATCAATTTTATTGTCTTAATTTTCTTATAAGTAAAAATAATACTTTAGTCATAAACAAACAATTCGAACACCTTTTGAACTTACAACAATCGAAATTATAGAACGGAGGTAGTAACACCAATCTCTGTGGATACGATATTAAAAATATTTGTCGGAAATATACTTTTCAACAGTCGGCGCTACCAATATTTGGTTTTAAAAAGCTTTTAGGCGGAAGCGGCCGAGGAACTATATTCGTCTAAAACGAACCTTTACCGAAAAATCGGATATACACAAAGCCTATGGAATCTGATAAAACTAGGATTAAGAATCACTAATTTGAACACACATCAAAAAGAATTTACTCACTATGAGGTTGGACTATTTCCAATGCGTGAAAAATATAACCCAATTGAAAAGATAACACAAGTGTTTTTTGTTCACACAATTAGTCAAACACTTGGTGTGCAAGGCACGACAATTGAATTCCAATATGTGACTGAAGTACTTACGTATTCAATTACAATCAAGGATTGTAATAAGCTTCTAAAAATGGTTCAATACTACACACATCAAAATTTTGAACAACCCCACGGTCTTCAAATCTTGTCCGACTGATTTCAATCACAAACACTTCGAACCCAAATCTTCCTCTCACAATCCTCCGGTTACCGCTACTAAGCTGACATAACCACCCGTTCTTAGATTACCTTCTCTCGGATGAATCTGTGATGGACCGATTCGTGCAAAACCTCCCTAAAATCCAAGATTCTTGGTGGACAAAACCCTAACGGTTTTATTCAAGAAAAAAACAATGATTTCTCAAACCAAACCGATTACACCAATCCTATGTTTGGACGTTATCACCTCTAAAATACATAATGCACAACACAAATGATTATGTGTAGTTATTGAGAAAATGCAAGAAAGAGGATGAAGATGATGAGAACAAAATTAGTTTCTATTTTCACTTTTCTTGTTTGTTTTGAAGAATAAGCTAACTCACTATATATACAAGTCAAAAACAATTAACCAACATAACAAGCACCTAGACAATTTCACATAACAGAAATTTAACCAAAAACGTACGAGCGGTCGACCTATACATAGGGAAGGGTCGACCTGAGCTCACCTGAATTTCACATTATGCAGAAAACAACACCTTGTATCGACCAAAACAGGTCATGCATCGACGCAAAGCATACAAAATTAGACTAATAGAAATGGACACAGTATGAGTCGACGGGAGGGTCAACGCGAGCACTTTTGAGAGTAGACCATGCATAATACTTTCTATATGAGTCGACCGGAACAAAGTTTGAGTCGACTCAAAGACACAAAATATGTAGAAATGCATATTTTCATGTTTTATGCTACTTTTGAGATACTCCAATATATAGCAAGCTAGACAAACATGACCGACCCTATATGGAGCATATATTGAACAATTTCTATATGTATCAAACAATGTTTTTGAACGATGTTTGACTCAAGAGGAATAAGATATGCATATGCGACACAATGATACTGTCCAAAGTAGATTTTTCTATCTATCTAAGTTTTGACATCATTAAAACAAGTATAGCTAACTATGAGGAACTTTTTCCCTCACATACTCCCCCTTTTTGATGATAGAAAAATGGTATAAACTTGGTGTACGATGCATTGTATCATCCTCTCCCTTACTCGATGTATTTGTCTGCACACAATCTGCATGTTCAATAAGTCTTACAAGTGATGTTTCTGCTTGATATTCTTCTCCCCTTTGACAACATCAAAAAGAAAGAAGATAGATATTAATGTATTGCATATTATAAAAGAGATAAGCAAATTTAAGCCATGTGCAACAAGTTAAACATCAACACGCATTCACATATAATGCAGTTAATGT
The DNA here is from genome assembly GCA_963859935.3 of Lathyrus sativus. Taxonomy (NCBI): domain Eukaryota; kingdom Viridiplantae; phylum Streptophyta; class Magnoliopsida; order Fabales; family Fabaceae; genus Lathyrus; species Lathyrus sativus. The sequence goes on along the minus strand of OZ012741.1, from coordinate 51,064,603 downwards.
AAACATATAAATGGATAAATAGAACGACACTCAAAAGAACAACAATAATCACTATTTCATAACCAACAATAAGCATGTCTTCATAAAGCAAGTAAGTGCATGAAGAATTTTACAATAGATGTTAATGAACACACGATGAAATAAGATGCATAATGAAATGTTCAAGACAGCCTCAGAGTATCCTCCCCCTAAAGTGATGGCCTCGTCCTCGAAAAGGATATTTTGGAAGTGGAGGAAATTGCGCATCAGCCCGTTTTGTATACTCCAAAACAGCTCGATTGAGAGTGTTGAAGCTGTTGTTGAGAGCCCGATGTTGACTTGTTGCAGTTTCAACTATCCTATATATCCTACCCATCACAGCTGATGTAAAGGAATTGAAGTTTTCCGTATGAGCTTGAAATTGGTTCTGCAATTGCGAGAATCGCTCATCATGCGCAGACATGAAGGTACGTTGTTCAAGATGCACGCTCTTCATCATATCGAGGAGTTCCTCGGTGTTTTGTTGGGTACATGGAGGAGATGGAGGCACTTAACTCCAGTATGGAGTGTCTTGATGATCCCAATTTGACGTTTGTGGCATGTAATTGGCACCTAAAGATGTCCAGCCAATGTGTTTCCAGGCACCCCACCCTTGGTCATCATCATGCACCAAGTGGGGTGATTGGTTTAGCCACCCACTGTCATAGCGATCATCAGTCTCCATGGGATGTCCACCTTATTCTTCTTCTTTTGCCTCTTCTATGTGTTCATCACTCTCATCAGATTCTTCCAACCGAGAACTAGTCGCCTTAACACTAAATCGATAACGACTTTCTCTTGGATCCCAGATATAGCCCATCATAGTAAGTTTATTTTAACAAAACTCTTGATCAGAATTCAAGGATGTGTAGGGAATACCTTGAATACTGATGTTTGCATCATTGAGAATCGATTATATAAAGGACCCATATGACAGAGTTGTTCCTCTACCAGAATCCTTTAGCGAATAGATTCGACTAGCAATGTAATGAGGCCAACTAATCTTGATCTTTTTCATAAGGATGTAAACCAAGTATACCTCAGCTTGATCCACTCGTGAGTAGCCGCCTTTCTTTGGATGCAGAATGTGCGACACAATCCACTGCAGCATTTTATCAATCGGTTTCAGTTTTCCAGTCGTGACCATTTTCGGAAAGAGGTCACTTGCTACAATGTCCGTACCATAGGGTTTCTTCAGCATGGAGTTTAAGGCTTCCTTGAAGTTATAACCTGCCACAGTGCAAGCATCCTTGGCCTTAATGATTGGCTTAGCAGACACAAGTGACATACCAAACATATTTTTCCATACCAAGTCATTTACACAACCCTTGGTATTTCCCAGCTTTGTAGTAAACTCAAACCCTTGAAATTTACCCTGAATTCCTGTGTAGAAGACTCCCACTAAGTCTTCGTTGTATTTGATGTCACATTCCAAAAAATTATAAAAATCTTGCGTATCCAAAAGATCAATTACCTCTAGAATATGAATTCTCTCAGCAACTTTTCTATAGTAAACATGTTGTTTGACTATAGATCATTTGCTAAAGTTCTTCTCATAAATTTCTGAATATTCAAGAGATAACAAAGACACAACAATTACCAGTAAAGTTGCTCTAGACGGACCATCTTGAGTAGGTGGATCTCGAGTAGTTCTCTTTTCGGTAGTTCTTCTTGTAGACATTTTGATTTTCTTTGTGGAGATGAAGAATTTATAGATGCAGAATTTTACTCTTGGAGATAGAAAGGAGAAAGTAGCTTTACCTTTTTATGGAAAAATTAGGTTTTGAAGAGAGCTTTGGAAAGAGGAGAGGTAGATAAATAGCATTGAATAGGTGCAATGAATAATGCAAATGCTAATGACGATGTAGTTTGAATACACAACATGAGATTAAATGCATTAAAAGATGAAAGAATTTGAATAGTTCATCAACAAGTTATCAGCATCATCGCGCGACGCGTCGACCTAAGAAGGTTGTGCATCGACGTATATTGTGTTAAATCATATAATGAGAAATTCTTAGGGTTTGTGTCCATCATAGGGTCGACCAGAGCAGACCCGCTTTAAAAACATAAAAAATTATAGTTTTGTGAGTCGACCGGAATCCTATGTAGGTCGACTCATACAGTTAAAAATAGAAAAAATAATTAATTTTGTTCAACAAGCATCCAAAGAGAAATAAATAAACAGCCTAACCATTATTCAAACATGCAAAGGGATGAAACATGCTTAATCATGGAATAAACATCAACAATAACATACAACTTGATACATTACTTTATATGAATGAGGTGAGTGCGAGAGTTTACATATAAGGAAAGATAGTACCTCAACTCCAATTGATAGATAATGCCCTTACATATGGCTCTATACTTCTTCATTTGTTAGATAAAAGATGAACAAAGTGCACACACACACAACACACACACACACACACACACACACACACACACACACACAACACACACACACACACACACACACACACACACACACACAGATATATATATATATATATATATATATATATATATATATATATATATATATATATATATGTGTGTGTGTGTGTGTGTGTGTGTGTGTGTGTGTGTGTGTGTGTGTGTGTGTGCTTTGTTCATCTTTTATCTAACCAATGAAGAAGTATAGAGCCATATGTAAGGGCATTATCTATCAATTGGAGTTGAGGTACTATCTTTCCTTATATATATATATATATATATATATATATATATATATATATATATATATATATATATATATATATATATATATATATATATATATATATATATATATATATATATATATATATATATATATATATATATATATATATATATATATATATATATATATATATATATATATATATATATATATATATATATATATATATATATATATATATATATATATATATATATATATATATATATATATATATATATATATATATATATATATATATATATATATATATATATATATATATATATATATATATATATATATATATATATATATATATATATATATATATATATATATATATATATATATATATATATATATATAAAGCATGCGATAATGACTTCCTAAAAATGATCTGAGATGTTGAGAACACTGAGTTCCCTACGGATGTGAAAGAAAGGCTCTGTAGCGAGTGGTTTTGTAAAGATATCCGCAAGTTGATTTTTAGTATCTGTTGCACCCCAAAATTTGCCCTCACAATACAAGACTTTGTGTTCCAAGAAGGTTCACAAGGTTCACAAAATTCACAATTGGTCAGATTTAATCAGGTTACGGTAAAAGGTCAGTTAATATAAAGAGGGTGGGTCTCATTCACAATATTGTCCAATACAAAAAGGGAAGCGAGTTTAAATATTTGTGAATATCATTCGTGAATATTTATAATTTACAACTAAGAAGTGAGTTTAAATATTTTTGAAGCTTTATTCATAAGTATTTATAATTTACATCTAAGGGGTGAATTTAAATAATTTTTGAATTATTATTCATAGATATTTAAAATTTACGAATAAGAAGTGAATAAATATTTTTTTGAACTTTATTTCATAAATATTTAGTTTACAATTTGAAACGGACAAGTAAATTCAAACTTTATTCAAGAAATGCCATTGGTTTATAAGAGGATCCATTTACAACAAGTACATATATTAAGGAAACTCTAAGTCCTAAAACGTCTAAGTGGATCTTCACGATGCTCTTTCGATGTTCTTCACGAATCTTCCATTAACCTGCATAACAAAGAGAATACAACACAGAATGGAAAAGTGTTAGAGGTTGTTTGACACTCTCAGAACAATTGTCATCATCGAGTGCCGGGAGGGCACAACCGAAGCCGCATCCTACTCCCGTTACCGATCCGTGCCATTGGCATCAGATCAGGTAGTTTCGTTCTTATCTTAAGAGGTGACCGAGAGATAGAAAAATATAAATGAAGTGGGATTGATTCGTTTCGCCGCGATTGGATTTCCAAACTGATATGAGAGTAAGGCAGTATAGTCAAGCTGGATTCAGACCCGGATGCCGGCAGGTCTAATCACTTTGTGCTCATTTTTTTCCAAACCTGAAATTCACAAAACAGCATCAGAATTTTCCAAAGTTCTTAACGAAACTCAAAGCCAAAAAAAGATTTACAAATTGCATGGAATTCATAAGTCACTCAACCAATGGAACAACAGACGCAAGAAAAGAGTTCAGCCAATTCAATTAAGTTCAGAGATGCATCAAAATTGGTTCATAAAACAGGAATTCACGATAGCAACAAGGTAAAAAGGGCGTCCAGGGCTAGATGAATGCAGTTCAACAAATAAACCAAAGCATAAGCAGTTCATAAACAGAGTCAAGCTGTATCAGTTGTGACAAAAGACGAAGCTGCAAGCCAAACGAGAAAACAGCAAGATCGAGCCAATTCAAGACTAAAAAACCATGATGCAAGAATTAGATCAGAGTCCATATTACCACTTGGAAAAGCAGCAGTCAAAAGGACCGTTCTTGCAACCAAACAGGATATCAAAGTGTAGTTATCAAATCACACCAAACAAAGCATAGAAACAGCCCAAATCATACCAGAAAGGCGAGGTAGGTTCACAATCATGCTCGCGCGTCAATTTGAACGCAAGCCTCAACCAAATGTGGTGATATTGGAAAACCAGAATGCGAAGCCGAGGCTCAGTTCACACATCATAGCCTTAGACAAACAGTCCTATCAGTCGAAGCCAGAAGCAACCGTCGCAACATAATCGAAGGCGGCAAGCAGCGGTATCAATTCCCTGGTCAGTTCAGACTAGAATGTCATCATCACCGCATCGTACCCCCTCGGCGACACCAATCCGGCAGTATCTGAAACTACCAGTTCTCTCTGAAAGAAGAAGAGGAAAAGCTAATCCAAACTGCATCAGGAAAATAAGCCATATCAGCAATAAGTCCAAATCAAATCTGAAAAAGGAAATCAGAACATATCAGAGATAAATCGTAAATCAAATCCAATCAAAGTGAATCCAAATGGGGAAAGTTTTCAAACGAAACATAAGAAAATCATATCAGAATCTCAATCAGATCAAAGTAGCATCGGTTCACCAAAGTTCCATAAAATCAAATCAAATCGTTTCAGTAAAAATAACGTGTATCCAATATCCAAGCCCAAAATCAGAGAAAAAGGTATAAAGAGGAACGAGTTCACCTTTGGAAAACCCTAATACGAAGAACCCTAGCGACCACGTACGAAAGACGAGACAGAGACGAAGCAAGCGAGAGCGTGAAAACGGCGGCGAGGAGAGAAGAAGATCATCGAAGCTCATCACTAAAACACGAACGAGATCCCTTGAAGAAAGTTCACCAGCGCCGCTCATCTGAACGGCGAGCAAACAATCTCAAGACTCGGAGCATCATTATCATCGCCCCATCATCCGTCAATCGCCGATACCACCGTCAAACGTAAGCAAGGAATCATCTTTCATCTTTACATCTAATGTTTTACAACTGGTTTTCAGGTTTTCATCATGGATAGTGGAAGAGAAAGGCGAAAGCGAAACAAAGGATGAGGCAAAGCACGGAGAAGATGAAATGGAAAAAACGGCGCCGCGAATAGGGCTTAGAAACCCTAGCTGAAGATGAAGCTCTTGTTTCAAATTGGGCTAAAGAAACATGGGCCTGATTCTTTTGATTCTTTTTGTCTTCATTACAAATTTTTATCTATTTGTTTAGGTTACCTATTAAATTGATCATTTTGTTTAGTTGAAAAGAGAATAATAAACTTAAGTCATTTTATAGTAAAAACCATTAACCTTCTGTTCAAACATAAAAAAAAATATAATTAGAACCCTTTTTTTAATAAGTAGAACTTCTTCCTTTTTTTTTTAAAAATAATTAAAACCCCTTTCATTTTAAATTAAAACTTTCTTTTAGATAATAATAAGGACGCTTTTTTTTAGAAAAAAAAACAATTTTTGAAAATTAAATTTAAATTTATTAATATTAAGCTCTTATCTTAATTTAAATTGAAGTTTATATCATAAAAATAAAAACCACAAAAACATTCATAATTTCACTTCCTGGCGTGTCTGATAATTCATATAATTCTGCCCACTAATGTTGTTTGTTCGTTTTGCAGTTTATCGCGTTTACCATCATTTCTGTCGCATTGCACACATCCGAAGGTTAGGTCTAACCGTTTGGCCGCCGCGCCAATAGTCCGTAAAACTTCACATATTCAATTTCAAATCCTCAAACTACAAACCCTAATTTTCACAAATGCCTCGCCGCAGGCAAAATTACAATTTTACCCTTAGCATTAGGTCAAAGAGCCGCCGCGCTCATTTTAGGGTTTCCCGCCGTGGAATCCCTAATTTAACCCTAATTACAACTTAACATTTCAACGTAGAGATTTGGAGTTTCTACACTCCACGTAAGCGTGTCCTTAAGATGCGTTTATTCCCCTTGAGACCTTGACCACAGTCAAGAAGTTTCTAACCTCCCTATTGAGGGGAACTACGATTACTCTGATTCCACTCCCGTAAGGATACGTAGGCACAAGATGCGATGTCTTGCCGAGTAAACTTAGAATTAACCCCCTTTATTATTTATTATTGCTTATTTATATTTTATTTATCTTTGCTATTTAATTATTTTGCTTATTATTTTGTAATTGTTTCTTGGATGTAAAGTTGTTTAATTATTTAATTATTATTATGGTTAGTAATTAGGGAGTGTAACAACATGCATGTAATATTAAAATAAATTTAGATCACTTTTAAATAAAGATAATTAAAATAAACACGTCACACACGTAAGTCGATTTTAATCGCCGTCTCACTTCCTAAGGATATCCCTCAAGTTGCCTACGAATAATGGTTAAGTGGGGTGTATAAAGCAAGTCCCTCAAATGAAAAAATCATCAAAGTCCCTTATGGTTGCCTTTACGAATCGAGTCCCTTTCGAAAAATGATGATAGTCCCTCCAGTTTGCTTATTACACCCCACCATGGCCTTCAAAAATCCAATTGTCCCTCACATGTCCCTTAACATCCAAAGTAAGGACTACCTACTCCATTATAGTAGGGATAGTCTTACTAAAGGAAAGAATGAAGAATAAGAAAGACCTTAAAACATTAGGGTAGACTACTCCTAGATACTTGCTCATTTCAAAACTTTTTCACACTTAAACAAATTTCCAACAAAATTTTCAAACAAGTTTTTTATCACATCCATACACGGATTATTATTAAACTATTCTGAAAATTTTCTATTCACACACTACAATTTCAAAACAATTCAAAAGTGAGCTTAAGTACCTAAGAGCCCATGGATAACCATGGATGAAAAGGATGCTAATACCTTCCCTTTTCATAACCTACCCCCCGGACCCAAAATATTCTCTAAGGTCTTTCCTGTTCTTTTATAACCTTTCCTTATGGATAAAATAAAAGTCGGTGGCGACTCTTGCTATCCGCAACATTGTTTAAAGTCAGTTCTTCCACCGTGTTACAGAACTGGCGACTCTGCTGGGGATTTATTTAAGAGGGGTACCCTTAGGAATTAAGATCACTTTAAATTGTTTGCCTTGTTTGCTTTATTATTATATTGTTGGGGTGCTCTTATGTGTGAAAGGTCCTAACCCGGATCTAGTGTACCTTAGGTAAATGGCAATAGACCAAGGAAACTGTACGACGTATATCGATACGGTTGATCTGGTGGCCATAGTTAGTGCGACTTCTTGGTTGGTGCTTATATTCCTTAAGTCAAGTTGAGGATAATATTGAGGCTGCCATATGTTGTCAATGCACTAACTGACTTTTAGAACCCTAGTTAACTCATCTTGGCCTTTAGAAAGTAGTGAGGTAACCGGCTTTGGTGCAGACTGAAGTTGGTTGACACTCGATACTACGCTCATTGAGATCTTAAACTTGGAGGGTTTTGGTTGGCAAGTAAGTTGCCTTCTGAACAACCACCCTTGTGAAGGATCAATGATATTGAGATCCCTTAGAACCTGGTTACTTTTGTAGGACAGGATGAACCATCTAACTTCAGGGGAGGGTACTTGCCTTTGATCCTCATGCAAGTCTTTAAACCTAGGGCTATGGTGTGACTTGTTTGTGTGTGCCACATGTTTGTGATTGAGCATGACATCATGACATCATCATGCATCATAAGCATATCATTTTCCCTAACCATTTCAAGGACCAAAGGATTTATCTTTGTTCTTTGTTGCAGGTCATGGCTTCTGCTCGTAGAAACACCATCAGGATCAACTTTGTAGGGATACCTACTAAGCTCAAGGAGTTGGTTTCCCTAGTGCCTGATCATTCCCAGTTCAACAAGAGACATGGTCACTTATTGGACCTAGTTACTTCAGGGTTCAGTGAAGACATGATGAGTGTGCTGTTTCAGTTCTTTGACCCTAAGCACCATTGCTTTACATTTCCTGATTATCAGCTGGTTCCAACCATGGAGGAGTTCTCTAAACTTCTGGGTATACCTGTTCTTGATCAGAAGCCATTCACAGGCTTAGAGAAGGAGCTTAAACCAGAAGTTATTGCTGCAGCTCTACATCTGAAGAAGTCTGACATTGTTCTAGAGACGAGAAGTGGAGTTAAAGGTATTCTTGCCAAGGTATTAGTGGATAAAGCTCAAATGTTCTTGAAGGCTATGAGCTACGATGCTTTTGAAGAGATCTTAGCCTTATTGATTTATGGCTTAGTGCTGTTCCCCAATCCTGATCAGTTCATAGACGTTCATGCCATCAACATATTCCTGAGTCACAATCCAGTGCCTACCTTACTTGGAGACATCCTACATTCTCTTCACACCCGTACTACAAGGGCAAGAGGAACTTTGATGTGCTGCATACCTTTACTTTCTAGGTGGTTTATTTCTCACCTTCCTCGCTCAGTAATGAAGAATGAGCAAGGGTTCAGATGGTCCAAGAGGATCATGTCACTTTCTCACTCAGACATCCATTGGTGCTCCAGATCTATGGAGAATGTCACCATCATTGACCGTTGTGGGGAGTTTCCTAATGTGCCACTTCTAGGCATAAGAGGAGGCATCACCTACAACCCATCTCTAGCTTTACGACAGTTTGGTTACGCCCGGAGCGATGGTCCACATGACATGTTGATTCAGGGCATTGTGTTTGACTACGACAACGATCTTCAGGGTTACCGTCAGAGATTCATACGAGCTTGGGGAAAGGTAAACAGGATTGACAGCAAGACACTGGAGCCTAAGTACACCATTCCTATGGAGGATTATCTCATATGGGTACGATTTCGTGCTCAGACACTCATGATGCCATATCCTGCCATCCTACCAGTTACCATGGAACCTGTTGCTGAAGGAGACACAGCTTATACCATCCTTCACCCAGACATGCCTACTGATATGGAAGACTTGCAGAGATCATGGATCCAACTGAAAGAGCAAAGGGATACTTTCGAGGCTCATTACAAAGCAAGCCAAGAAAGGATCCTAGAGCTAACAAAGCTACTTCATGAGGAACGAAACCTCAACTCATACCTCAACACAAAGAGGAAACGTCCATGGGAGACTTAAAACCCCATCTTTTGTACTTATTTCGTTTTCATTTTTTGTAAGCCTAAAAGGCAAAACAAGTTATTACTAATAAAAAGTTACTTTCTTGTTTGTTTAAGCAAATTTAAATCCTGCGGTCCTTGAAAACATTGCATATGCATTCCCATATCATTGCATCACAGGTTTACAATTGTGCACAGGTTTCTCATCTTCTCGCTGTTTATTTCAGCAATGGCTCTTGAACAATCAGTTAAGGATCTCCAGGCACAGAATGCACAGTTCCAAGAGCTGATCCTGAACCTATCCAAGGGGCAGGATGAATTGAAGACACTGCTGGCCAAGAAGACTAAGAAAGCTAGAAGGTCTGCTGGGTTGCTCAACATGGGAAGAAGGTTCAAAGGTCCTGTCAGGGCCAAGGAACAGGTTGAAGACTATGAATCTGAAGAATCTGAGCAGGAGAGAGGCAGTCTCCACAACACTATGGGGGACTCTGATTCTGAGGCTAACTACTACCATGAGCCTAACGAAGACAAATTCAAGATGCTGGTGGATAGAATGGATGCTATGGAATTACAGAAATCATCTGGGCTGGATTTTGAGGATTTGAGCTTGATATCTGGGGTGGTCATACCCATTGGGTTCAAAGTTCCTACATTTGTTGTCTATGATGGGGTCTCTTGTCCCAAATTGCATCTGAGGTCTTATGTCAGAAGAATGCAACCCCACACTGCTGATAAAAAGTTGTGGATCCATTTCTTTCAAGAGAGTTTATCTGGAGCTCAGCTAGAGTGGTATTATCAGTTGGAGAGTGTCAACATCAGAGATTGGAATGACCTTGCTGAAGCTTTCTACAAGCAGTATCAATACAATGCTGACTTAGCCCCCACTCGCATGCAGCTTCAAAGCATGTCTATGGGTGCCAAAGAAAGCTTTAAGGAGTATGCTCAGAAGTGGAGAGACTTAGCTGGAAGAGTTCAACCCCCTTTGACTGATAGGGAGTTGGTTGATATGTTCATGTGTACGCTGAATGGTCTGTTTTACAGTCATCACATTGGAAGCTCATCATCTGGCTTCACTGAGTTGATCATGACAGGAGAGCGAGTAGAGAATGGTATCAAGAGTGGTAAGATCCAAGTGGGCACTTCTTCATCAGGTGCTGCAAAGAAGCCTCCCACTGGGAAGAAAGAATCTAATGCTGTGTATGGTCAGCCTGATCGTAACAGAAGGCATCAGTCTGTTAGTGCAGTTCATATTTCAAATCCAACTCCTGCAACAACAGAGCAGCCTCAAGGCAACCAACAGAGGGCTAGAAGACAGTTCACGAAGATCAACATGTCAATGGCTCAGGCATTGCAACACTTGTTGAAAGCTGAACTTATTACCCTGAGGGAGGCCCCTCAGAATCCCAATGTTACCTCTCCCAAGTACAATCCCAATGCACGATGTGCATATCATTCAAACTGTCCAGGACATGATACTAATAACTGCTGGGTCTTGAAGAACAAAATTCAGGATATGATTGACGCTGGAGAAATTGAGTTTGATCCACCAGGTACTCCAAATGTGATTACAGCTCCAATGCCAAATCACGAGAAGACTGTCAACGCCATTGATGAAGATATTGATGAAGATCTGCATGTCTATTCAGTTATGGAGTTGAGCACACCATTGTCTGTTATCAAAAAGAGGTTAGTACAAGCTGGGATCCTTCCAGGTTGTCATGAAGATTGTCTATATTGTACCTATAAGCCGGATAGTTGCTTCATTTTGAGAGATGGGATTCAACGTCTCATGGATAAATATACTATAGTGTTTGAAAGAAGACCAGCATCTGTAGAAAGTATGGTGGATCATCTGACTCAGGGTAAGAAGATTGAAGAGGTTGACATGGTTGACAAAGTACCACTAAGAATCACTTCAAAGGGTCCCATTAAAATCACTCATCAGGGCCCAATCAAGATTACTGCTGAAGGTCCTGTGAAAGTTGTTGCTGAAGCCAGAGTAGCTCCTCTGATCATTACCACTCCTGGTCCTATTCCTTATACATCTGACAAAGCTGTGCCTTGGCACTATGGGTCTGATGTTTACATCCATGGTGTCAAGCAGGAGCCTTTACCTGATATGCCTGTTGACATTGATAATATTGCTGGATCTAGCAAGATCACTCATAGTGGAAGAGTCTTCTCTCCTCCAGTTGCTTCTAAGAGTGCAGTTACTCCTGCTGTTACTTCCACCACTGATGCTCGGGGCAAGGGTCCTGTTATTGAGCCTGTATCTACTGGTGTGCCAGCTGCTGATGACCTCTCTAAGCAGATGGAAGAAGTATTGAAAATCATTCGCAAGAGTGATTATGATATTGTTGATCAGCTGGGGCATACTCCCTCAAAGATTTCTATGCTCTCCCTGTTATTATGTTCTGAGGCTCATGCCAAGTCATTGATCAAGTTTCTAAAGATGGCTCATGTACCCAGTGCAATTTCTGTGGATCAGTTTGAGAATTATGTTGCTCACCTGACCTATGACAACGGGTTAGGATTTTCTGATGCTGACTTGACCCCTGCCAAGAGGGATCATAACAGGGCCTTGCATATTTCAATTGAATGCAGGGGCACTACCCTGTCTCATGTGCTGATAGACAATGGTTCCCCTCTGAATGTGTTGCCTAAGGAAGTCCTGAACAAGCTGAGTCCTGAAGATACGGTATTGAAGCCCAGTAATATTGTGGTAAAGGCTTTTGATGGTTCTAGAAGAGTAGTGCATGGGGAAATTGATCTTCCAATTAAGGTTGGCTCTCAGGTGTTCACTGCTACATTCTATGTGATGGATATTCGTCCTTCGTACTCATGTCTGCTTGGTCGTCCCTGGATCCATGGGGCAGGTGCTGTGACCTCCACATTACATCAAAAGTTGAGATATCCGGTGAATGGAAAAGTTGTTACTGTCTTTGGAGAGGAAGAATACTTTGTCAGCCATGTAAACACTTTCAAGTATCTGGAAGTAGAAGGTGAATACATTGAAACTCCATGTCAGTCATTTGAAGTGGTTCCCTGGGCTGTTAAGGATTGTGTGACTCCTCCTGCTGTGAAGAAGGTTCCTGTGGTCATCAGAAACCCTCCAACAATGGCAATGGCCTCCCTCAATGATGCAAAAGCTGTGGTGGAAGAAGAGTCCCAGAAGGCTGTCCGTCGTGCCCGTGCTGTTCGTATCACCAATCAAGGGGTTATCAATGCTGTGGGAGATCAAGATGAAGACTACAACTTGGAGGCATGGATTTTTCCTACTGTGGGTGCTGGACTCAATAATTGGAAAGCTGAAGATGTTATCCCTATCTCCTTTAGTCGGGAGTAAATACTATTACTGCGTTATGTTTTTAAATTTGTACTTTCAAGCCATGTGCCTTACCCGGGGCACAATGGTGTGCTTGTTACGGGTTGTCATTTCATTTGCATACTTCATTCAATAAAATCAGTGGACGTTTCGTTTTCGTAAATATTGTGTTCCTTGTCTTTCTTTTTCTTTTGTCTTTGCTTTATCAGCTATGTGTTCTTACACACACCCACGTCACTAAAATGCCGATCCTCATCCACTCTGGATCCAGTTGATAACAGTTCTACTATTGCCAATTACAATTTCGAGAATCCGATCTATCAAACTGAAGACGGAGACGAGGACGATCGTGAAATACCTGTAGAGCTTGCTAGGTTGTTACAACAAGAAGAGAAAGCTATACAGCCACATGAAGAGCCAGTCGAAGTTGTGAATCTGGGAACTGAAGAAAACAGAAAAGAGGTCAAGATAGGGGCCACATATCAGCATGCTATGGTGGCTTTGTTTCATGATATGATTCATCATGAGATAGAGGTATATGTGGATGATATGATAGCCAGGTCTCAGAATGAAGAACAACATCTTGATCATCTGCACAAGTTGTTTGAGAGGTTGAAGAAATACAAGTTGAGATTGAACCCAAACAAGTGTACTTTTGGAGTTAGATCTGGAAAACTCTTGGGTTTCATTGTCAGTGGAAAAGGTATTGAAGTGGATCCTGCAAAAGTGAAAGCTATACGAGAGATGCCAGCTCCCCGTACTGAGAAGGAGGTTAGAGGTTTCTTGGGACGATTGAACTACATTGCAAGATTTATTTCCCAATTAACTACCATCTGTGAGCCAATCTTCAAGTTGTTGAAGAAAGATCAGGTGATGGAATGGAATGATGAGTGCCAGACTGCCTTTGATGAAATCAAGAGATATTTGCTAGAACCTCCAATTTTAATGCCACCAGTTGATGGAAGACCCTTGATTATGTATTTAACAGTATTAGACAACTCAATGGGGTGTGTATTGGGGCAACATGACGAGTCTGGTCGAAAAGAGCAGGCAATATACTACCTTAGCAAAAAGTTTACCGACTATGAAACAAGATACTCACTGCTCGAGAAAACTTGCTGCGCTTTGGCATGGGCTGCTCGCCGACTAAGACAGTATATGTTGACCCATACTACCTTGTTGATTTCGAAGATGCAGCTCAAGATTAAGCATCACAACTCTTCTCCGTATCGTCCAAAGATGAATGGGGCAGTTGAAGCTGCTAATAAGAACATTAAGAAGATTGTACAGAAGATGACTGTTACTTACAAGGATTGGCACGAGATGTTACCATTTGCTCTACATGGTTATCGTACTACAATACGTACTTCAACAGGGGCAACCCCATTCTCCTTAGTCTATGGTATGGAAGCAGTTCTGCCTATTGAAGTTCAGATCCCCTCCTTGAGAATTATGAAGGATGCAGGCTTGGATGATGATGAGTGGATTCAGACTCGAATTGACCAGATAAATTTGATTGATGAGAAAAGGTTAGCAGCAGTTTGTCATGGCCAGATGTACCAGAAACGGATGATCAAAGCTTTTAACAAGAAGGTTAAGCCAAAGGTATATCAGGCTGGTGACTTGGTAATCAAGCGTATCATATTACCACAGGGTGATCCTAGGGGCAAGTGGACTCCAACATATGAGGGACCATTTGTAGTCAAGACAGTGTTCTCAGGAGGTGCCATGATACTGACTACAATGGATGGTGAAGACTTCCCACAACCTGTAAACGCAAACATAGTTAAAAAATACTACGCATAAAAAGAGACCCGCTAGGTTGACAGGCCTAGGCAAAAATAAGGGCATCCCGGCAAACCAAAAGGGTTTGGGCAAAAATTAGGGATATATATATAAAAAGATATACACCCGGCAAGTCGAAAACCTGAAAAGGCGGCTTGGGCAAAAAAGGGTATCCCGGTGGATTGAAAACCTGAAAGGGCAATCCAGGCAAAAGTTAGGGATTAAAGCGTATGACTATGTCTCGTTTGGATCACTCATGAAACTGCAACCAGTTGTACTACTTACTCAAGCTCAAACAGATAAAGCTCAATCCAATCGTTTCCGTCTCAACAGCAAGAAGATGAGATACTTGAGTGGCAATAGTAGAATTGAAACTCAATAGGATTATTTCCCACATAGCTGATTCTTTTTGTAAAACTTCATGACAAAATTCTCTTACTAGGGTTTATGTCTCCTTGTACAAACTTACCCGTGTATGGGTCACTTTTGATATAAATAAATTCCATCTTTTGAATCCAGATTCACTTTTACCCTATTTACATAAGCGAAACGTCCATTGGTTGTGTTTGAATGTATGTATGCCTTTGAATATGATTGATGTTTACCAGAAACGCATGTATGCTTTTAATATGATTGATGTTTACCAGAAATGCATGAAAATGCAGTAATAGTATTTACTAAGGACGAACGAGGGAAGGATTTCAACGAAGCTTCGCCGGTTCATCTTTACAAGACAGTTACAAACCATCAGTAGGACTAATCCATTTTCACAAAGTCTAATCTCCCCTGGAATTTATATCCATCTCTTTTATCCTCATACGGATATACGGGAAATTACTTTCCAATAAGGGCACGATGAACGAAGACGGGATGTTATACTTATCCTACTATCAAACGAAAACGAAGGTTATCTATACCCTACTATCCCCAACAACGGGAGGTTATCTATACCTTGTTATCCCCAGCAGACGGAGGGTTATATATTCTTCAACAACGAATCGGGATTTATTTTTCTTGGCCAGCAGTTGTTATACAAGGATATCCAGACACTTCCAGCAGTGTCATAGCATACATACATCATTTACATCATACCATAACATATATGTCTATAGTACATTACCTAAGTGCATCATGTCATACATGCATACATAAAGCATAAACTAATGTTGTTATACAGAATGCTACCTTGTTTTCAGGTTAATTATCCAACAAACAAGCTTATGATCTTTGGGACTGCTTTATTGTAACCTCAGGGTTACTTTATCCTCCTGATGAGCTTCTTATTACTTTGGGACTGCTTTATTGTAACTTCAGGGTTACTTTATCCTCCTGAGAACATCTCATGACTTCAAGACTGCTTTAGAGTATTCATTGCTCTATCCTCCTGAAATTACATTATTATTTCAAGACTGCTTTAGAGCTGCTGATTGCTCTATCCTCCTGAAATCATTACTTCAAGACTGCTTTAGAGCTATTGATTGCTCTATCCTCCTGAAGACATATCACATTATTATTTCAAGACTGCTTTAGAGCTGCTGATTGCTCTATCCTCCTGAAATCATTACTTCAAGACTGCTTTAGAGCTATTGATTGCTCTATCCTCCTGAAGACATATCACATTATTATTTCAAGACTGCTTTAGAGCTACTGATTGCTCTATCCTCCTGAAATCATTACTTCAAGACTGCTTTAGAGCTATTGATTGCTCTATCCTCCTGAAGACATATCACATCATTACTTCAAGACTGCTTTAGAGCTGCTGATTGCTCTATCCTCCTGAAATCATTACTTCAAGACTGCTTTAGAGCTATTGATTGCTCTATCCTCCTGAAGACATATCACATTATTATTTCAAGACTGCTTTAGAGCTGCTGATTGCTCTATCCTCCTGAAATCATTACTTCAAGACTGCTTTAGAGCTATTGATTGCTCTATCCTCCTGAAGACATATCACATTATTATTTCAAGACTGCTTTAGAGCTACTGATTGCTCTATCCTCCTGAAATCATTACTTCAAGACTGCTTTAGAGCTATTGATTGCTCTATCCTCCTGAAGACATATCACATCATTACTTCAAGACTGCTTTAGAGCTATTGATTGCTCTATCCTCCTGAAGCCATTATTACTTCAAGACTGCTTTAGAGCTATTGATTGCTCCATCCTCCTGAGGTCAGATTTATCACTTCAAGACTGCTTTAGGGTTATCATTATTGATTGCTCTATCCTCATGAAGACATACTGTTACATCAGTATTACTCCAGACTCCTGACAGTTCTCGTTATACTACTGAAGAACTTTCCCCTAGTGGCATCTTTAAGCCCACTCAATCATGTTCAACCAACCATCAATATCACTCCATGCACTGGTGAGTGCAAATTTTTGGGCTTTTGTGTTCAATCCCCTTCAACCTTCCAGGTTACGACTGGCAAATATACCAATCTAACCCCTCAGGTTTCAGAAAATTGAACAAGGGCAGCTGTTGCACCCCAAAATTTGCCCTCACAATACAAGACTTTGTGTTCCAAGAAGGTTCACAAGGTTCACAAAATTCACAATTGGTCAGATTTAATCAGGTTACGGTAAAAGGTCAGTTAATATAAAGAGGGTGGGTCTCATTCACAATATTGTCCAATACAAAAAGGGAAGCGAGTTTAAATATTTGTGAATATCATTCGTGAATATTTATAATTTACAACTAAGAAGTGAGTTTAAATATTTTTGAAGCTTTATTCATAAGTATTTATAATTTACATCTAAGGGGTGAATTTAAATAATTTTTGAATTATTATTCATAGATATTTAAAATTTACGAATAAGAAGTGAATAAATATTTTTTTGAACTTTATTTCATAAATATTTAGTTTACAATTTGAAACGGACAAGTAAATTCAAACTTTATTCAAGAAATGCCATTGGTTTATAAGAGGATCCATTTACAACAAGTACATATATTAAGGAAACTCTAAGTCCTAAAACGTCTAAGTGGATCTTCACGATGCTCTTTTGATGTTCTTCACGAATCTTCCATTAACCTGCATAACAAAGAGAATACAACACAGAATGGAAAAGTGTTAGAGGTTGTTTGACACTCTCAGAACAATTGTCATCATCGAGTGCCGGGAGGGCACAACCGAAGCCGCATCCTACTCCCGTTACCGATCCGTGCCATTGGCATCAGATCAGGTAGTTTCGTTCTTATCTTAAGAGGTGACCGAGAGATAGAAAAATATAAATGAAGTGGGATTGATTCGTTTCGCCGCGATTGGATTTCCAAACTGATATGAGAGTAAGGCAGTATAGTCAAGCTGGATTCAGACCCGGATGCCGGCAGGTCTAATCACTTTGTGCTCATTTTTTTCCAAACCTGAAATTCACAAAACAGCATCAGAATTTTCCAAAGTTCTTAACGAAACTCAAAGCCAAAAAAAGATTTACAAATTGCATGGAATTCATAAGTCACTCAACCAATGGAACAACAGACGCAAGAAAAGAGTTCAGCCAATTCAATTAAGTTCAGAGATGCATCAAAATTGGTTCATAAAACAGGAATTCACGATAGCAACAAGGTAAAAAGGGCGTCCAGGGCTAGATGAATGCAGTTCAACAAATAAACCAAAGCATAAGCAGTTCATAAACAGAGTCAAGCTGTATCAGTTGTGACAAAAGACGAAGCTGCAAGCCAAACGAGAAAACAGCAAGATCGAGCCAATTCAAGACTAAAAAACCATGATGCAAGAATTAGATCAGAGTCCATATTACCACTTGGAAAAGCAGCAGTCAAAAGGACCGTTCTTGCAACCAAACAGGATATCAAAGTGTAGTTATCAAATCACACCAAACAAAGCATAGAAACAGCCCAAATCATACCAGAAAGGCGAGGTAGGTTCACAATCATGCTCGCGCGTCAATTTGAACGCAAGCCTCAACCAAATGTGGTGATATTGGAAAACCAGAATGCGAAGCCGAGGCTCAGTTCACACATCATAGCCTTAGACAAACAGTCCTATCAGTCGAAGCCAGAAGCAACCGTCGCAACATAATCGAAGGCGGCAAGCAGCGGTATCAATTCCCTGGTCAGTTCAGACTAGAATGTCATCATCACCGCATCGTACCCCCCTCGGCGACACCAATCCGGCAGTATCTGAAACTACCAGTTCTCTCTGAAAGAAGAAGAGGAAAAGCTAATCCAAACTGCATCAGGAAAATAAGCCATATCAGCAATAAGTCCAAATCAAATCTGAAAAAGGAAATCAGAACATATCAGAGATAAATCGTAAATCAAATCCAATCAAAGTGAATCCAAATGGGGAAAGTTTTCAAACGAAACATAAGAAAATCATATCAGAATCTCAATCAGATCAAAGTAGCATCGGTTCACCAAAGTTCCATAAAATCAAATCAAATCGTTTCAGTAAAAATAACGTGTATCCAATATCCAAGCCCAAAATCAGAGAAAAAGGTATAAAGAGGAACGAGTTCACCTTTGGAAAACCCTAATACGAAGAACCCTAGCGACCACGTACGAAAGACGAGACAGAGACGAAGCAAGCGAGAGCGTGAAAACGGCGGCGAGGAGAGAAGAAGATCATCGAAGCTCATCACCAAAACACGAACGAGATCCCTTGAAGAAAGTTCACCAGCGCCGCTCATCTGAACGGCGAGCAAACAATCTCAAGACTCGGAGCATCATTATCATCGCCCCATCATCCGTCAATCGCCGATACCACCGTCAAACGTAAGCAAGGAATCATCTTTCATCTTTACATCTAATGTTTTACAACTGGTTTTCAGGTTTTCATCATGGATAGTGGAAGAGAAAGGCGAAAGCGAAACAAAGGATGAGGCAAAGCACGGAGAAGATGAAATGGAAAAAACGGCGCCGCGAATAGGGCTTAGAAACCCTAGCTGAAGATGAAGCTCTTGTTTCAAATTGGGCTAAAGAAACATGGGCCTGATTCTTTTGATTCTTTTTGTCTTCATTACAAATTTTTATCTATTTGTTTAGGTTACCTATTAAATTGATCATTTTGTTTAGTTGAAAAGAGAATAATAAACTTAAGTCATTTTATAGTAAAAACCATTAACCTTCTGTTCAAACATAAAAAAAAATATAATTAGAACCCTTTTTTTAATAAGTAGAACTTCTTCCTTTTTTTTTATAAAAATAATTAAAACCCCTTTCATTTTAAATTAAAACTTTCTTTTAGATAATAATAAGGACGCTTTTTTTTAGAAAAAAAAACAATTTTTGAAAATTAAATTTAAATTTATTAATATTAAGCTCTTATCTTAATTTAAATTGAAGTTTATATCATAAAAATAAAAACCACAAAAACATTCATAATTTCACTTCCTGGCGTGTCTGATAATTCATATAATTCTGCCCACTAATGTTGTTTGTTCGTTTTGCAGTTTATCGCGTTTACCATCATTTCTGTCGCATTGCACACATCCGAAGGTTAGGTCTAACCGTTTGGCCGCCGCGCCAATAGTCCGTAAAACTTCACATATTCAATTTCAAATCCTCAAACTACAAACCCTAATTTTCACAAATGCCTCGCCGCAGGCAAAATTACAATTTTACCCTTAGCATTAGGTCAAAGAGCCGCCGCGCTCATTTTAGGGTTTCCCGCCGTGGAATCCCTAATTTAACCCTAATTACAACTTAACATTTCAACGTAGAGATTTGGAGTTTCTACACTCCACGTAAGCGTGTCCTTAAGATGCGTTTATTCCCCTTGAGACCTTGACCACAGTCAAGAAGTTTCTAACCTCCCTATTGAGGGGAACTACGATTACTCTGATTCCACTCCCGTAAGGATACGTAGGCACAAGATGCGATGTCTTGCCGAGTAAACTTAGAATTAACCCCCTTTATTATTTATTATTGCTTATTTATATTTTATTTATCTTTGCTATTTAATTATTTTGCTTATTATTTTGTAATTGTTTCTTGGATGTAAAGTTGTTTAATTATTTAATTATTATTATGGTTAGTAATTAGGGAGTGTAACAACATGCATGTAATATTAAAATAAATTTAGATCACTTTTAAATAAAGATAATTAAAATAAACACGTCACACACGTAAGTCGATTTTAATCGCCGTCTCACTTCCTAAGGATATCCCTCAAGTTGCCTACGAATAATGGTTAAGTGGGGTGTATAAAGCAAGTCCCTCAAATGAAAAAATCATCAAAGTCCCTTATGGTTGCCTTTACGAATCGAGTCCCTTTCGAAAAATGATGATAGTCCCTCCAGTTTGCTTATTACACCCCACCATGGCCTTCAAAAATCCAATTGTCCCTCACATGTCCCTTAACATCCAAAGTAAGGACTACCTACTCCATTATAGTAGGGATAGTCTTACTAAAGGAAAGAATGAAGAATAAGAAAGACCTTAAAACATTAGGGTAGACTACTCCTAGATACTTGCTCATTTCAAAACTTTTTCACACTTAAACAAATTTCCAACAAAATTTTCAAACAAGTTTTTTATCACATCCATACACGGATTATTATTAAACTATTCTGAAAATTTTCTATTCACACACTACAATTTCAAAACAATTCAAAAGTGAGCTTAAGTACCTAAGAGCCCATGGATAACCATGGATGAAAAGGATGCTAATACCTTCCCTTTTCATAACCTACCCCCCGGACCCAAAATATTCTCTAAGGTCTTTCCTGTTCTTTTATAACCTTTCCTTATGGATAAAATAAAAGTCGGTGGCGACTCTTGCTATCCGCAACATTGTTTAAAGTCAGTTCTCCCACCGTGTTACAGTATCAACGTGCTCAAATACCACATCACCCTTCTCCACATGATCCCTAAGGAAGTGATGGCGTATTTCGATATGCTTGGTGTGTGAATGTAGAAAGGGGTTATTGGTTATGTTAATGGCACTAGTATTATCATAAAAGATCAGAACACGATCAAGTTTTATGTTAAAGTCGAGCAATTGTTGCTTAAGCCATAAGACTTAAACGCAACAACTTCCGGCTACAACATATTCTGCTTCGGCTGTTAACAAAGCAACGGAAACCTATTTTTTACTATGCCAACTCACCAAAGAATTTGAAAATAGATGACACGTGTCACTCGTGCTTTTCTTGTCCAATTTGCAACCAGCAAAGTCGGAATCAGAAAAGCCAACCAAGGAGCAATCATTACCCTTAGAATACTAAAGCCCATACTTTGGAGTACCAGAGAGGTATCTAAGGATACATTTTACCGCTTTTAAGTGAGATTCTTTGGTACATGATTGATACCTCGCACACATGCAAACACTAATCATAATGTCGGGTCTAGAAGCGGTAAGATAGATGAAAGATCCAATCATACCTCGATACTTTTTCACCTCTACATCCTTACCATTTTCGTCTCAGTTAAGATTCACACAAGTAGGCATTGGAGTGTCAATAGCCTTAGAGTTTGCCATGTCAAAACGCTTGAAAAGCTCAAGGCAATATTTTTTTGGCTCACAAATGTACCCTCTTTCAGTTTTTTGATTTGCAATCCGAGGAAATAGTTGAGCTCCCCCATCATGCTCATCTCGAACTCTCCCTGCATTAATCTAGAAAACTCCCTTACCAAATTCATGTTAGTTGATCCAAAAATAATATCATCAACATATATTTGTACCAAGATTAAGTGTTTTCCTTGACGTTTAATGAAAAGGGTTGTGTCTACCATTCATCTTGAGTACCCTTGGTCAAGAAGAAATTTGCTAAGACGGTCATATCAAGCCCTAGGGGCTTGTTTGAGTCCATACAAAGCACATTTTAATTTGTATACATGATCAAGATACTCATGGGATTCAAACCCGAGAGGTTGGACTACATAAACCTCTTCATTTATATATCCATTGAGGAACACACTTTTTACATCCATTTGAAATAATTTGAAATCTTTCACACAAGCGAAAGCAAGCAGGAGGCGTATAGCCTCGAGTCGGGCATACGGCGCATAAGTTTCCTCATAGTCGATTCCTTCCTCTTGGTTATACCCCTTCACGACCAAACACACCTTATTGCGAGTTATAACTTCATTTTCGTCTAGTTTATCCCTAAACACCCATTGGGTGCCAATTACTCGATGGTTTCACGGAGGAGGGACAAGGTCCCAAACCTCATTTCTTTTAAACTGATTAAGTTCCTCTTGCATTGATAGGAACCAATGTTCATCGAGTAATGCCTCTTTTAGGTTTTTAGGTTCTACTTGAGAAACGAAAGCGGAGTGATAACAGAAATTACTTAGCTTTGATCGAGTTGTCACTCCCTTTGATATATCACCGAGAATGTTATCGATGGAATGGTCTTTAGAAGACTTCCATGCTGGAGGAAGATCATCGGTGTTAGACGTATGAACTTCCTCAATCCCCTCATGGTGGTGATCTTTTTCCTCCTCAACTTTGACTGGGTCAGGTTGATCAATTTCTGTCTCAACATCTTTGAGTATGTCTTCAGAAGATACACCTGCACCATAAAATGAACTACCTTTTCCGACACTTTTCGGATAAGACTCATCAAATGTGACATGAACAGATTCTTCAACTGCAAGTAATCTCTTATTGTATATTCTATAAGCTTTACTTGACTGAGGGTATCCTAGAAAGATACCTTCATCTGCCTTGGAGTCAAATTTTCCTAGACTCTTTTTTCCATTGTTCAACACGAAACACTTACAACCAAAGACATGAAGGTGAGACACATTTGGCTTCCTCGCTTTCAAAGGTTCATACAGAGTCTTGTTGAGAATAGGGCAGATGAGCACCCTATTCAAAACATAACAAGTCGTATTAATGGCGTCGGCCCAAAAATATTTAGGAAGCCCACTTTCATTCATCATAGTTCTTCCTAACTCTTTCATAATTCAATTTTTACGTTCCATGACCCCGTTTTGTTGAGGGGTACGCGGAGCGAAAAATTTATGATCAATTTTGTGTCTACCACAATATTCTTCAAAAAGATGATTTTTAAACTCACCTCCATGACCACTTCTAATTGATATAATCTTTGTGTTTAACTTATTTTGAGAAAGTTTAGCAAAATTTTCAAAGGCGGAGAATGTATCGCTCTTGCTAGCCAAGAAGATAGTCCAACAAAACCTAGAAAAATCATCGACTATAACAAAACCATAGTAGTTACCACCTAGACTCTTAATTCTAGATGGCCCAAAGAGGTCCATATGAAGAAGTTCAAGAGGTCTCGTAGTTGACACAATGTTTTTTGATTTAAATGAGATCCTTGTTTGCTTCCCCATTTGACATGCATCACATAAGTGATCATTGGTAACCTTGGTTTTGGGTAAGCCAATAACTAGGTCTTTAGAAACTATCTTGTTTAGAAATTCAAAATTGATGTGTGTTAAACGTGCCCAACCTTTTTCTTTAGCTGGCTTGTGTTTCATTTCATTTCTTTCTAGCATTTGCATTGCATATCATTGTTCACTTAGAAGGGGATCAAGAGGTTGTGCATAGCAACAGGAGTCTACTTAGAGTGTTGAGCCTAAGCAAGGGGTGTTCCTTAAGTTTGAATGGTCATCAGGTAAGGTAGAAGTGGTCAACGTTCTTTGAAAGGACTGATGGATGTGTGGGGGTCAGCTCCTAACTGGGAGGCCATGTGAAGATCATCAGAGGATTTTGAACTCATGATTATGGATATAAGATGTTGAGAGAGATCATTGAGTGCTTTGAGAGTAATGTTGGAGCTTATTCAAGTTGTTGTGTGAGGTGGAACAAGCCACAGTCAAGAATGTTGCATCTAGGGTTTTCATCTGGTTAATCCTCAGTCAATTGTGAAATTAAAGGAGATTAAAACTCAATTCCAAGTCTCCATGGTCATGGGATATTGTGTTGATATGTCTAATATATCATTTCAAGATCAATTCATCAATTCATCAAGTGTGTGAGAAGTTACTAAATTAGTGTTCTCAGGGTAAAATCCTTTATTTAGTGCCTAACTTCAAGACCACCTATCTCAATATACAAGTCTCATCTCAACTTTTGACCAACAAGAAACTTGTAGAGCATGTTCTTAGCTTTTTTTTGAGTACTAGAAGTCCTTGATTGGATTTGTAGAAATCAAGTTATGATACAGACAAGTTACAGGTCATCAGATGAATGTGATTTTGGTCAACAAAAGTCAACCAATTTCCAAGCCATTTTTTACCAAGAAGTATGTTTCTCCTCAACCTTTGATGAACATGAATGTTGTTCCTTATGATCTTAGCTTTCCAAAGAGTACTAGAAGTACTCATTTGGATTTGTAGAACTCAAGATATGAGACTTACAAGTCAAGGGTACTTTGGGAAAGTAAGATTACAGGTCATTTTAGATTATAGGCCCATTTCACCACCATGCATACCTCAAATGGAAATTTTTCCAACTTGAAAGTTGCTCAAAATATGGTTATTTACTCAACCAAGCAACAAAGGTTCATTGATATGGATAGGAATGAGAGTTGGTTGAAGAAAATCTTACAAAAGTCATTAACATGGAAAAATTCAAATTAATTCACAATGGCTCAAAATTATGCAAACTTGTGCATATTTTGAGTGCATTTGATGGTTTGGAAACATTGAAATTATTAGAATTTCAAATTGAAGATCATTTCATGGCCAATTTTGGAGTTGCTTCAAGAATAAGTTACATAACAAATATCATTCATTGATTGAAATCAAGGGATGAATCATGTCCCTTCATCCTCACCATATTCCCAGCAGTGAATTTGAACACAATTGGAAGAAGAATAGAGCTTTTTTCATGCCATAAACAAAGTGAAAAAGTGAAGAAAGTTGAAACTTGGAATGGGCTGTTTGAACCTCCATTGGGCTTGAAATGGATCCAAACACATTCTATATAAGTCATAGATCAATTTCAGATGGAGTTGGATGAGTTTTGGTGGGAAAATTAGCTACAGACAGTTAGAGAATCAAGCTTGAAGGTGAGATTCGAGTTTCAAGATTGGAGCTCTTTTCAGGCAAATCAAGGGTCAAGGAAGCTTCATCACCAATCATTGAGGGATTCTTGGCTGATTTAAGCAAGCTTCATCATCAGATCGTGTTTCTGTGCAAAGCTTTTTTCAGGTTTCTTCCCTTCCAAAATTCTCTTTAATTATGAGTAATTAGAGTAGATTATGCTTGTGGATAGGATCAGTGAACCTCATAGATGGATTTAGGTTAAGATTCGTGGCTGTTTGTGAGATTTGTGGATGATGCACGTTTTCTATTTAGCTTCGAGTAGGCTTGGATAGTGAGTGAAAATGTGTTTGGATCTTGGATTCGTGATGTAGATGATGTAAAGATTTGATTGATATCATTATTTTAAGATTTGGTGAAGTTTTTGTGATGAGCTACTGTAGTTCTCGCTGGAGAAGACGACCAGAGTCTTCTCCGGCCACCACAGCAGGTGTTCCCTCCATTTTGCAGGTTTAAACGAAAGAGATCAGTCTAGGCCGTTATATCTATGGACTTGCTTGACTCAGTAAAACCATCCAACGCGTGAAAAAAAGCTTCAATTAGGGTTTTACCATTTTTATTATGTGGCAGCCTTGGATCTGTTGGATTAGCTTACTAGAATAATGGATGGTATGGATTAAGACCCATGGTAGTCATGCTTTGACCAGAACCCATGCAATCACTTAGATTCTCACCTTAGACGCATTGGACTTGGGCCAAACTTGTTATTACCACCCCCTCATGCGTTGGCCCAATTGGATAACAACTGAAACTCCTTGATGTTTGCACCCCTGGTATTTTTTATTTCTTTTTAATTGCATTTGTTTATTTTGTTTTAATTCTGTTTCAATTTAAATCATTAAAAATAGTTCCAATCTTCATAAAATCACACAAAAATATTTTCTATGAACTTTGAGATGTTATTTATTTTTAGGATATTTTTATTTTATTTTTTTTATTTTATTTTAAATTTAAAAAAGGATTAAACATTGGAATTATTTTAAATGGATAAAATTATGACATGTTTTGTTCTTTTATTTGTTTCTAGCATTTCCTTTGGGTCCAATGAATGAAAATTGATCCTCATATCCATGATGAGTTGGACAATTTTTTAGGACCATTTTGCCCCTGGTTGGTTGACTTTAGGGTTGACTTTTGGTTCTTTTCTTTTGACCCTCGATTCTCCCATTTCAAAGTGGTACATCTTGAATACTATTTTCTTTTGATGGTGCTTTGAGGGGATATTTGCTTTGAGATTTTGGCCTCTGTTTGCCAACATGTTTAGCTACTTTGTGCATTTTATTTGATTATTTTTGAACCATTTTCCTATTTTTGAGGTAACTTGCAAGTCAAGTTACCTCCAAGGGAGGTTCACATATGTACCTTGACCTAGTTTTAATTGGATATTTCAATTTTGGATCCTTTGAACCCTCAATGACTTTTGATTCATGTTGCTAACATGTTAAGGATGATTTTGGTTCAATTTTAGGTCATGATATTTTGGTTCAGTTTTTGGATCCCACTTTCGGTGAATCTTTGGTTGGTTTGATCTTGTTTGTTTGATTTCTTCTTGTGCTCTTCTTCTTCTTTTCTTTTCTTGCATTTCCATATGCATGCTTGGTTGAGATGAGCTTGTGAAGGCTACTGCCCCACACTATTTTCCTCCCACTTTCATTCTATTTGTGCATCGTATGTTTGCATTTTCACTTGCATATGCATTCTTCCTCTTCTTCTTCTCTTGCTTTTCTTTGCCATGCTCTCCATAATTTCTCTAACCTCTTGAGGTTATGATAGACATTAGGTTCCTAACCATGCATGATAACATTAGTTAGTTCCCTCTTGAAGCCCAACTTTAAGTCCACTTTGCATGATAACTTTTAGGATTGATTAGTTTCCCCTTAGTGTTCTTTTTTCTCTTCTCATCTTCAAACATTCATAAAACACTTAATAAAGGATGACAAGTGTTGTACGCTACAAGCCTTAAGCTATTTGGGAAATGATGATTGGGTGGTTGCCTCTCAATTGTCTAGAATGTTAGTATAAGTCCTTTGGACGATATACGACGCATTCGCTCCTAGATCATAGTCTTTAGTGCAGCATGAGTTATAAATTAAGTTCAAAATATTTCTTCTCTAAAAAACACAAAAACACAAAAACCTTTTTCATCCTTCGGGATCTTTATCAGGAAAACCTTTTCAGATAAAAGAGTGTCGTTAACTCTTAGTTCTACCGCAAACGGTAACGCCTAAGTCTCCAATGGTCGAGCTGCATACACTAATTGCTATAACTAGTTGTTAACCCTACTCGGGCCTAAAAAACTTTTGAATCCAACCTGTGGTCCTTTTAGCCCGAACTACGTTTGCTCTGATCTTTCATACCAGATGAAAGTACGTAGGCATAAGACGCGATGTCTTAGCGAGCAACCTTCCCCCTTTTCTTTAGCCGTAGTTAGTCGAACTACGTTGACTCTGACTTTCCCATTGCACGAGGGAGTACGTAGGCCCAGAGCGGTGATGCTCTGCCGAGTCACCTGTCTTTCCTTTTTCTTTTGTCCCTAAGCCTTTACCTAGATAGTTTCAACACACCCTTTTAGATAAACAACAATGCATGATCCCGTCGAGTACGAAGGACGTGAGGGGTGCTAATACCTTCCCCTTGCGTAACCGACTCCCGAATCCAGACATGGTTGCGATGACCTTGTCTTTCCCTTTTCCGTCAGGTTTTTCCGATCGTTTCCTTTCCCTCTCTTTGGGATAAATAACGAAAGTGGCGAGTCTTTTGTTTTTTCGCCGGTTGTTTTTCGCAGTAGTGACAACTGGCGACTCTGCTGGGGACTCTGGTTCCCTATGCAAGTCAATCCTAGCGCTTGTCTATTTATCTTTGGGTGTTGTACATATGTACTTTGTTTACTTTCGCATTTTACTTTCCCGCATTTATATTCTGCATCATATATCATTTGTGCTGTGCTGTGGGAATGGGAAGTTCTGCTGAGTGATAAGTCGGACATGGGCTTGAGTATAAACATAGTATTAGAAGCGAAAAGTAATGGTGAACCTGTATATTAGGCATGCACTAGTTCCCACGAAATTTGTGCTCAGACGAGATTCTCTTTGATGAATTTCTTTCCAGCCCAGTGGGCCGTTGAGGGAATTTCATATCTGAGGGTTGTCGACTCTGGTAACCGATCATTTGTGAGTCAGCTAAGTGAGGCCTCTTCAAGAGATAATGATGCCAAACCAGAAATGGTGAACGTATCATCATTTCTTGAAAGTCTGTGACGCTGACAAACGCATTGGATGTCATACCGTATTAGTGGATAGGTCCATACTGTGAGTGGGACTGGGGTTGTGCAGGAAACTTTACCTTCAGATTACCTGGTTTTCTCTACAGTTTGAATCTGGATTACTGGAATCAGTTGGTTTCTATCGGAGCTGTGATATGTTCTTGCTGAAGTAGAGCTCTGATCTTCCTCAGTCTACAGCACAGCAGTCTTGATTCCCTTGTGTGTTGCATTAGCATTTTTCATTTTTGCATTGCATTTGCATGTCATTTTTGCATATCCATCCTTAGCCGGAACAGGGAGCTCACCTATATTTTGTCTGCTTCGTCATTGGTTTTCCCGACATTCGTATTGGATTCAAGTTAGCTTCGGAAAGGATCATGAACTCAGGAGAGCGGAACTTGGTTGTTACGAGGGCAGAGTTTGAATTAATGAAGAATCAGTTGAGTCAACTCATGGAAGCCATGTCAGCTATGACTAGAGGAGAGGCCGGTATTCAGAGGACTCTAGTGAACAATGTTGCTCAAGCACATCCTGTGCCGATTCCTGTTGAAGAACATCCCATTGCCAGAGATAGAGATTGTTCTTCTCTTCATGACACAGACTCTCAGAGTTTCACTTTCCCTGTGCCAGATTCTCAGAGGACTGTTCCCAAGGCTAATGCTGAAGACCCACAGACTGTTGAGTTTATGGAAAAATGCTAGATGTTGGAAGAAAAGCTTGATGCCTTGATGAGTCAGGACACTTTTGATTTGAGTGCTGCAAGCATGTGTCTGGTGCCATGTCTCGTGATGCCTCCGAAGTTCAAGACGCCAAATTTTGAGAAGTACAAAGGAGATAGTTGTCCAAAGCAGCATCTGGTAATGTTTTGTAGGAGAATGACCTCACAGGTTCACAATGATCAGCTTATGATTAACTGTTTTCAGGACAGTCTGAGTGGGGCATTGTCGAGTTGGTATATGCAGTTGGAGAGTGGTTACGTCCGATTATGGTCAGATTTAGCCAATGCCTTTGTGAAGAAATACGACTACAATCTTAACATGGCTCTTAGTCACGTACAATTGCAAGAATTATCTCAGGCGGACAATGAATCCTTCAGAGGGTATGTGCAGAGATGGAGACAGTTAGTTGCTCGTGTTCAACCTCCACTTCTGGAGAAAGAGTTAGTTGACATATTCTTGGGTACCTTGAAAGGACATTACTTTGACAAGTTGATCAGTGGTGGAATGTCAAACTTTGCTGACTTGGTGATAATGGGTGAACGTGTTGAGAGTGGAATCAAGAGCGGAAAGATTCGAAACATCCCCTATATCTCAGTTGAGGAGAATGAGTTAGTTGTGAGTTCTCAGGAAGAATGGGAAAGAGGAAGTGATATTCTTTCAGAATCTCCTGTATCTCAGGTTCAGTTTTTAGATACTTCGAGTGTCCAGAGTCAGCAGTCTGTTGGGTCTGTGTATCAAGCATATATTTCCCGCCAGAGTCAACAATCTTACCGTCATCAACTGTGTTAGCATGCTAGAAGAAGACCCAGGAAACCAGAAATTTTTTTTACTCAGTTGCCGGTATCGTACAGTCAGCTGTTGCCGGATTTGGTCAGAGGTGGGTTGATAGTGCCGAAGAAGATTAATCCAGAGATCCCGCCATATCCGCCAGGTTTCGATGTCCGCGCTCACTGTGAGTACCATGCTAGGGCACAGGGGCATTCGACGAAAGATTGTAAGGTGCTTAGAAGCCAGGTTCAGGCCTTGCTGGATTCCAATAGGATCTCAGTCACGTTCCAGGGTGTTCAAATAAATGATCCTTTCTTTTCCAGCCAAGCGGGTGTATCAGCTCATGTTTTGGAGGAGTTCACCGAGAGAATTTGTTCAGAAGGGTATCAAACCGAAGGCTCAGTTGAGGGCAGTATCCCTGTGTAGGATTAGTTCATTACTGTATGTTGACCATCGCCAGGTTTGTTGGTCGAGGTCACTCTGTTTGTATTCAGTTACTCCTATGTGGTGCATATATGTGTGATGGTTATCCCTGTTTGGATCTTGGGTTCCTTGTTGCCTTTTTGCTATTCTGAGATTTCCCTGTTGCATGCTTATTTGCACTTTTCATATTATGTTTTTGTATAACAGGTGCCTCAGAGCTGTTAATCTGATTTCATGTACTCCGTTAGTTTGTTGCAGGTTATACAATCAGATAGATCCCAGAAATTCCCACAAAGTCATGGAGCAAGTTCAAGCAGAGCTGAGAGAAGTCAAGAGCCAGATGGGGCAGTTCATCATGGACATGCAGGCATTGCGCCTAGATCAGAATGCGCTCAGAGAGGAAAACCACCAGTTGAAAACTCACGTGAGCTTAATCATGGAAGTGATAAGAGACATGCTCAGAAAAGAAGGTGATCAAGTGCTTGAAGCTTCCGCAAAGATGCTTGTTCCACTTCTGTCTGTGGAACCTATCCCAGAGTGTAATGAGTGTCAGAGATCTTCTGTGCAACCGGAGGTTCCGAAATTCCTAGGTCATCAGTTGCGTCCCATTTCTCAGGAGAATCCTAGGAATATAAGATATGGGCAAAGGATAAAATCTCAAGACAGAATTTTCAATCAGATCCCCATGGATTATGCTCAGTTGGTGCAACTGTTGCTCAAACTCCAGTTGGTTAGGCCTCGGACTTTGGCTCCACTTACTGGCCAGCCACCACCGGGTTTCGATGTCAATGCTTTTTGTGATTTCCACTCTGGGGGACAGGGGCACAATGTCGCAAAATGTAAAGCTTTTAAGCATAAGGTTCAGGACCTGATTGATTTTAAGACAATTGAATTCACGCCGAGTGGCATGAAAGTATCAGGCGAATTTTCTCCCTGTCGTGAAAAAGAGATGGATATTCCCATTTCTAAAGCTGCAGTAGGTCAAGAGTATATCCTACAGTCTTTGGTGTCAGAATCCCCTTGCCCGCGGTTGCTGCTTGTTCCTGGATCAAGCTTAAGGATGAAAGCGCCTGAACAAAGAGAGTCATCAAGAGTTCAAACCCAGCCGCCGAACGTTTCTGATGTTCAAAGTCCACGACCTTTTGGGTCCTTGCAGCAAGGCTATCCGCACCAGAATCAGAAAGGGTCTCGCAATAATCTAAAAAGAAGGAGTGCTCCTCTGTGTCCAGTGCCTATGTCACATCGCTCGGATGACTGAGTTTGAAGACTTTAAGGGTCGCATCTACCTAAGCAGCTAATCAGTGTGAAAGTCCAATTCCCAGAAGCTGGCAATTTTCGTTTTATCATGTTATCTCTTTATGTTTGTATTTTCTTTCCTGTTTAAGGTGCAATCTCATTTGCAAAACCTCTTGTTTCCGTTGATCGATATTAATGAAATTAATATGCATGTTTTGATTTAATCCATTCGTGTTCACTAATTGCTTTTTACAGATGTTATACGCTTGTTTAAGCGGAGTCCGGGGAGGATGGCGAAGTTTAAAGACGCGTGTCACACCCTCATTTTCACCTTTAGCCTTTCATACTCTGCATTCGTCATATCACACATTATTCCATTGCATATCGAGCATGTGGGTTCACAAGGTAGGGTTTGGGTCGGTTCATTGTTTTCCACTTCAAATATGAGACAATTTGCTTATCATGGAATACATGGAAGAAAAGGTTCATCACCTAAGGCTTGATCTAAGTTGGAAAGTCTACTCATGTAGATTACTTCAAGAAGAAGTTACTTGAAAAATATTAGGATATTTAAGATAAATATCGTAATGAACATGAAATGCAAGGCCAAATTCAAGTTTGCTTCATCCAATTTTGTTTCAAATTCTTGGTCAAGTGGAGTTCAAATTTGCAAAGCATGAGTCAAGATCACAAGTGCATAATTCAAGATTTCATTTTATATAATGACATAAGGGAATCCATCATTCAAAGTCCAAGATTCATGAATTCAAGACTAGATTCAAGAATATTACAAAGAGAAATTTCATGAAATTTGCAAAAGTGTCACATTTGTTACAAAATTTCAAGCTCTTGGTAATGCTTAGAAAATTAAGCTACTCCTAGTCTTAATCCAAGCTTCTAATTAATTTCATGCTATGGTATCCTTCATGCCCAACAAGTTTACATGTCCAACATTGTGCTTACAAACATCCAAGAAATATGCAAGAATTAAATCAACATTGGAATGTTTTAAGACCAAGATTATGTATGCTTATTCATGGGTAATATGAAGGTAATCCAAAACAACCCCATGCAAGAGGTGGCAAATTACCTCATGTCACAAAATCTACATGTCACAAAATCAAGAGAATAGCATATGATAATACATCTAAATATCAGATTTTCAAAATGCTGTCAAAAAGTAGTAGCATTGACCAAAAGGAGTTGTCCAAGCACAAGCCAACAAAATAGGTGCAAGGCACAAAGTGTTGCAGAAAAAAACAGCATAGGCAAAGTGCAACAGCAAAAATGCAGCATAGCCTCTTGCATGGAAATGGAAAGAAAGAGAGTGACAGGAGAAAAGGTGGTAAGAGACATCATCCCATGAAAAAATCTGATATGTGGGGAGAAGAGAAAACCCTAGAGGGGAGAGATAAGAGGGAAGGGGCTGTAAACAAATTCATTCATTACACATTCTACACACATTGCAAAAACTAGAAAATAGAGAGAGCGAGAGAAACCCTAAAAACCAAAAATATAGAAAGGAAGAAAAACCAGAAAAAAGAGAGTGACATAGAAGCACAAGAGGGCCATTGAGAAGCAGAACCTTCACAACATAGAGTGAAGAGTGAAGAGCGCATCCAACAAAAATCAGTGGAGGACTTGCAAGAAGGATAGAAAGCTCTTGGGTATCCATTTCATCAAACCTTTCTCTCTTTACTTTTTGCTTTTATATTCATTTTGCTTCCTTTTTTTATGTTGTTGTACTGAGTATATCATGTAAGGTTCTAAGGGGACCAAGAAACCATTTTAAGAACCAATAGAAAGGAAAGAAAACCACAAAAGACAGCAAAAAAAAACAGCAGATATTGTGTTTTTCACTTCAGGTCGCGGCGCGAACATGCAAAAACCAGAATGAAAACTTTCCCAGTTCGCGGCGCGAACATGCAGAAAACAGAATGTTCACTTTTCTCAGTTCGCGGCGCGAACTGATCAGTTTGTTTATTTTTTTTGCTGTTTTTACCTTAAAAAAATTTTTTCAAAGAGTTCGCCGTTTTTTGCATGTCTCGATTTTTTTAGCCGACTAACCCCATATGTTTGTATGATTTTCGTGTGAATATTGCTATTGTCCTTGTTGACTTTTGATTCCAAAAACCATTTTCAAAAAAACAAACTCTCGATTTTATCGATCCATTTTTAACCTTGTAAGTCGGTTGCCTTGTGCACCGCCGTCGACCTTGATCGCATCACTTCAAACATCTTTACAAACAATAAACCTTGATCCAATGTCAAGTGGTTCTCTTTTCTTATAAAAAAAATCCAAAACACAATAAAATATACGATTAGAATTATGCACCATGAACTTTAAAGTGGTGAAGAAGGAATGAGAATGAAATCCTCCTACACTCGTTCCGAATGTTCTGAATACAAGGCGCTCGACTTGGTTATTCGAGACGTTCATCTCTATCCAAAGTCTTTTGTATAATCCCAGTCAAGAATAAATTCTTCCCTAAGAAAAACCTAAAAACAACATCAATTCATCAAACTTCTTTTGCCTTAGGGCGTCAATCCGAAAACCCTTTTTCAAGGTCTAAAATCAACCAATACACAATTATTTCTTAAGTGGCCGAACTACGGCTGCTCTGATTTCTCACACATGTTGAGAATACGTAGGCATAGGATTGCGATGATCCTAGCGAACACAATTTTCTTTATTTCCCATCTTTAATCATCCATACCCTTTAACCCAAGGACATGTTACGTCCGTTCTACCGTAAACAGGTAACGCATAAGACTCAAAGAGCGAGCGGCAATACACCTAACTGCTAGAATGCGCACGATAGCATCGTCCACCCAACATCCTGTTTTCCACCGTAGTCCCATGAACTACGAATGCTCTGATTCTTCACTTCACACAAGTGAATATACGTAGGCACAAGGGCCCCAATCCTTGACGAGCACTCTAATAAACACCAATCCCTCTTTCTTTAAAACAAGCAAACTTTTAGAATAAAATACCCATTCACGCCAAACAACCTAGGAGGTTCCCATCGAGTATGATGGATGCGAGGGGGTGCTAATACCTTCCTCTTGCATAACCGACTCCCGAACCCTAAGACATAGTTGCGATGACCATGCTTTTTCCCAAAGGTTTTATCGCTATTTCTCTTTCCCTCCGTGGGATAAATAAAATCTGGTGGCGACTCTGTGTCATTTTTCGCGAAGCGACAACACACAGGCTTCCGATTGTATGCTTTTGAAATAAAACCTATTGATGATGTACAAGCATTGTTTCAAATTCCCAAACACAGGAGATATAAGGATGATAATCCCTTGTCAACCCCTTTGAGCCTAGTAGTAGGAGTTTCTTTCTAAAAACGAAAAAACCCTAAATTTAAACCCGGGGCAGGGTAGTTGTCAGCTAATTAGGCCAAGCATCCGAATTACGATAGGAGTTGTTCCCGTTCGAGGATAAATGACACCTGTATAGGTCGTGCCTAAAGAACCACAGTGGTTAAACCTTGCCAATAAGGAATGAAACAGTCACGTTATTCCCCAAAGAGTCAGACAAGCTAGTGTCACACGATTTGTTTGAAAAGAAAAGAATTAAAAGAGAAAAAAGAGAACAAAGCCCGCAAAGTCGAATCTTGAAAAAAGCGACTTAGGCAAAAATTAGGGCATCCCGCTGGACGTTGAAATCAAAAGAAGCTCAAAAGAGCCAGTCCAGGCAAAAGTTAGGGAAATAAAAATAAATGATGATGAAAAACAAGTCGTGTGATTCAGGAACCAAAAGACGAAAAGTGAGTGATTGTCGCTCCAAAAAACTTGTGGTTTTCCGAACCATCACTCTTATCCTTAACCTCTGAAAGGTGAACGCTAGTGTCGAATTAGCTGAATATAGGATTGGAGAACATCACAGAGAATGGGTGGGTTATAATAAACTTTGAGCCTTTATCCTTTCCTTGTAAACCTTGAACCTGACCAAGTTACAACCTGAAAAAGTCCTAATTGAGGCAGGTTTGTTTTGAAAGCATACTTCGGTAAAGATCGCATCGAAACTGACTCCTAAAAGGATTCTTCTTATAGTGTTGTACTAATGTTGACATGTTGATAAATGATTTATTCACTTTATGTCACAAATTTTTCCAGTGAACAGATTGGATTTAGAAAACTGTCATATGTGTTGCATTTAATATATCTTTTATGCAGGACAACTTGTTTTACTTGCTAGTAAGCGCTGGACAGTAGGAAAGTTTCCGCAATGAAAAGATTGATCAGGATAGAATACGGAATGTCTGAATACTTCGTCGAACTGGGGCCAGTTGTATCAAATGATCACAGCATGGGAGTCATCCATCCGGAAGTCAGTTGATCTGAGGCAGTCAAGTCGAGATCCGGCAAATCTCTCGCAGCCAAGAAGCACTCTCCCCACAGATCAGCCAATCAGGGGCAAAATCGTTGCAGACTGGGGCAGACCACCCCAAGAGCGCAAGAGTTATTCCTTATCTGTGGGGCAATTAATGTGAAGCACCTCTCCGAGGTTTAAGGTGTTTAGGCAGTGCATATCCAGCCATCAGGGTAGAGATCCCAGATTTCCCTTCGAGGAATATCCCCACAGAAATCCCACGGGCTAGGGCAATATTGTTCCTCTCCATGTCTTCAAAAGTTGATTAAGCAGGTTCAACTACCTTTCAAGTGCAAGACGAATGTCGGGAAGTCATGTTATTGTCCCTTGACCCTTTAATCAAAAAAACCTTTGATATCAGACAGGATATTTTCTCCAGCATCAGTCGTACCGGATCCTTTGCAAATCCAATTCTCTTTGGTACGCTGGAAGACTTCGTCTGTTTTCTCTCCAGCAAAAGTCCAATCATCATTGGCACGTGTAAGCTATCTCCAGTAGAGTCCAGTCATACTTGTCACATCTGGTTATCCCCAGTGGAGTTGGCTTCACCTTTCCAGCATTTATTTTGCTGGAATGTCCCATTGTATCCAGCTTTCCCCGGCAGCCCGATCCTGCATTTGCATCTTTGCATATAGTTATCATATTTGCATCATCTTAGCATTTCATCCTCAAATGCGTAGCATTTCCATTTCGTATGGAACATTACACCATTTTCAAACATACGCATATGCATACGAAGCATAAGCCAGTTTCTGTCAGCCTTCCGTGGCAATTTGAATCACTTCGCAATCAGTGCAGGGGCATTTACCCAGCAGCTTTGTTCATACAGCTCAACGTTTTATTCGGGTTTCAAATCATACGACGGTTATGCTTTGTCCATCAGTCCTCTGATAATGACATCCCCAAGAAGAGTTCTTTTTTCTATCAGTCATCTGATGTCGACAATTTCTCTTTCTGTCAATCCCTATTGACGACGTGGTTCCCCAAGCAAATTTTCTTTCCGTCAATCCCTATTGATGATGTATTTCTCCGAGCAGATTTTCTTTCCGTCAATACCTATTGACGACGTGTTTCCCCAGCAGGTTTTTCCCTCCGTCTATCCTTAGACGATATGAGTTTCGGACGTGGTTTTCTTTCCGCTTATTGGATGAGATGGCGTTTTAGGAGGGTTTTTGTGTTGTCAATTCCTATTGACGCTGTGACTCTTTGAAGAATGATTGGTTTCCCTTGTCGGTAATTCCTATTGACGACATGGCTCTTTAAAGATGGTTTTCTTTCTGTCAATCCCTATTGACGATGTGGCCCTTTGAAGATATTTTCTTTCCATCAACTCGTATGGACGAAAGAATTCTGCAATTCGACAAATGGTTTTGAAATGCGATTTTTGTGTCTTTCCGTCTACCATTAGACGATGTGAGTATTGTTTCTGTCTATCCAGGGACAGCGCGAACCTTTATTTCGTGTCTTTCCGTCTATCCCTAGGCGAGGTGAGTATTTCGTGTCTTTCCGTCTATCCCTTAGACGACGTGAGTATTGGTTTTCTTCCTGTCTATCCTTAGACAATGTGAAGGGATCAAGTGCATGTTGATCCAGCTTTCAGCGGTGACTTTCCATCAACCATTAGACGATGTGAGTATTGTTTCTGCCTATCCGTGGACAGCGCGGGCGTATTTGGTGTCTTTCCGTCTACTTTTAGGCGATGTGAGTATTATTCTCTTCCTAAGGTGAAGCTACCAACTGCATGCTGATCTAGCCTTTGGTTTTGATGTCTGTGGCATTACACAGATGACTGGCAGCGATGTCAGGTGTTCTTTATTGGATGATCAGTCAGTCGGTTGCCGTTACAACTGTATGCGTTCGGTTTTTCTGGATATTTGTTCCCTAATCAGGGTGTAGCAATTTATTTCTGCGGTTGGAAAATTTTCGGGTTCTTTGGTATTCAACCGTCTTTTACCTTGATTGTTTGAAAGTCGTTCGCTTTTCATCCATTCAGGTCCAAGCCGTTTGAATAGGGGCAGTTGTTGCACCCCAAAATTTGCCCAACCTTTTTCTTTAGCTGGCTTGTATTTCATTTCATTTCTTTCTAGCATTTGCATTGCATATCATTGTTCACTTAGCAGGGGATCAAGAGGTTGTGCATAGCAAGAGGAGTCTACTCAGAGTGTTGAGCCTAAGCAAGGGGTGTTCCTCAAGTTTGAATGGTCATCAGGTCATCTAGAAGTGGTCAATGTTCTTTGAAAGGACTGATGGATGTGTGGGGGTCAACTTCTAACTGGGAGGCCATGTGAAGATAATCAGAGGATTGTGAACTCATGATTATGGATATAAGATGTTGAGAGAGCTCATTGAGTGCTTTGAGAGCCATGTTGGAGCTTATTCAAGTTGTTGTGTGAGGTAGAACAAGCCACAGTCAAGAATGTTGCATCTAGGGTTTTCATCTGGTTAATCCTCAGTCAATTGTGAAATTGAAGGAGATTAAAACTTAATTCCAAGTCTCCATGGTCATGGGATGTTATGTTGATATGTCTAATATATCATTTCAAGATCAATTCATCAAGAATCAAGTGTGTGAGAAGTTACTAAATTAGGGTTCTCAGGGTAAAATCCTCTATTTAATGCCTAACTTCAAGACCACCTATCTCAAGATACAAGTCTCATCTCAACTTTAGACAAACATGAATCTTGTAGAGCATGTTCTTAGCTTTCTTTTGAGTACTAGAAGTCCTTGATTGGATTTATAGAACTCAAGTTATGATACAGACAAGTTACAGGTCATCAGATGAATGTGATTTTGGTCAACAAAAGTCAACCAACTTCCAAGCCATTTTTGACCTAGAAGGATGTTTCTTCTCAACCTTTGATGAACATTAATGTTGTTCCTCATGATCTTAGCTTTCCAAAGAGTACTAGAAGTCCTCATTTGGGTTTGTAGAACTCAAGATATGAGACTTACAAGTCAAGGGTATTTTGGGAAAGTAAGATTACAGGTCATTTTAGATTATAGGCCCATTTCACCACCATGCATACCTCAAATGGAAATTTGTCCAACTTGAAAGTTGGTCAAAATGGGGTTAGTTACTCATCCAAGCATAAAAGGTTCATTGATATGGATAGGAATGAGAGTTGGTTGAAGAAAATCTTACAAAAGGCATTAAAATGGAAAAATTCAAATTAATTCACAATGGCTCAAAATTATGCAAACTTGTGCATATTTTGAGTGCATTTGATGGTTTGGAAACATGGCATTATTATAATTTCAAATTGAAGATCATTTCATGGCCAATTTTGGAGTTGCTTCAAGAATAAGTTACATAATAAATATCATCCATTGATTGAAATCAAGGGATGAATCATGTCCCTTCATCCTCACCACATTCCCAGCAGTGAATTTGAACACAATTGGAAGAAGAATAGAGTTGTTTTCGTGCCATTCACAAAGTGAAAAAGTGAAGAAAGTTGAAACTTGGAATGGGCTGTTTGAACCTCCATTGGGCTTGAAATGGATCCAAACACTTTCTATATAAGTCATAAATCAATTTCAGATGGAGTTGGATGAGTTTTGGTGGGAAAATTAGCTACAGACAGCTAGAGAATCAAGCTTGAAGGTGAGATTCAAGTTTCAAGATTGGAGCTCTTTCAAGGAAAATCAAGGGTCAAGGAAGCTTCATCACCAATCATTGAGGGATTCTGGGCTGATTTAAGCAAGCTTCATCATCAGGTCGTGTTTCTGTGCAAAGCTTTTTTCAGGTTTCTTCCCTTCCAAAATTCTCTTTAATTATGAGTAATTAGAGTAGATTATGCTTGTGGATAGGATCAGTGAACCTCCTAGATGGATTTAGGTTAGGATTCGTGGCTGTTTGTGAGATTTGTGGATGATGCACGTTTTCTGTTTAGCTTCGAGTAGGCTTAGATAGTGAGTGAAAATGTGTTTGGATCTTGGATTCGTGATGTAGATGATGTAAGGATTTGATTGATATCATTAATTCGAGATTTGGTAAAGTTTTTGTGATGAGGTGTTGTAGATCTCGGCGGAGAAGACGACCAGAGTGTTCTCCGGCTACCACAGCAGGCGTTCCCTCCATTTTGCAGGTTTAAACGAAAAAGATCAGTCTAGGCCGTTAGATCTATGGACTTGCTTGACTCAGTAAAACCATCCAACGCGTGAAAACAAGCTTCAATTAGGGTTTTACCATTTTTATTACGTGGCAGCGTTGGATCTGTTGGATTAGCTTACTAGAATAATGGATGGTATGGATTAAGACCCATGGTAGTCATGCTTTGACCAGAACCCATGAAATCACTCAGATTTTCACCTTAGGCGCATTGGACTTGGGCCAAACTTGTTATTCCCACCCCCTAATGCGTTGTCCCAACTGGATAACAATTGAAACTCCTTGCTGTTTGCACCCCTGGTTTTTTTTATTTCTTTTTAATTGCATTTGTTTATTTTGTTTTAATTTTGTTTCAACTTAAATCATTAAAAATTGTTCCAATGTTCATAAAATCACACAAAAATATTTTCTATGAACTTTGAGATGTCCTTTATTTTTAGGATATATTTATTTTTTTTATTTTATTTTCAATTTAAAAAAGGATTAAACATTGGAATTGTTTTAAATGGATTAAATTGTGACATGTTTTGTTCTTTTATTTGTTTCTTGCATTTCCTTTGGGTCCAATGAATGAAAATTGTTCCTTATATCCATGATGAGTTGAACAATTTTTTAGGACCATTTTGCCCCTGGTTGGTTGACTTTAGGATTGACTTTTGGTGCTTTTCTTTTGACCTTCGATTCTCCTATTTCAAAGTGGTACATCTTGAATACTATTTTCTTTTGATGGTGCTTTGAGGGGTATTTGCTTTGAGCTTTTGGCCTCTGTTTGCCAATATGTTTAACTACTTTGTGCATTTTATTTGATTATTTTTGAACCATTTTCCTATTTTTGAGGTAACTTACAAGTCAAGTTACCTCCAAGGGAGGTTCACATATGTACCTTGACCTAGTTTGAATTGGATATGACATTTTTGGATCCTTTGAACCCTCAATGCCTTTTGATTCATGTTTCTAACATGTTAAGGATGATGTTGGTTCAATTTTAGGTCATCATATTATTTCTTCCATGTTCTTTTGCTTGCTTTGTTTTGAAATTTCCATTAGGGTTTCAATGTGTAGTTTGTTTGCTTTCCTTTATGTTTTGGTTTGCATTTCCTTTTGGTATGTTTGGATATTGCTTTTGAGCTTTCTTCTCTTCATATCCCTTCTGTCCAATGACTTTGGAACCTCATTTAAGGTATCTTAGTCCCTCCTGAGGAGGTACTTGAACTATACCTAAAATGATGGATCCTTAAGGACTCTTTTGTATTTCCTTTGCACTTGGCTTGTGATGCTTATGGTTGAGTACCTATTATGAGGCCCTTGCTGCCCTCATTTGGTCTCCTATCCTCACTTGGTTTTAGTTTTGTTTTAACTTTCATTTTGGTTTGATTTTTGTGGTGTGGTTGATGTTGTTTGACTTAGGTCATTTCATCCCACTTTTGGTGAATCTTTGGTTGGTTTGATCTTATTTGTTTAATTTCTTCTTGTGCTCTTCTTCTTCTTTTCTTTTCTTGCATTTCCATATGCATGCTTGGTTGATATGAGCTTGTGAAGGCTACTGCCCCACACTATTTTCCTCCCACTTTCATTCTATTTGTGCATCTTATGTTTGCATTTTCACTTGCATATGCATTCTTCCTCTTCTTCTTCTCTTGCTTTTCTTTGCCCTGCTCCCCATAAGTTCTCTAACCTCTTGAGGTTATGATAGACATTAGGTGTCTAACCATGCATGATAACATTAGGTAGTTCCCTCTTGAAGCCCAACTTTAAGTCCACTTTGCATGATAACTTTTAGGATTGATTTGTCTCCCCTTAGTGTTCTTTTTTCTCTTCTCATCTTCAAACATTCATAAAGCACTTAATAAAGAATGACAAGTGTTGTACGCTACAAGCCTTAAGCTATTTGGGAAATGATTATTGGGTGGTTTCCTCTCAATTGTCTAGAATGTTAGTATATGTCCTTTGGACGATATACGACGCATTCGCTCCTAGATCATAGTCATTAGTGCAACATGAGTTACAAATTAGTTCAAAACATTTCTTCTCTAAAAAACACAAAAACACTTTAAACCTTTTTCATCCTTCGGGATCTTAATCAAGAAAACCTTTTCAGATAAAAGAGTGTCATTAACTCTTAGTTCTACCGCAAACGGTAACGCCTAAGTCTCCAATGGTCGAGCTGCATACACCAACTGCTAGAACTACTTGTTAACCCTACTCGGGCCTAAATAACTTTTGAACCCAACTTGTGGTCCTTTTAGCCCGAACTACGTTTGCTTTGATCTTTCATACCAGATGAAATTACGTAGGCATAAGACGCGACGTCTTAGTGAGCAACCTTCCCCCTTTTCTTTAGCCGTAGTTAGTCGAACTACGTTGACTTTGACTTTCCTATTGCACGAGGGAGTACGTAGGCCCAGAGCGGCGATGCTCTGCCGAGTCACCTGTCTTTCCTTTTTATTTTGTCCCTAAGCCTTTAGCTAGATAGTTTCAACACACCCTTTTAGATAGACAACAATGCGTGGATCCCGTCGAGTACGACGGATGTGAGGGGTGATAATACCTTCCCCTTGCGTAACCGACTCCCGAATCCAGACATGGTTGCGATGACCTTGTCTTTCCCTTTTCCGTCAGGTTTTTCCGATCGTTTCCTTTCCCTCTCTTTGGGATAAATAACGAAAGTGGCGACTCTTCTATTTTTTCGCCGATTGTTTTTTGTAGTAGTGACAATAGTCATGAGACATTTGTCACTGCTCAATGATACTTCACTCAAATATAGCATATAAGCATTCCCTCAAGCCATTAAACACATCCTTCTATTTATCA
This sequence comes from Lathyrus sativus, assembly GCA_963859935.3. NCBI lineage: Eukaryota > Viridiplantae > Streptophyta > Magnoliopsida > Fabales > Fabaceae > Lathyrus > Lathyrus sativus. Next base: position 51,021,220 of record OZ012741.1, on the reverse strand, counting down.
TTATTTTCAATCATGCAACAATCTTTTGAAAAAGATAGTTTGTATCCCTTGTCACATAATTGACTAATGCTAATGAGATTATGTTTAAGGCCTTCGTCTAGCAATACATCAGAGATAGTAGTAGATGAGGGATTACCTACACTACCTTTTCCAAGTATTGCTCCCTTGTTGTTGTCTCCATAGGTTACAAATCCCTTCTTCTTTTCCACAAAGTCAACAAAGAGAGATATGGCTGTTGTCATATGTCTTGAGCATCCTCTATCAAGAACCCATCTTCTCTCAGTAGGCTCAAGACTTTGTACCTATAAAAACAATCAACAAAAATAGGTACCCAATTGTTTATTGGGTCCTTGGTTGTGAGTGAAATCTTGGTTGCATTTAGGAAACCATTGATAAACCCCTTTAGGAACTAAAAGTCTCCTAAAGAGACATTTAGCAATGGTGTGATCCCTCTTGTAACAATACAAGCAAGTAAATTTAACTCTTGTATCACTTTTTCTATCTTGATTTCTGACCACATATGTATATTTTTATAAGGATTAACCATACTTTTTCTAAAATATGTTCTATCAATAGCAAATGTGATTTTGGGTTTTAGAGCCTTGTTAAGTTTGGCCTTGAAAGTTCTAACCTCCTTTTGCCAAATATAACAAGTATCACACCCAAAGTTTACCCATATATTTTTTTCTTCCACACAATTCACCTTTGTTCCTTCCACTATGGATGCCTTTAGAGCCTCCAATTTCCTTTCGGGATCAAGGACTTTTTTCTCTGAATGAGCAAAAAATTGTTTGTTTGAGGCCATCCGTTTAAAGGCTTCCTTGACTTCATGGTGTAAGGTATCAAAGGAAGTTTGTAATTCGGAATGAGACAATCTAGTAGAGTTTTCATATTTTACATGTCGTACCTTTTTGTTTTTGTTCTTTTGATGAGCGGAGAGACAAAATAGATTCTTCTTCGTCACTTAAACTATCATCCTCGGATGACTTGCTATCGCTTTCCCATGCGATATAAGCTCTTCTAGGAGTTACTGGGTAGCAGTTAGCACGGGTAGTGATTAGGTGAGAAGCTTGTAAACCTGTGGGTGTTTGTTATGGCTTTGAACTAATACTATTATAGTGGATTTTATTCTTGGCTTGGATGCCCCCATATGTAGGTGATGCTGCACCGAATTGGGTTAACAGTTGACTGTGTTATTCTTTACATTCAAGCTCTTTTTTTTGCATAAGTGTTATTTGTTGTCTCGATCCTAGTGTCCTGACTTCTCTCTTGATATCTGGTATTTGTGTGCCAGAATTTCAGAATGCAAGAAAATGTCCAAGGTTGCGAGTTTTTCCAAGGAAGTTAGACCTTAAAGTCAACATTTTAAGTCCAAGTTCAAAACCTCATAACTTCTTCATACTTCAACATTTTTGAGTGATTCTTTGGGGAAATGACTCTCCTTGATATACTATACAAATTCTCTTTGCAAGTTAAGAGCTAATTATGCTTGAAAGGCTATCAAAAGTGTGTAGACATTCTAGGTCAGTTTATGGACTTAGTGAAATTTGGCCTAAATTCAAGTGATATTCAAAGATCATAACTTTCTCAATTTTCAACTATTGTGGGCTGTTCTCTTTTCCAATTACTTGATTTGATGCCCTCTACATGTTTGTTTCAAGGATCAAAGGCCAATTATACTTGGAAGGCCATGAAAAGTTTGAAGACATTATAGGTCATTTTGGACTTAGAATTTTCTTGACCTTTGATTACAGGTCATCGTGCCAACTTTGCAAGCTCATAACTTTTTGTCAAAGCATCCAAATGAAACATTTCTTTTCACATTGTATTATTTGCTATGATGTAATCATTTTGCAAAATGAATGAGCACTAACGGTCAAGTGTATAAGATTTTCCAATGGTTTGAACATGGTCCCATGGAACTGAACTTTGGTTATGACCAGTTTTGCAATTTCACTCAATTCTCAATTTGAAGCCAATATTTGCATGTGATTAGTGCCTGATGATGTTAAGTGATGGCTTGTGATGCAAAACGATCTAAAATCATAAATAATGCACTGCATTTTGATGACTTTCCATTCAAGCTTGGTCACACTTTTGGTGCACATGATTTCACATGAATTGCAATTGATTTCCACATGTATCCCATTCATTCACCTCAGCTATAAATAAAGGAAACATTTGCATTGTGTTATACCCCAAAATTTGACCAACCTTTTCTTTACTTGGTTTATGTTTCATTTCATTGTTCTAGCATATTGCATTGCATAACATTTTGCATTTACAGGGGATCAAGTGTTTGTCTGCGTACCACCCAAGAGGAAAGTCTTTATTGGTTTCAAGCTCTAGCAAAGGCACTGGTACAAACCATCAGAAGACTGTCAAGGGGTCCATAAGGTCTTATCACTAGTGTGAACATGAGGTATAAGTTTGTTGAATACCTCAGAGGTCATGGAGGAGTGGTATGGTTACTCAGTTCATCTGCACAATGCCCAGGTCAAAAGGGTTGGAATTAGGGTTTCAATTTTAATCAGGATAAAACTGGTTTCTTGAAAAAAAACCTTGTTTCCATGGCCCTCCACATGTCCAAAGGTGTTTGAGGATGAGAGATCGATCATAAATTTTAAATCAGAAGAGCTCCAATTGATCAGTTGATTGAAAATTGGGAAAGAAAAGTCAATTATGCTGGGAAAAAGTCAACTCCTGACTTTTTGAGGTCAAGATCATGTTCTTTAAGTTCAATATGATCAATGGATGGAATTAGATCAAGAAGCGTCAAGGGAATCATGAAAAATCAAAGGTTGTTGAAAGTTGCCATTTTTGGAGTTAGGGTTTTAGAAACTTTCCATTTTTGGAAAGTTTTATGTTTGGAACAGCCATCTTCAAAGCCATTTTTCTTCATGATTAAGGTTTCAAATGAACTTTTGGCCAACATCAAAGTTGTTCCTTGTATCTCAAGCTTTCTTTTGAGTACCAATTCATAGTCATATGATATTTGGAGCTCAAGTTATGATCAATCAAAGTTGGGGATTTCAATGATTTCAAAACTGTTAAGTTTGAACAGATTTTTGCACCACTTTGCAAGCCAATTTTCATCACCTTCTTGATCTCAAATGAAACTTTGTCCCAAATGAAAGTTGTAGAGTGTGTTCCAAGCTTTCTAAAAAGTACAAGAAGTCCTACATTAGATTTAAGAAGCTTAAGTTATGATCAATCAAAGTTGGGGGAAAATAAGGCAAAATCCATACTTAGTGAGCAGCTTGCATGACATGCTTTTCAACCCCAATTTTAGTGCCCTTCCAATGATCAAATGGGACTTTCCTCAACATGAAAGTTGTTCATGGATATGCAATCTTCATTTCTTGTTTAAACATCATATCATTTGCTTGAGTATTTATCACTTATGGTGGTTTGAAGTGAGCCTCTTGGAGCTGTTGCAAAGTGTCATTCATTAAGCATTTTGGCCATCACATCTTGCAGCATGCCACATGCCTGATAAGTATTCTTGGTGCATTCTTTATGTACCAAACATTGCCATAACAGGAGGAACCAAGCTTGTACCATTTGTGCACTATTTTGAATTTCTTGCCCTAAAAAGGAGGAGACCAGCCACCCTCATTCTTCCCACTGTGCAGACCACTCATCTTGTTCCTTCCACTCCAAAAAACAATAAGAAAGCCAACATGCTCATGTATTGTGCTTCCCTTCACCATTTGATCCCAAGAACCATGAACATATCAGATCTGCACCATTGATCATTTACCACTGTTAAACCTCACTTTCATGTTTTCCCCGTCATATATAAGCTGAAGAAAAGTGAGAAGAAACCCTAGCCACCATTTGAGAGAGAAATCAGATTTTTCATTTTGTGTTGCTCTGAGAATTCCCTCGAATCTCACTGATTTCCTCACCATTTTTCAAACACTTTATCACCTCAACACCACTTTGAAACTGTTTGTAAAAGGAGGAGCTATTGACTCTTCTCTTGAACTGCTCTGAGAATCAACGGTTGCATCAAGTGGGGGAGAAACATCAGAGTTTGCTCAAGAAGGGGATAACTTGCTGCTAGCTTGCTGTGAGGAGTTTGCAAGAGGTAAGTGTTTCTAACCCCTCTATTTTATTGCATCAACATCATTAAAACATGTTTGAGCTTGAATGTGTTGTTGGAATTGGTTAACTTTCATTTGAAATATTGAGGTGTATTGTGATTACAAATATGTGACCTTGACTGTATAAGTTCTGTTGTGTTTAGCTTGTTTGCAAACTGTTTCCATGAGAAATGTATGTTGAGTGTTCTTGTTGGCTTGACACTATCATCACAAAATTTTCCTCTGTCCTTGTGAACCATGCTTGATGTTTTTATTTTGCTGTCAAATGTGTGTATGCTTGAGAGATGAGTTTATCAGTTCAGGTTTAGTGGTTATCAAGTTGATGTTGTCATGAGTTTTTGTTTGGCCCTGTGAAACCTATGTTGATGTCCTGCTTAATATTGTCATGTGAAAATGTTGGAGTTAATTTTGTTTTGAAATTGGTTTGTAGTGCTCACTTTGAGGTAGCAACTGTTTTTGAGGTATTTATTGAGTTTTGTTTTTGGAGGTGTTAACTTATTTGAAACAAGAGCTTGATGCTATTTCTGTTTGAGGTCTTTAGGTTTTAAGTTTCATTGTTGTGAACCTGTTGGTTGTTAGATTATTTTTAGTTTAGAGGATGTTTGGTTTTTGTTAAGAGCACTGCTGATGAAGCTCATCATATCATGCTGTTAAGATAGGACACATCAACCTGTTGTCATCATGTTGTGTTTGCCATGTTAAGGTTATGTCCATTGCTTTTAAGACTTGGCCTTCATGCTAATTTGGTTGTGTTTGCTATCATTGGAATTTGTTGCTTTCATTGGAATTTTTGTTTTGAACCTTGTTGGATGTCAAGCCTTCTGTTGTGATATGCATTGCCTTATTGAAATTGCAAACTGCTCTTGTTACTCAGTGTGCTAGAATGTTTTGGTTGTATGAAAGTTTTGGCTAGGCTGCAGTTTAGGTGGATATTGTGTTTGTGTTGCTTTTGTAAAGCCCTATTGTTTTACCCTTGATGTATTGTTGCTGAACATGATGCATTGTTCTCTTGTCTAATTTCTGCTTGATGTTTGTTAGCTCATTAGGCCACCACTGCCCCAAAACTGTCCTTCATGTTAAAACCTGTTTTGTAAAATCTGCTAGTAGCATTTGTCTATCATGTGTGAGTGGAGCATTTTTGTTGGTTCGGGTGTGTGCTAACTGTCATGAACATGTCTATATCTTGTGTGATTTGCCTTGTTACTGCCATTAGCACTCTTTGTTAGAGAACTGCTTTTAGAAGATTGTTTTGTTACTGTTGTGAGGGTGCATTTTATTTTGTTTGGTTGGTTGAAGAAGTGTGGTTTGGATAGGATAGCAGTTGGAAGCTATCAGGACAGTTTGAGTTTTCAAGTTGACAGAAGGTGTGAGGTTTGGCATCGTTTGTTTAGAACCCTGATGTTTGAATTGGCAAAAACAGCTAGTTCATATTACTTGCTGTTGCACCCTAAAATTTGCTCAACCTTATTCACTTGGTTTATGTTTCAATATCATTAGCATTTGCATATAGAGTCATGTACATAGGCTACTCATCTGCATAGCATCAGCATAGCCAATCATTCAACAGGGAACCAACCATTATTCTCATCTCTAGAGGCCTATCAAGAGGTTATTATCCTAATCCAATCTCATTCAAGTCATCAGAAAAGAATTTGAAAGTTGGAGAAGTCAGTATATCAAGCATTGAGTGTATCTCCTAACTGAGGGTGGCTGAGGATCAACAAAGAAATTGTGAGCTGTGAATTGAAGGCATGGGGAGTATCTAGACATCTTAGAAGAATTAGAAAGTCATTTGGAGAAGGAAACAAGTCCTTGGCATGATCACAAGAATTGCAGTTGAAGACAGTCAACCAGGGTTTCATCTGGGTCAACCCTAGGTCAACTCTAGGTCAATTGGCTGATGGAAAGGCATTAAGGGTTATTGAAGAGATGTGGGGTTCATCATTTGACATGGAGAGTAAGGATATGATGATATGCTAAGAAAAAATCAAGAGAAATCAAGGAGAAGAGGAGTTGCTAAATTAGGGTTTCTATGTAAAATCCCCTAGTTTAGGTCAAATTTCCAAGCAAGATAAGTCAAAATGCAAGCTTCAAATGGATCCTTGGCCAACATGGGACTTGTAGAGGATCTCAAGACCTTTAATTTGAGTGGTGGAAGACATCAAGGAGATTTATAGAACTCAAGTTATGGTCCTTGCAAGTTACAGGTCATCTGAGGTATCTGAAATTTTGTCTGTGAAAGTAACCTGACTTCCAAGCAATTTTTACCCCTCAAGGAGATTTCAAATGAATTTATGGTCAACATAAGAGTTGTTCCTCATTGTCTTAGCTTTCTAGAATGGTATGGTATGCATTCATAGGATGTGTGGAACTCTACTTATGGTCTTGGCAAGCAAAGGGTATTTTGGTCATTTGTGAATTACAGGTCATTTTAACCTATGCCCAAAACTCATATAAGGAAGCTTCAAATGGAAAACTTTACAACATAAAACTTGTTCCAAATGACATTTTGAGTCTAGAAAAGTGACCATGAGAGATTGGAAAGATTCATAGCACAAAGTTTCAAAATTGTTGGGTTTAATGAATAAAAATGGCCTTAAAAATGAGATTTTTCATATCTTGGCCAAATGAAGCAAAATTATAGGTCATTTTGAATGGAAAGATCATTTTAAAGACATTGGATAAAGTAGAATTTTGAGATTAGTTCATGTTTTAAGAGTTATCCATGGTTGCTTGCAATGGAAGAAACATAAACCAAATTCAAGGGAAAGAATGCAAGGGAAACTTCTCCAAGTTTCTAGGAGGTTCTAACCTCATGTATATATTGATGCAAGATAGTTCATGCCATGGTTGGTGATTTCATTTGTTCAAAACCCCAAGTTTTACACACTTTCTCATTTTTGCATAAGCTCCTCAAACTCTCTACAATCTCCATCAATCTTCATATCTTTTGATTGAATCTTCATCATCATCATTCAAACACCATAATCCACATAAAGATTGGTAGAATTGGAGGAAGAATCGTGCTAGTCAAGATCACCATCCAAATTGCAAGAACTTCTCAAGGACAAGATTCAGGAGGTTTACACACGAATCACTGCATACAGAATTCACCATCAAGGTTACTGAGCAAGTTTCAATCACTGCAAGCATCAAATTCAAAGAGTTCCATACCTGTTTTCACCAATTGCACCAGGTTTGTCTTCTCTTCATATTACATGATTTAGTTAGAATATTAGGGATTTGATAGTGTAGAATGGTTAAGATAGGATAGAGGATTGATTGTGATGATTCTGGAGAAGTTTCATGAAGTTTGGGCATGATGTACCAATTCTGTTAAGGCTTATAACTCTTGGATTAAAGCACGATAATCATAGGTTAATAGCTTGAAATGATCAGTGTGAGATGTGGAGCATGTTAGGATAGGATTGAGCAAGCATTAGGAGATTTGATAGCAGTTGATTATGGTGGAACCTAACTGTTATGCTTATCGGGTTTGGAGTTTGGATGAGTGTTAGAAGGAACTAAGGGTATGGCTGTGTAGAGGGAGAGATTTAGAGCAAGTTTGCTCTTGACATCGAAGGAATCCGTGGAGAGTTGAAGGAGAACAGAAAGGTGTAAGATGCGTGCATGGTGTTGCAATCTCAAAGTCTAGGGTTTGCTGGAGGTAGGAGATGACCCCTGGGCCACACGATCACACTTTGACCTTTGACTGGGAGACTCATCTAACGGTCGCGATTAAAAGTTCAAAACGGAGGGAGATTTCAAATAATGAAACGCACCGTTTCATTTAGTAGAAGGAAATGGGTTCAGATGCTATTGACACCCCCACGCGCGTGAAAGCCCACTAGTTTGAATTGTTTAGCCCTGCTATTCTCACCCCTCCCATTTATTTCTTTTTAATTCTTTTTAATTTCTTTCATTTTTTTCATGCATTTTATAAAAATCACATAAAATTGAAAAATCATTATTTTTTGATGATTCTTTTTGCATAATTTTCTTTGAAGAGTCTAGAAAATTATAAAAAATAAAAATTGCATTTTATTTTTTATTTGATATTTTTCCCATATTTTCCAAATAAATAGCATTTTAAATAGTTTCATTCCATATATAAATTTGTTAATTTTTGTTCTAATCAATGCTTTAATATTTTTTGTCCATTCTTTTTAGGTTGTTTAGTTTAGATATTAAACTTGTGGATGCAATTTAATTCATATTTTTTAGGAGTTAGTTTTAGGTGATTAGTTTAGGTGTAAACAACATGAACAAATTAGGGTTTTAAGTGATAACTTAGGTGAATTAATTCCTTTCCCTCAGGACTTAGGGATTAAATAGTTTAGCTATGGGACTATAGGGGCTATGGGTAGTTATTAGATCCCCTTAGAAAAGTCAGGATTCCCCTACTGCTATTAATATACTGTCTATATTTGTCTGATTGGTGTGGTGTGCCCTCTGGGGATTACTGTTTGTCTGTATGGGTATTGGGACTGTCTGGGGATTGGGGAAGCTGAAGACTTATGATGATGAAGCCATTGGAGATCCAGAGACTGCAGACCAACTTCCAGAGTTGGAAAGGAGATTTTTGCCATCAGCTGTTAAGGAGATTAGGGTTTAGGAGCTAGGCAGAGCTCTAGAGTAGAAAGCTTGATTCTCAAATATGGAAGGTTTTGACTGCCTCCATTCCTCTCTGTGATACAGAGTCTCTCTGAGACACTCACCCCCTTCCTTTGGAAGGCTTGGTGCTATTGTCTGAGGGATAGAACTCTTGAGAGAAAATGTCTTATGTGTTAGTAGCAGTTGGTTTACCACCATTGGTAGTCAACTAATTGCTTAACACCCAATCCACTCTGGTGATTGATCCCTCAGCTTGGAGGATAGGACTTGAAGAAAGGCCATTGTATACTGAAGATTGTCAACCAAAGCCCTTGCTTGAAGACTGTGAAGATAGAGACTGCTGCTGACTGAAGCTTGTAGCTGATTGGAGATGACTTGAAGATGGATATTGATGCAAAGCTGCTGTAGCTGTTTATTTTTGTTGTATTTCATTCTTGATGTATTGATTGGTTTTCTGGACTGTATTGTTTGATGTTTACCCTGTTGGGTTGAAAGTGAAGTTTGTTCACTTTTGCCTATTGTTTTCTAGGTTCGAGGTTGAGTGGGACTCCCTTGCCTCGCTTGTATTGTTGCATCCATGCATTTTACTGTTTTACTGTATATATCTGATATTGTTTCTGTTGCCGTCTATTCCCTTAGGATCTCTGTTTCTCTCTGTGCAAGAGAGGAGCATGATAGACGTTAGGTCTTAACCCATGCATGATAACATTAGGTTAGTGTGGTTCCCTTTGCAACCGTAGGTTAGGGTTCTGTCTCTTCTTCCCCAAAACAAACAGAAAACACAATAAAATTTCAAACTCAATAAAAAAACACTTCTTCCGTAAAAGAATGTGAACTCATCAAGACGTCATTTTTGTCCGCCGGGACTGTTAATCAGAAAAACCTTTTTCAGAAGGAATAAAATCAACCAAGACAGACTTGTGTCGTACGTGGCCCGAACTACGTTTGCTCTGATCTTTCATGCTGTATGAAAGTACGTAGGCATAGGATGTGATATCCTAGCGAGCAACCTTCCCCTCCTTTCCCGTAGGTAGGCGAACTACGTTGACTCTGATTTCTCGTTCCAGGCGGGAATACGTAGGCATAAAGTGCGATACTTTGCCGAGTCATTTTTATTTTCATTTTCCTTTCTTTTTAACCCTTGACCTATAGTTAGATAGAATAACAATCCATACCCGAAAACAAGCGTGGATCCCGTCGAGTACGACGGACGTGAGGGGTGCTAATACCTTCCCCTTGCGTAACCGACTCCCGAATCCAGGTTTTGGTTGCGACGACCATACCTTTCCCATGTTGTGCGAGGTTTACTCTGAGCGTTTCCTTTCCCTCCCGTGGGATAAATAACGCACGGTGGCGACTCTTCTGTCATCCGGCGCCGATTTTCGCAGTAGCGACAACTGGCGACTCTGCTGGGGATCCAACGTCCCCTGGCTGCTAAGGACTGTGATAGTTCTTATGCATTTGGGATCCAACGTCCCTTAAGAGAGTCAATCCTAACGCTTGATTTCCCGTCGTGGATTTTGTATGGATTTATATTTCTGACCTTTATTTTTCAGCATTATATATATATATATATATATATATATATATATATATATATATATATATATATATATATATATATATATATATATATATATATATATATATATATATATATATATATATATATATATATATATATATATATATATATATATATATATATATATATATATATATATATATATATATATATATATATATATATATATATTGATTATTATTGCTGTATATTGGGGTGTGACGGGTGTTCTGATATTGAGTGAGAAGCCGGACCTGGGCTTGAGTGCACCTTAGACTTAGAGTAGAGATTAGTGGGTGCGCACGTGCTTTGCATGTCCCAGTGTCCCGCGAAATCTACGCTCAGACGAGGTTCTTCTGGTTGGCCTCCTGTCCTGCCCTTTGGGTGGCTCGGGTTGCTGGTTAGTTGGATTGTCGACTCTGGGGACCGATCATTTGGAAGTTGGCTAAGTGAGGCCTCTTCAGGATTTGATGATGCCACTCCTTCTGGGAATCGTATCATCAACCCTGAAAGTCTGTGACGCCGACGACCGCATAGGATGCCATACCTTTGTCAGTTACTAGGACATCCACCTGTGAGAGGGTTTGGGGTTATGCAGGTAACTAGACTTTCAGACTACCGGTTATTTCTTGATCAGAGATCCTGGGTATTTATGGAGAGTTTTGAGGTCTGTCAGAGACCATTTGGAGATGTGTTATGAGGTCTGTCAGAGACCAATTGGATAGTTCTGAGGTCTGTCGGAGACCAGTTCGAGATATGATTTGAGGTCTACCAGAGACCAGTCTGAGTTATGGTTTGAGGTCTGTCAGAGACCGTTGTTGGAGCTTTATTATAGGTCTATCCGAGACCATGGTTTGAGGATTTCTAGAGAGTCTATCTGAGACTTCTTGTTATGGTTCAGGCTATTCAGCTATGGCAGTTGGTCCCTGTTGCATGTTATTTGCATTGCATTGTTTGCATACCCATTATCATTGCATCCCACTAACGTGTGTCTGTGCTGCAGGTGCATTTGCATTCCCCCGGTTCTAGTGTCGGGACTTCTGAGTATTTGATCATGGCTGGTTTGAGGATGACCGTTGCGTATAAGCTACCTGTCCCCGATATTACTCCACTCCTGGGTCTGATTTCTCTTGCAAATGAGGATGTCCGTAGAAGCTTCAGGCAGAGTTACGGACGGTTGTTGGGTTTAGTGCGTAGGTCTACTAAGGATGAATTGAATGGGATGTACACCTTAATGCAAATCTATGACCCGGCTTTGAGATGTTTCACGTTTGCGGACTTTATCGTGGGGCCTACCATGGAAGAGTATGTAGAGTTTACTGAGCTGCCGGTTCAGAATGCAGTTCCTTTTATTCACTCAGCCGCTGAGCCCAATCTGGAGGATTTAGCCAAGGCCCTGCATATGAATGCTTCTGACTTGTTGATGACTGCGTGGCGGGGGGTTCCGGGTTTTTCTCTTCAGTTTCTAGTTGGTAAGGCTCAAGAATACGCCAAGAATGGGTGTTGGGTGGTCTTTAACGCTATTTTGGCCCTCTGCATTTATGGGATAGTGTTGTTCCCTAATTTCCCAAACTTCGTGGACATGGATGCGTTTCATCTATTTGCTGCCGGTAACCCAGTACCAACACTGATCGGGGACTTTTACCATTCGATGCACTACAGGAATGAAAACAGGAGAGGCAAGAATGTCTCCTGTTGCGTACCTTTGCTGTATATGTGGTTCAAGAGCCATTTTCCACCGAGGGGACCTTTCATGGATAATGCAATTACGCCCGACTGGCCAGAGCATATGATGAGGTTAACTTCTGAAGACGTCGATTGGTTTGATAGAGATCTGCTGGGATCTGAGCTTATCTTCAGTTGTTCTGGTTACCCTAATGTTCCGCTGATAGGGAGAAAAGGGTGTATCAACCACAACCCTTCTCTGTTTGTCCGTCAGTTCGGATATGCGCTGAAGAGCCCGCCAAAAGAGGAAGAAGTACAGGAATCTCTGTACTTCACCGGAGATGTGAAGGGGGAGTTATTGGCCAAGTTGCAGCATGCCTGGACGCGCATTAACCGAAGAGGGAAGCCGTTGTTAGGAAAGAATGCCTGTCAGGCCTATGCACCTTATAGAGTTTGGATCCAGGAGAGAGCCGGTCAGTTGAGGATGCCATTTCCAGATGCACCAGTTCTTGTTCCTACTCCGGTAACAGAGCCCACTACTGTTTCTAGGGAAGCCTACGAGCAAGTGGTGAGAGAAAAAGAAGCCTTGTTGAAGATCAACGAAGGGTTAGAGCAGGAGCTAGCCCAAATACGCAGCGAGAAAAACAAGGCTGTCTATGCTTTCCAACAGCAGATTGAGCTAATGAACAGATTAGGGGCTGAGTTGACTGAGGAGAGGAAGAAGCGCGAACGTCTGGGGCAAGAGTTCAGAAGTTCCCATGACATGCTTGAATCCAAGAAGAAAGCGCTTGACATCGCTCACCGAGAGATCTCTTCTTGCAATAAGACCTGGAATGCCACGCTCACCAACAATAAGAAGAGGGAGGATAAGTTGAAGCAGCAAATTTCCGACCTCGAAGAGCAGTTGAAGTCCAGCATCAAGAAGTGTGAAGAAGAAGTGATGACCCGGTACAGCCTCCAGAACGCACTGAACAAGGCCATCAAAGGCAGGGATGAAGTTGTGTCTCAGAAGCGTAAACTGGAGGATCGCTTTGGAGACGGGGCATGGGAAGAAACTGCTGAAGACGTGCGCCGTGTTCTTAAGAAAAGAAACCAACTTGTTGAGGGGCTGCTTGCTCGACCCAGTCATCCGGAGACCAAGAAGTTGCTAGAAGAGTACCAGACTTATGGGAGGATTTGATCATTTCATGTAGTAACTTGTATGCTTTATTTGCACAGTGCTGACCATCACCAGGATTGTTGGTTGAGGTCATGCTTTCTCTTTGTACTCTCAGTGACATTGTATTCCGGGTTTATTGGTTTCTCAGCAATATATGAGGCTTTCTGTGATTCAGCTCCGATCTTTATATTATTAGCAATGTCACTGCACCGGCACCTTCACACTAGAATCGGGGAATGAATTTCCCTAATGCACGGACACACATTGCATTGCATCCATATTCATATTGCATTACAGGTAATCATTGGATGTTGTCTTATTTCCTGCCCTGTACCAGGTACTTTCCAGGATTGCAGATCAGCACCCGCACCGCTATTCTACTCGCACCAACTGTCGAAGAATCATGGATCAAATGCAGAACGAGATGCAAGATGTGCGCGAGAAGCTCGCTCTCTTTATGCAAACCATGGAAGCTATTGCAAAAGGTCAGGAAAATTTGCAAGCCATGGTCCAACCTCTGTTGGCTCGGAATGCCGGTCATGGTAATGAGGATCATCAGTCCGTACGGGTCGATACTGTTCATGGAGACGGCACTCCCACGCCAGTGGCTCCACCGGTAGTCAACATGCCTGCTGCTAATGTCAACAACGCTACCGCTGCTGTGAATGGTAATGTCGGAGTTGGGAATGAGACTGCTATCCATAACGTTGGGCTTGGGGACGTCAACTTGGGTGATAATATGGGAGGCAATGGCTTTGTCAATACTGGATTCAGGTTCAATGATCAGGGATTCGATAATGCTGGGAAATATGGTTTCAATGCTCAAGGCTTTGGGCAAGATGGTTATGGTGTGGCCAATCAGGGCTACGGAGGTTTTGGAAATGGAAACGGCGCTGGGTTTATGGCTTTTGGGCCTGCTGGAGGTGTTCAGGGATACGGCAACAGAGGCTGAGGTCCGGGGATGAATCAGATTAGAGCTGGCCGAAATAATGGATATGATGGGTATGGAGCTGGGAATGGTATGTGGCAAGAAGATCAGCAGGAGGACGCTTTCTCCGGCGGAGGTTTCGAAGGGCCGATGGATGACTCCCAGAAGATCAGAATGCTAGAAGAGCAGATGAGGGGGGTCCTGAACCAAAGTGCTGTGGGCTTAGACATGGCAACATTGGGTCTGGTACCTGGTTTGAGGGTGCCAATCAAATTCAAAGCTCCTGCGTTTGATAAGTATAAAGGGGACACATGCCCGAAAGTGCACGTACGAGCTTATTACAGAAAGATGTCTGCATACTCAACTGATGAAAGAATGCTAATGCATTTCTTTCAAGATAGTTTGTTGGGTCCTTCCCTGGAGTGGTATATGGGGTTGGAGCCAACCGATATCAAGACATGGAAGCAATTGGCAGAGGCATTTGTAGCTCACTACAAGTATAACAGCGATTTGGCGCCCAATCGGGTCCAATTGGCAGGGCTGTCGCAGAAAAAGGGAGAGAGCTTTAAAGAGTACGCGCAAAGGTGGCGCGATATGGCTGCCAGGGTCCGTCCTCCTGTAGAAGACAAGGAAATGAATGACATGTTCGTCGGCACATTCACAGGCTTGTTTCATGACATGCTGTTTCACACATCTCTGGCCAGTTTTTCAGACCTAATTCTGATGGGAGAAAAGATTGAGCGTAACATCAAGCAAGGAAAATTCCAGGTTGAGGAATCAACTTCATCTGGCAGTAATAGGAAGGCTTTTGGTGGGCGCCGTCAGGGCGAGGCAAGCGCAGTGTTTGGAGGCCGAGGCCGAGGCAGGGGACGAAACCAATATCATCAGCCGCAGCAGGTGGCGAGTGTTACTATCCCATATCAGCAACAACAACCGTCTCAGCAGCAGCCAATGCAGCAGCAGCAGCCTCAGCAGGGGGCACAGCAGGCTCAGCGAAGATTCCAGGGTGGTAAACCAAGAAGAGTGTTTGAGAAGCCTCCCACGACATATGCTGATTTACTGCAGACATTGCTGGGTTTGAACCTGGTAGAGAAGAGAACTCTGGCACCGATAACGGGAACTCCTCCGTTTGGTTATGATGCAAACAGGCACTGTGAGTTTCATTCTGGGGCTTCGGGCCACGATATAGAAGGTTGCCATGCTTTTAAGCACGTTGTGCAGGATCTTTTGGACAATAAGACTATCAATTTCGGAACGGCGGGTCCGAATATAGTGCAGAAACCTATGCCTAATCATGGGGCAAACGCCATTCTGACTGAGGAAGGGTTGAATCTGATTATGAATGTCGACGATTTAAAGACGCCGCTGAGCGAGATAAAGAGCCGACTGTTGCAAGGGGGTGTTTATCCAGGATGTGACGAGTATTGTGTAGAATGCTGGGCCCTAGATGGGGGATGTGATGATTTGAAGAAAGGCATTCAGGCTTTAATCGATGGAGGCACATTGCAGTTTGACCGAGCAGCAACTGAAGAGCCCGCAGGGGCAGTAGCAGATGATCAGAGTGATGTGGCCACTGTAACGATTCCTCGAAAGACAATCACTATTGCAGCACCAGCTCAGCGACCACCGATCACCATAACTAAGGCCGGACCGATCCCGTACGAGAACACGAAAGCAGTCCCATGGTCATATGGGTTGGAGGTGTATTGTGACGGGATAAAGATTGATGTTAATAAGCAGCCGACCGAGATTGTGGATAATGTTGTTGGTTCGGGAGGTATGACAAGGAGTGGTAGGATCTTTATATCACCTGAAGTGGAGGCCGAAAGACTAGCGAAAGGAAAAGGGAAAGCGGTTGAGAATGTCCCAGTGCAAGCAAGCGAAAAAGAAGCAGCATCGAAAGATGTAGAAGAGTTCATGCGCTTGATTCGAAAAAGTGATTATAAGATTGTGGAGCATCTGCAGCAGACGCCGTCCAAAATATCTATCCTGTCATTGCTGTTGTGTTCGGAAGCTCACAGAAATGCTTTGTTGAAAGTCCTGGATACTTCCTTCGTACCCCAAGATGTCTCTGTAAATCAGCTGGAAGGAGTGTTGGCACATGTAAACGCAGGCCACAGCTTGGGCTTTACCGACTTCGATTTGACCCCGAAAGGGAAAGATCATAATATGGCGCTGCACATATCTGTCGAGTGTAGAGGATCAGTAATGTCGCATGTACTGGTCGACACCGGATCGTCTTTAAATGTGATGCCCAAGAAAGCGATGATGAAGCTGGATGTTAGAGGAATCCTGTGTACACCCAGTGACTTGGTAGTTAGAGCCTTCGACGGCACGCGGAGAACAGTCTTCGGATCGATAACATTGCCTCTACAGGTAGGACCGGAGGTGTTTGCAACTGAGTTTTATATCATGGATATACAGCCTGCGTATAGCTGCTTGCTGGGAAGACCTTGGATTCACGGGGCTGGGGCAGTCACGTCTACCCTGCATCAGAAGTTGAAATATATGGTCGGAGACAGTGTAGTCACCGTATGCGGAGAAGAAGACATCCTGGTCAGCCATCTATCGTCATTCAAATATGTGGAGGTCGACGGAGAGATCCACGAGACGCCCTGCCAGGCATTTGAAGGGTTGCGTATCAAGGACAAAGGTCCCGGACCGAGCAAAGCGTCGGAGATAGCCGTCTCATCGTATAAAGAAGCTCAAGCTCTAGTGGAAGCAGGAAAAGCCAAGGGCTGGGGCAAAGTGTTGGATATTCCTGTGAAGATGGACCGGTTTGGGCTGGGATACCAACCGTCGTCGTCAGCACCTGCTGTGGGGGCACCCCGTTTCAGAGGGCCAATCACCATCTCTGCCAGTGGAGTGTGTCATGAAACCGTCAATGCTGCTTCGGAGTCTGGCGAAGGAGACAGCGACTGTGATATGGATGCCTGGATTTAGCCAAGCACGCCAGGACAAGGACTGTGCAACTGGTCTATTCAGGAGCTTGTTCCTGTGACTCTTAAACAGTAATGCTTTGCTTTATTAATTGTTGAATAATCTGATGTCTCGCCCAGGGCATCAGGATTTGCTTAGGGCTGTGTTGTTATGAATATTGCGTGTTAATCATTAAATAAATGGCGTTTTTCATGTGCCAATACCGTAATCTCTGTCTTTCTTGTTTTATATTTTTCAATAAAATGGCAACGTGGTTGTTCGCTTTATACGCATTTTGAAGCACTTAACCATTCCTTTTGCAGGATGACATTTTCAGACGACATCTTTGAACCACCTATGACTCGTTCCGACTTCGAGCACCCGGTATTTCAGGCCGAAGAAGAGGTTGTCGAAGATAGCGAAGTTCCTGAAGAACTGTCTTGGTTGGTGAAGCAAGAGGAAAGAGCCATTCTGCCTCACGACGAGGTCATCGAAATTATCAACTTGGGGTCGGAAGGGGTTGAGAAGAATATTCGTATCGGGGCCGCACTGCAGGGTGATATCAAGCGAAAACTGGTTGAAATGCTCCGAGAGTATAGTGATGTATTCGCTTGGTCGTATGTAGATATGCCAGGACTCGATACAGATATGGTTGTGCATCGCCTGCCATTGAAAGAAGATTGCCCGCCCGTCAAACAAAAGCTTCGCAGAACTCGACTAGATATGGCAGTGAAGATCAAAGAGGAAGTTCAAAAACAGTGGGACGCTGGTTTCCTGGCTGTGACAAAGTATCCCTCATGGGTTGCTAACATCGTACCAGTGCCAAAGAAAGATGGCAAGGTTCGAATGTGCTTGGATTATAGAGATTTGAATAAAGCAAGCCCAAAAGACGATTTTCCACTTCCTCACATTGACGTGTTAGTTGATAATACTGCTCAATACTCCGTATTCTCCTTCATGGATGGCTTTTCAGGCTATAATCAGATTAAAATGGCGCCAGAGGATATGGAGAAGACCACTTTCATAACACCTTGGGGAACATTTTGCTACAAAGTGATGCCCTTTGGCTTGAAAAATGCTGGGGCAACATATCAGCGTGCGATGACGACTCTTTTCCATGACATGATGCATAAAGAGATCGAAGTTTATGTTGACGATATGATTGCCAAATCCCAGACGGAGGAAGAGCATCTGGTGAATCTGCTGAAGTTGTTTAAAAGGCTTAGGAAGTTCAGGCTGAGGCTGAATCCTAACAAATGCACCTTCGGGGTGAGATCGGGTAAACTGCTGGGGTTTATCGTAAGCGAAAGAGGAATAGAGGTCGATCCTGCTAAAATAAAAGCGATCCAAGAAATGCCAACGCCTAAAACAGAGAAAGAGGTGCGCGGGTTTTTAGGGAGGTTGAACTACATTGCTCGGTTCATATCTCACCTAACTGCCACGTGTGAACCATTATTCAAGCTGTTGAAGAAAGATCAAGCTGTAACGTGGAACGAAAATTGTCAAAGGGCGTTCGATAAAATAAAGCAGTATTTGCAGGAACCTCCTATTTTGATACCCCCGGTGGCAGGCAGACCCTTGATTATGTATTTGACAGTTCTTGAGGGAAGCATGGGTTGTGTTCTCGGTCAACACGACGAGACAGGAAGAAAAGAGCATGCAATTTATTACTTGAGTAAGAAATTTACAGATTGTGAATCTCGGTACTCAATGCTTGAGAAAACTTGTTGCGCGCTAGCCTGGGCCGCCAAGCGTTTGAGGCAATACATGCTGAATCATACAACCATGCTCATCTCGAAGATGGACCCTATCAAATATGTATTCGAAAGCAGGCATTGTCAGGGAGAATTGCCCGGTGGCAGATGGTCTTGACTGAATATGACATCCAGTACGTCTCGTAAAAGGCAATAAAGGGGAGTGTGCTGTCTGAGTATTTGGCTGAGCAGCCTATTGAAGATTACCAATTGATGAGGTTTGATTTTCCTGACGAGGATATCATGTACCTAAAGATGAAAGATTGTGAAGAGCCGTTGCCAGACGAAGGACCAGAGTTGGGTTCCAAATGGAAGATGATATTTGATGGAGCTGTGAACGCTTACGGTAGCGAAATAGGGGCAATCATCACTACGCCACACGGGTCGCACATCCCGTTTACTGCCCGATTGACCTTTGCCGTTACCAATAATGAAGCCGAATACGAAGCTTGTATAATGGGGCTTGAAGAAGCCATTGATTTGCGAATCAAGAATTTAGACGTATACGGAGACTCAACTCTGGTGGTGAATCAGATCAAAGGAGAATGGGAGACACGTCAGCCCAATATGATACATTACATGAATTATGCAAGGAGATTGTTGCCTTTCTTCGATAAGGTGGAATTGCATCATGTGCCGCGGGCAGAGAATCAAATGGCTGACGCCCTCGCCACTTTGTCTTCCATGTACAAAGTCAACTTCTGGAACGAGGCTCCCCGAATCATTATCTCTCGGCTTGACAGGCCAGCTTATGTATTTGCTATTGATGAAGCGTCCGATGACAAACCGTGGTATTTTGACATCCTTAATTTCCTGAAGAACAAAGAGTATCCGGCTGGGGCATCCAGTCAAGATCAGAAGACTCTCAGGAGATTAGCAGGCAATTTCTATTTGAATCCGGATGGTGTCTTGTACAGAAGAAACCACGATTTGGTGTTGTTGCGCTGTGTAGACGAGAAAGAGGCAAAGCTGCTCATGGAGGAAATACACGAAGGTACCTTTGGTACGCATGCTGGTGGGCATGCTATGACGAGAAAGCTGCTGAGGGCAGGATATTTTTGGCTGACTATGGAGACGGATTGTTTCAAGTTCGCAAGGAAGTGGCACAAGTGTCAAATCTATGCTGACAAGATCCATGTGCCTCCAAGTCCTCTGAACGTGATGTCGTCGCCATGGCCATTCTCGATGTGGGGAATCGATATGATTGGAAAGATCGAGCCGACAGCTTCTAATGGGCACCGGTTCATTTTAGTAGCAATCGATTATTTCACCAAGTGGGTGGAAGCGGCGTCCTATGCAAATGTAACGAAGCAAGTGGTGGCTAGATTCATCAAGAGAGATATCATTTGCCGATATGGGATTCCTGAGCGGATAATCACGGACAACGGGTCGAACCTGAACAACAAAATGATGAAGGAGCTCTGTCAGAATTTCAAGATCGAACATCATAACTCCTCCCCGTACCGACCCAAGATGAATGGTGCTGTTGAAGCAGCTAATAAGAATATCAAGAAGATTGTGCAGAAAATGGTGGTGACCTATAAGGATTGGCATGAGATGCTACCTTTCGCTTTGCACAGTTATCGTACGACGGTACGCACATCAACCGGGGCAACCCCGTTCTTGTTAGTATACGGAATGGAAGCGGTGTTACCATTGGAAGTTGAGATCCCTTCTCTGAGGGTATTGCGAGACGTTCAGCTGGACGAGGCAGAATGGGTGAAAGACAGGTTGAACCAACTGAGTTTGATGGACGAGAAGAGGCTAGCTTCTCTAGCATACGGTCGTTTGTACCAGAGCCGAATGAAGAAAGCATACGACAAGAAGATACACCCGCGAAGCTTTCAGACGGGCGACCTTGTGCTGAAAAGGATTCTCCCGCCGCAAGCAGATCACAGGGGCAAGTGGACCCCCAACTACGAAGGGCCATACGTTGTCAGGAAAGTCTTTTCAGGAGGGGCTTTATTGTTGTCCACCATGGACGGTGAAGACTTTACGTCGCCTGTGAATTCGGACGCAGTTAAAAAATACTTTGCTTAAAATTGACCCGCTGGATAGAAAAAAAGAGAGTCCAGGCAAAAATGGGGCATCCTGGCGAACCAAAAACAGAATGAAAGGTTCGGGAAAAAGTTAGGGATAAAACTGGAAAAAAATGTACACCCGCGAAGTTGAAAACCTACACTGTGCGGCTTCGGCAAAAAAGGGTATCCCGGTGAATTGAAAACCCGTAAAGGGCGGTTCACGCAAAAGTTAGGGATTTGAAAAGCAAATGATTGCGGTCCGAATTTGACATTTCAGTGAGCATCAGTGCGGGAGAATGCCTAAGGGATCGGTTATCTGATACAATCGCTTCAGAGTTCTGGATACCGGGGAAAGCACTTGAGTCGGGCGAGTCATAGGAGGATCAGTTCGTGGTGTTCGTCTGCATCCCGTTGCCGACATGTGTACAAAATTTAATTTGTCAAAATATTTATGCTTCTTGTGCATACTTGTGTATTTGCTTTGTGTAGCTTCCTCATTTCAGGAGTTACATCCCGTGTATAAAACTCCGCCCATTCAGGGGTCCAATCAATAAAATATGTTATTCAGTACTTGATGCTGGTTCTTTACTGTTTTGTGCATGATAAAACGCCTAAGTTTATTGAAACTAGCATGTGTATAACATCACTGGCCCTTGCCAACAATTGCTAAAGCTTTGAATTAACTGAAAATAACGTCACTAACCTGAATTGATTTGGTTGCATAGGCTTGTCCTGTCTTGTTTGTGTTGTTGCAGGTTTCATAGCCGTACGAGGAAGATGATCAAAAGATTGCAATAACGAAAGACTCGACCCCCACGCAGGTCATGCATGTACCTCCTGAAGAAGGATCGAGTTCCCTAGCTAGTCGTAGCTTATCCAGAAGGCATGCTCCAACAAAGCCATTTATTCTCAGCAAAGTTGGCGATTCCATGATTGTAGGCTGCGTTCAGACAGTATGGTGTCCCCCAGAAGGATTCCTTATCTCAAGCAGAGTTGGTTTAGCCTCAGAAGATTAATATCTGTGAGCTGTATTCAGACAAGTTCATCTTTCCCCGCAGGGTCATTTACTCTCTCCCAGCGGAGTCAGTTGATTTTCCCCGAGAGAATCGTCCCATCCCCAGTGGAGTTCTCTTTTCAGCAAGAGTTTTCCTCCCAGTGGAACTCGGAGATTAAGGCTCTCCCCGGCAGAGTTGGTGCGCCCTGGCACTTATTTTGTCAAAATACCGTGTGATATCCGTTCACTTTCCCGCAGAAGTTCGATCATACCAGGCGCATCTGTTAGTCTCCAGCAGGGTTATATCCCCCAGCAGGGTGTTCCTTCAATAAGGTGCTGGGTTCAGGTTCCGTTTCCCAGCCGAGTCGATTTCTTCTGCCAGCATCTATTTTGCTGGGACAATTCTGTAGCGTCTGGCTATCCTCAGCGGAGTCGGCATCATCTTCAGCATTTATTTTGCTGAAGCAGTTCCTGTACCCAGCAGTTCGAGTCTGCATTCGCATCAGCGTATAGTGTCATACTTGCATTCACCAAATAAAAGTGTAGCATTTCCATGTCGAATGGAGCATTGCATCATTGTCGAACGCATGCATTTTGAAACATAAACTAGGTTGACTAACTGTTTATCCCAAGTATTGTTTCTCTTGCAGGAAGAGAGAGCCCTTGCTCAGGTGAATCAATAAACATTCAGGATCTCGACGTGAGACATCCGACGAAGTGTCAGTTGTGGCGCTACTCCCCACAGAGTCAGCAGGATAAGTTTCTCCTTATCCCCAAGCAGAGCTATCGGTCATCAAAGGATCCATGAATCAGAACTTCAGAGGCTACCGCCAGTTGTCAGAACAGGTGTCTGTTAGTTTGGTTTCCAAATATCCCCAGTAGAGTCAGCCTCGAAGTTGCTGTAACGTCAGTGATAAGAAGTTCGCGGACCAATGGAAGGATGAGTCCTAACGTGGACAATTTTATTGACGGGATTTCTTTGTGCTAGAGACGATTGTTGGAATGAGGAGTCCTAACATGGACATTTCCTCAGGTCGACGATGTGTGTTAGTCCTAACGTGGATAGGTTCGAGTTCTCGGTATTGATTGAGTGTAAAGTCCTGACGTGGGCGAAGGTTGATTGTTCTTCGTGTTGGTGTCCTGACATGGACAATTTATTTCCAGCAGATAGCTTTATTCGTGACGGTGAAATGTGCGTCCTGACGTGGACAAGTTTATATTTCTTCGTGATGACAAGATACGAGAGTCCTGACGTGGACAAATTCATCCTTCTTCGTGTTGTTGGCGCAGTATGAGTCCTGACATGGACAAAGTCTTATTTCCCCAGTAAGTCGAAGACGCACGAGTCCTGACGTGGACAGGTTCTATTATTTCATGAAGATGTGAGTCCTTAGTGGACGAATCAAAATATGTTTCCTTACGTGGAAAGATTGAGTCCTTACATGGACATATCAAGATGGGAGTCCTTGCGTGGACAAATCAGATTGTGGTTTCCTTACGTGGAAAAGTCATGATTCCTCACGTGGAACGGTTATTCCCTACGCGGAACGATGGGTCCTAACGTGGACGGTGCAGTCCTAACATGGACGGTGCAGTCCTAACGTGGACAAGTTTGATTCCTTACGTGGAAAGATGTGATTCCTAACATGGACAAAATTCTATCTCTGTGATGATAAAATCTTTTTCAGAACGATGAAAAAGTCCCCAGCACGGTCGCGTGAGATCAGTGGGTCGCCGTCACAGTCAGATTCAGCTGATGAATGTCGTGCCCCAAGGGGTGGCGCAGTTTATTTCTGCGGGTGGCAAATTTCTGGGTTCTTAGTATTCAACCGTCTCGTACCGCGAATGTCTGAAGGCTCCGGGCTCTTCACCCAATCGGGTCCAAGTCGCTTGAATAGGGGCAACTATTGCACCCTAAAATTTGCTCAACCTTATTCACTTGGTTTATGTTTCAATATCATTAGCATTTGCATATAGAGTCATGTACATAGGTTACTCATCTGCATAGCATCAGCATAGCCAATCATTCAACAGGGAACCAACCATTATTCTCATCTCTAGAGGCCTATCAAGAGGTTATTATCCTAATCCAATCTCATTCAAGTCATCAGAAAAGAATTTGAAAGTTGGAGAAGTCAGTAGATCAAGCATTGAGTGTATCTCCTAACTGAGGGTGGCTGAGGATCAACAAAGAAATTATGAGCTATGAATTGAAGGAATGGGGAGTATCTAGACATCTTAGAAGACTTAGAAAGTCATTTGGAGAAGGAAACAAGTCCTTGGCATGATCACAAGAATTGCAGTTGAAGACAGTCAACCAGGGTTTCATCTAGGTCAACCCTAGGTCAACTCTAGGTCAATTGGCTGATGGAAAGGCATTAAGGGCTATTGAAGAGATTTGGGGTTCATCATTTGACATGGAGAGTAAGGATATGATGATATGCTAAGAAAAAATCAAGAGAAATCAAGGAGAAGAGGAGTTGCTAAATTAGGGTTTCTATGTAAAATCCCCTAGTTTAGGTCAAATTTCCAAGCAAGATAAGTCAAAATGCAAGCTTCAAATGGATCCTTGGCCAACATGGGACTTGTAGAGGATCTCAAGACCTTTAATTTTAGTGGTGGAATACATCAAGGAGATTTATAGAACTCAAGTTATGGTCCTTGCAAGTTACAGGTCATCTGAGGTATCTGAAATTTTGTCTGTGAAAGTAACCTGACTTCCAAGCAATTTTTACCCCTCAAGGAGATTTCAAATGAATTTCTGGTCAACATAAGAGTTGTTCCTAATTGTCTTATCTTTCTATAATGGTATGGTATGCCTTCATAGGATGTGTGGAACTCTACTTATGGTCTTGGCAAGCAAAGGGTATTTTGGTCAATTGTGAATTACAGGTCATTTTAACCTATGCCAAAAACTCATATAAGGAAGCTTCAAATGGAAAACTTTACAACATCAAACTTGTTCCAAATGACATTTTGAGTCTATAAAAGTGACCATGAGAGATTGGAAAGATTCATAGCACAAAGTTTCAAAATTGTTGGGTTTAATGAATAAAAATGGCCTTAAAAATGAGATTTTTCATATCTTGGCCAAATGAAGCAAAATTATAGGTCATTTTGAATGGAAAGATCATTTTAAAGACATTGGCTAAAGTAGAATTTTGAGCTTAGTTCATGTTTTAAGAGTTATCCATGGTTGCTTGCAATGGAAGAAACATAAACCAAATTCAAGGGAAAGAATGCAAGGGAAACTTCTCCAAGTTTCTAGGAGGTTCTAACCTCATGTATATATTGATGCAAGATAGTTCATGCCATGGTTGGTGATTTCATTTGTTCAAAACCCCAAGTTTTACACACTTTCTCATTTTTGCATAAGCTCCTCAAACTCTCTACAATCTCCATCAATCTTCATATCTTTTGATTGAATCTTCATCATCATCATTCAAACACCATAATCCACATCAAGATTGGTAGAATTGGAGGAAGAATCGTGCTAGTCAAGATCACCATCCAAATTGCAAGAACTTCTCAAGGACAAGATTCAGGAGGTTTACACACGAATCACTGCATACAGAATTCACCATCAAGGTTACTGAGCAAGTTTCAATCACTGCAAGCATTAAATTCAAAGAGTTCCATACCTGTTTTCACCAATTGAACCAGGTTTGTCTTCTCTTCATATTACATGATTTAGTTAGAATATTAGGGATTTGATAGTGTAGAATGGTTAAGATAGGATAGAGGATTGATTGTGATGATTCTGGAGAAGTTTCATGAAGTTTGGGCACGATGTACCAATTCTGTTAAGGCTTATAACTCTTGGATTAAAGCACGATAATCATAGGTTAATAGCTTGAAATGATCAGTGTGAGATGTGGAGCATGTTAGGATAGGATTGAGCAAGCATTAGGAGATTTGATAGCAGTTTATTATGGTGGAACCTAACTGTTATGCTTATCGGGTTTGGAGTTTGGCTGAGTGTTAGAAGGAACTAAGGGTATGGCTGTGTAGAGGGAGAGATTTAGAGCAAGTTTGCTCTTGACATCGAAGGAATCCGTGGAGAGTTGAAGGAGAACAGAAAGGTGTAAGATGCGTGCATGGTGTTGCAATCTCAGAGTCTAGGGTTTGCTGGAGGTAGGAGATGACCCCTGGGCCACACGATCACACTTTGACCTTTGACTGGGAGACTCATCTAACGGTCGCGATTAAAAGTTCAAAACGGAGGGAGATTTCAAATAATGAAACGCACCATTTCATTTAGTAGAAGGAAATGGGCTCAGATGCTATTGACACCCCCACGCGCGTGAAAGCCCACTAGTTTGAACTGTTTGGCCCTGCTATTCTCACCCCTCCCATTTATTTCTTTTTAATTCTTTTTAATTTCTTTCATTTTTTCATGCATTTTATAAAAATCACATAAAATTGAAAAATCATTATTTTTTGATGATTCTTTTTGCATAATTTTCTTTGAAGAGTCTAGAAAATTATAAAAAATAAAAATTGCATTTTATTTTTTATTTGATATTTTTCCCATATTTTCCAAATAAATAGCATTTTAAATAGTTTCATTCCATATATAAATTTGTTAATTTTTGTTCTAATCAATGCTTTAATATTTTTTGTCCATTCTTTTTAGGTTGTTTAGTTTAGATATTCAACTTGTGGATGCAATTTAATTCATATTTTTTAGGAGTTAGTTTTAGGTGATTAGTTTAGGTGTAAACAACATGAACAAATTAGGGTTTTAAGTGATAACTTAGGTGAATTAATTCCTTTCCCTCAGGACTTAGGGATTAAATAGTTTAGCTATGGGACTATAGGGGCTATGGGTAGTTATTAGATCCCCTTAGAAAAGTCAGGATTCCCCTACTGCTATTAATATACTGTCTATATTTGTCTGATTGGTGTGGTGTGCCCTCTGGGGATTACTGTTTGCCTGTATGGGTATTGGGACTGTCTGGGGATTGGGGAAGCTGAAGACTTATGATGATGAAGCCATTGGAGATCCAGAGACTGCAGACCAACTTCCAGAGTTGGAAAGGAGATTTTTGCCATCAGCTGTTAAGGAGATTAGGGTTTAGGAGCTAGGCAGAGCTCTAGAGTAGAAAGCTTGATTCTCAAATATGGAAGGTTTTGACTGCCTCCATTCCTCTCTGTGATACAGAGTCTCTCTGAGACACTCACCCCCTTCCTTTGGAAGGCTTGGTGCTATTGTCTGAGGGATAGAACTCTTGAGAGAAAATGTCTTATGTGTTAGTAGCAGTTGGTTTACCACCATTGGTAGTCAATTAATTGCTTAACACCCAATCCACTCTGGTGATTGATCCCTCAGCTTGGAGGATAGGACTTGAAGAAAGGCCATTGTATACTGAAGATTGTCAACCAAAGCCCTTGCTTGAAGACTGTGAAGATAGAGACTGCTGCTGACTGAAGCTTGTAGCTGATTGGAGATGACTTGAAGATGGATATTGATGCAGAGCTGCTGTAGCTGTTTATTTTTGCTGTATTTCATTCTTGATGTATTGATTGGTTTTCTGGACTGTATTGTTTGATGTTTACCCTGTTGGGTTGAAAGTGAAGTCTGTTCACTTTTGCCTATTGTTTTCTAGGTTCGAGGTTGAGTGGGACTCCCTTGCCTCGCTTGTATTGTTGCATCCATGCATTTTACTGTTTTACTGTATATATCTGATATTGTTTCTGTTGCCGTCTATTCCCTTAGGATCTCTGTTTCTCTCTGTGCAAGAGAGGAGCATGATAGACATTAGGTCTTAACCCATGCATGATAACATTAGGTTAGTGTGGTTCCCTTTGCAACCGTAGGTTAGGGTTCTGTCTCTTCTTCCCCAAAACAAACAGAAAACACAATAAAATTTCAAACTCAATAAAAAAACACTTCTTCCGTAAAAGAATGTGAACTCATCAAGACGTCATTTTTGTCCGTCGGGACTGTTAATCAGAAAAACCTTTTTCAGAAGGAATAAATTCAACCAAGACAGACTTGTGTCGTACGTGGCCCGAACTACGTTTGCTCTGATCTTTCATGCTGTATGAAAGTACGTAGGCATAGGATGCGATATCCTAGCGAGCAACCTTCCCCTCCTTTCCCGTAGGTAGGCGAACTACGTTGACTCTGATTTCTCGTTCCAGGCGGGAATACGTAGGCATAAAGTGCGATACTTTGCCGAGTCATTTTTATTTTCATTTTCCTTTCTTTTTAACCCTTGACCTATAGTTAGATAGAATAACAATCCATACCCGAAAACAAGCGTGGATCCCGTCGAGTACGACGGACGTGAGGGGTGCTAATACCTTCCCCTTGCGTAACCGACTCCCGAATCCAGGTTTTGGTTGCGACGACCATACCTTTCCCATGTTGTGCGAGGTTTACTCTGAGCGTTTCCTTTCCCTCCCGTGGGATAAATAACGCACGGTGGCGACTCTTCTGTCAGCCGGCGCCGATTTTCGCAGTAGCGACACTTGCTGACTGGAATCATACCCCTGAGATTTTGTAAACATGTGGCTGTAGCTGTTTGAATCTGATTCCTATGTTAGGGTTGTTTCCAATTCATAAGTAACTGCTATATCATGCTGCTATGACCTATCATT
The DNA here is from genome assembly GCA_963859935.3 of Lathyrus sativus. Taxonomy (NCBI): domain Eukaryota; kingdom Viridiplantae; phylum Streptophyta; class Magnoliopsida; order Fabales; family Fabaceae; genus Lathyrus; species Lathyrus sativus. Next base: position 50,992,887 of record OZ012741.1, on the reverse strand, counting down.
TCCAACCATGTTAAATCTTGCTCTTAACTGTTTCTAGAAGCTGAGTTTGCTAACTCATGCTTGTTGTGCCAATGATTGGTATTGGGTTCTGTTTCAAGCAAGTTTGCTTGACTTATTTGTTGAATTCATGATGAGGGTAAGTTTCTAGCATTGTTATGTAAGGCCTTTTGTTTGCTGCCAGTTCATTTTGGCAAAGAGGATTTTGTTCCACTTATTGTGTGGTTGGCTTTTTGGTATGATTAAGATCATGTTTATAGCTGATGTTAGAGGTTGTGTTAGACCTGACAACTCATGTTTGAGATGTGTAGAATGGATGGCTCATTGTGTTGTGGCATAGTGATGATAGTTTAGTGGCTGCCTCATAGGTTTTGATTGGTTTGAGTGAATTAGGCCTTTTGATGTTAAGTCCACAGTTTGAGTTGTCATTTGTTTTTTAGTTGAGTTTGTTCAACTCATGACAGCTGGATAGTCTTAGGGCTTATGTTTAGTGTCCTGGTTTTAGCAATACCTTACTTTCTGTTGTGTGCCTCAATTTTGGTTAGAGCTTTGAAGAAGGTTTGTGTTGGTTGGCTATTTAGTTGAGTTTGGTTCTTGATGGAGCTTTTGTTGCTGTTAACCATTAGCGAATAGGTTAGTGGGCTAGGTAAGGCTAGGATGATCGAACTCAGTAGGACTTTTTCTGCTTGTTTTGAATTTATGAAGGAGAGTGATATCATTGTATGTCTAGTTGAATTCATACCAGGGTTGAATTTCAAGCATTGATGACTTAGTGCAGTTTTGTTTGGCACTCTACATGCAGCCCTGTTTTGCTGTTAGGATGTGTTAGTTGGTTTCTCATTAAGTTTACCTCTTTTCTGTTCAAAACCAATTTAACTTGACCTCAGATTTTGCTACAGGCTGTTGGAATTGATGTATTAGCATGATGAGTTTGAACACCTCATTGAGAGTTGTGTGTCTGCATTGGTAACCATCATTTAAGGCTAGACTTTAAGCTTGCTGTCTAGATAGTTGAGGGTTGCTTTTTGTCTTTGTCATGTTAGGTTTGTTGAGTATGCTGTCATTTTGTGTGAAAGTCTACACCTTGTTTGCTATGCGGTTGGAATTAGTTTGCTGCCATAATCCATCAGTGGATGTTGATGTTGTACAAAGCCTGCTGCTGCTGTTGACTTAGTAACCAGTAGTCTAGGATTGGTGGATCTTGTCAAGTAAGGAGGTTTTGTGAATGCCTCAAACTGTTTGAGTTGTGTTGACATGTTATCATTAGGGGCCTGTTGGTATTCTAGGTGATATGTTTGAGTTTGGATTGTTAGGACTCAATATGTAGTCCCTACTGTTGTGCTAGTGCTGTTGGAATTCATAGCATATTGGTTAAATTTTGGTCTGAGAAGTATTCTACATAGGTGTGTGCTGACAAGATTCCACTTTTATAAGGACACATTATCTTGAATCCATCTATGACTGCCCTTAGAGACTAAGTTTGCTAACTCTTTGGTTTTGAGAGAACCCCTCTTTGGTTTGTAAGTCTGTTAGGTGATTGAGAGGTTTAGGTGGATAGATGATTTGATAACTGTCTTCAAGAGTAAAATGTGAATAAGTTTTTGAGGTTTACATTGTGATGACCAAGTTTTGTTACTGTCATGAAATGTGTAGACTGACTTTTGTCATCAATTTCCTACACTTGGTGGGTCTGTCATGAACATCAGGGTTTTGCCAATCAGTGAAGGCAAGTTTTATACAGTGTAGGGGAGTTTAGTAGATTTTGTCATGAGAGTTTAAGGCTGTTATGTGCTGGCTAGATCTTTGGAGGACAATTCTGTTGGTTTGACTGTTTAGCCTGAATTTGGAGGTGATTTGTGTTAAGCTCATGATGGATAGACCATTAATGACCTGATGAGGCTGTTGCTATTGGTTGTGTAAACTCAGGCCAAGATTGTTGCCAAGTACCATGACATTGGTTTCTCTTATTACCCTATTTTTTTATCCATAATCTGTTGAGGAGTTTACCATTTGGGATCCTTATCAGGATTGCTTTTAGGATTCATCTAGGTACTTGGGAAATAGTGTGTCCTTTCTCATCTCAAAATAATCTTAAAACACCTAATAAAGGCCAATGAATATTGTACGTTACGAGCCTTAAGCTACTTGGGAAATAGTGATTGAGGGGTTTCCTCTCAGTTGCTAGAGTGTTTAGCGTGGCACCCCTTGGGTGACATGCGACGCATTCACTCCTAGGTCGTAGTCTCTAGTGCGATATGAATTACAAACATTCATTCAAAACACTTCTTCTCCTAAAAAACACGGGGAAAAAATAATCAAACTTCTTTTTTGTCCATTGGGACCCTTAACCTTGAAAAATCATTTTTATAAGGAGAGTTTTGTTAACTCTTGGTTCTATCGCAAAAGGTAACGCCTAAGTCTCCAATGGTCGAGTTGCATACACCAAACTGCTAGAACTGGTTATTAACCCTACTTGATTTAAAACACTTGAACCAACCTGTGGTCCCGTCAGTCCGAACTACGTTCGCTCTGATTTCTCGTACCAGACGAGGATACGTAGACACGAGACGTGATGTCTTGGCGAGCAACCTTCCCCACCTTTCATCCGTAGTTAGCCGAACTACGTTGACTCTGACTTTCCCATTGCACGAGGGAATACGTAGGCATAGAGCGGCGATGCTCTATCGAGTCTGTTTCCTTTTCTTTCGTCCCCGAAACCTTTAGCATAGATAGATTTACACCCTTTTAGACTAGACAACAAGTGTGGATCCCGTCGAGTACGACGGACGTGAGGGGTGCGAATACCTTCCCCTTGCGTAACCGACTCTCGTACCCGAGATTTGGTTGCGATGACCTGTCTTATTCCCTTTCTATTAGGTTTTCTCTGATCGTTTCCTTTCCCTCTCTTTGGGATAAATAACAAACGGTGGCGACTCTTCTGTCATTGTCGGCCTCGATTTTCGCAGTTGCGACACATTGAAAAACAAACTTAGAAAGCCGCTAGAACCTCTGCTCGAGCTCCTACTTTGCACTGAAAAATTGAGATTTCGTTTCCAAATTCTATGCTCTTTCAACCTTGTTTCTTGATTCCATTAGCTCCATCATTCTTCTCTGAAGCTTCTACAACAAAAATCAAGCTCTAAGACTAATTGAATTACTCTAACCAGATCTAGATTTCAACACCTCTGATCGTCATTTGGACAAGGTAGTTATGGGCATATTTTGGACTCAAACAAGTTACCATAATGTAGCCTATTGCTTCCTGATTGTTTCCCCTCAGTTACCTTGTGTTGATTGTTCATACTAAGCATTTAATCTTTCTTTTCATGTTTTCTTATTTCACTGAGTTTCTTTGAAATTCTCTCTGCTTACTTCTAATCATTGAAAGTGAAGCACATGATTGAGTTCACTTCAATGAGACAATTATAATGATGGTGGTTTTGTGATCTAAGCTTGCAAAATACTAAGCTCCGGTGAACAACTCACCGAAGAAGCCCTCATGGTAGTCTGATCCTGCACATTATTTCATGTAAGGTTCACCGTGTCTCCTTAGATCTGGACCTTTGAATCTACTTTAATGAAATCTGATGGTTGCGCACATGTTTGATCCTCAGCCTTTGATCAGATTTGATGGCTGTGCTTTTTTGTTCCATTTTATTTGTTTTTATTTTCTCATTTTATTTTGAAAATTCATTAAAAATAGCTCCCTTAGTCTTTTTCATTCCAATTTTTTTCATAATTTCTAAAAATATTTTCTATTTTAGAGCATTTTTCCACATTTATATTTCATGATTTGATTTTTTCATCATTTTTTATGCATTTTAATTTGTTTAAAAAATACTTTTATGCATTTTTAAATTCTTTAAAAGTTATTATATGGTCCTTGACTTTTTTCTGACTTGTCTTAATTTTCTTGAGCATTTATTTGTTGTTTAGATGCTTCATCTTGATATTCTATTTTATTTTCATTTAAAAATCATTTTAAAAACCTTTTTCATGCATTTTTAATTGTTTATATTTCATTTTGTAGTGGTTGCTGGTTGTTGCCTTGGATCATGGTTTCTTGATCAATTTTTTCTCAAATTCAATGTACTTTGGGTGTTGATTAGGTTGGATGAATCTTCACCAATTCAAATCTATCATTAAATGAATTATTGATTCATTTTTGGTGCTTTGGATTGATGGTATATTTAGTGTCTTAATCCACCAAGAAATATATGATTGAAATTGATGATAAATGGATCTCAAGCCTTGATTCAATTTGGTTTCTCTCTTCATCTTTCCTTCTCCTTCTTTTTTCTTTTTTTTTTCTCTTGATCAATTGGATAATTTGTTGGCCATATTGTTCATGATGTTTGAATTGATGCTTGATAAACTTTCATCATTTCAAATATACCATTCAATTGATCAATGATCATTGGAGGTACTTTGGATTGATGCATAAGTTTGTCCTAAGTTGTCATGAAGGATGGTTGATGCAATGGACCGATCTCCTTTCTTAGTGCTTGATCACTCCTTGGTTTTTACTTGTGTTACATGTTTTATGAGTATGATTTTTATCATATCTCTAACATTTATGGTACATAAACTGTTATTGACCGACCTCTCATAGTATGATCTTCCTAATAGATTGTGCTACTATTGCTTAAATAACACTAAATTTGCCCTGAATCGGATCATTAACTCTAACATTAACACTAACAATATTATTGTGCTAACTTTTATTTTATGTCATTTGTTTTTCTTGCACCTTTATTTTCTTGCTCTTTACATGCCTTTATTTAGATTTTACATCTCATATTGTTTATGTTTATGCTTATTTTTCCTTTGCCCACTTGGACTTTTCTTTTTCTTTTAAAGACATTAATAAAGGAAAAACCCCGAAAAGACTTAATTGTTTCCTTGGAATATTGATTACTATCTCAAGGTTGGATGTTTAACTTGTGGACTTAGATTTAGGTTCTTGATCCTTTGCTTTGGAGTTGTGATTTGAAATCTTGGAAGTCATTTGGTAACTTTGGCCTTGGGTTGACTTTTTGAAGACTTGGCTCTGATACTTTGGTTTTGACCTTTTGGCATGAGTTCTTCTTTCATTTGATATATTGGTTTGTGCTTTGCTCACTTGGCTTTCTTGTGACTTACTCCAAAGGAATGAGATTTTGGTCTTGATTCTTAACAAGTTCCTTTAATACACTTGCACTTTATTTCTTTTCTTAGAATAGTCTCTTCATCTCCTCCCCTTCTTAAAATTTCAAAATCTTCTCCCTTTTTCAAAACCTTATTGTTTTCAAACTTGAACTACTTTCTCAATAGACCTTGACTTTGTCAAGTGATTTTCAAACTCTTTTTCTTAAATAAATATTAATTCGTCTTAAGCATATCAAAACCATTTCAAAAGACTTAAGAAATACACAACTCATTCAAACTATTTGGTGCCCTTTGTGCACTTTTTTTAAAACCTTTTCTCAAGGATTAGACATGAGTCATTTTCATAGTCGATATGTGATTCTCCTATCCCCATAATAATGTTTGATGTTTATTCTTTTCCACTTGAGAGAGATTGTGACATACTTGTTGATTTTTACCCAAGTTGAAGTCCTTCTCAATAGTGATGTAAAGGTCCATTTTCACATACTTGTGGGTGATTAGTTGAGTTTTCTCCTTAAAATGACAAATTTTATTTCCATTTAAAATCAATAAAAACAAATCCTTTTGTTATTTTTACCACAAACTACAAGTTTTTGATCCTCCATTGCAATTTGTGGGTACGAAGGCACGAGGCTCAGGAAGTCTTGTCAAACACCATAAACCCTAAAAAATATTTCTCTTCTCATCTCCCCAATATTTTGCAAACAACACCTTTTAACCAAACATAGATTTTTAAGAGGTTCATATAAAGTACTATAGATGTTCTGGGTGCTAACACCTTCCCATTGCATAACTAACCCCCTTACCCTTTCTCTATCTGTTTTATTAGTTTTGTTTTAAAACTTATGTGGGTTTTATTTGCTCTTTTCTCATTCCTTTTGTTAGTTCCATGGTTCTATGATATAGAATTGTCCATGGTTCTATGATTGGCTAAATTGTGGTAAAACATGACTCTGCACTAATGTTAAGCAGGATGTCATTACCATAGTTATGACATCGCTAAAGGAGCAAGCAGGAGCTGGTGAAAGAATTGTTGTGGAGTGGTTTAATGTGAATGTCATGCTGAATGTCGTGACATCCATCACGACATCCATCTGCTTTCATGACAGAACTACTGTCATGTGTGAGAAACAGCAGGAGTAGTGGTGCAACAGGAGCTAGCAGGAGCTGACATGTGTTGACATCTGGTGCAGCAGGAGCTATGTGCAGTAGGAGCTATGTGTAGCAGGAGCTTGAAGCAGAAGCTAACGAGAACAGATGACATAGTTGCTGTCATGGATGAACTACTGTCATGGATGTCATTACCAAAGTAATAACATAGCTGTTTGGCACAGCAGGTGCTGCTATGTGTTAGCAGTAGCCACAACAGGTTGAGTTGTGGTGAAGTTCCTCACAGGTAGTGAGTGAGGTGTGCAACCACAACTGTTGGAGTTGTGATGAAGCTCCTCACAGGCAGTGTGAGGTGTGCAGCCAAAATAATGTGAGTTGTGGTGAGGGAGGTGTGTTGTCATGTGTTTTAAGTAAGACATAGTTACAAGACATAGTTGCATGACAACAGAAGTAGCTGCTAGTGTATATCTCTTGACAGAATTGGTTTGGATTGATGAGACCGTGTTGAAAATACCTCATCAGTAAATATGTCAAGGAGATGGATTAGGAACAAGAACATATTGTATTGGTATTCATAAAAGGATCTTGGAGACCTTTTAGGAAACTTGAATATACTTGTTTCTAATATTATTCTGCAGAAGATTGGGAGAAACCATGACTGTCATGATGAAGATTCTGCACAAGTGTTCAGCAGGGGAAGCTGGTCAGCTAAGAGTGAGCAAAAGTTGAATTTCATACTGAATGTCATGACATTGATCGTATGACATCAGACGAGCTGGGTTTGTTTTTCTGGTATGATACCTGATATATCGCAGGCTAAATTTCAGGAAACCTGTTATGACTTCCTAGTTATCTTAGACGAGATTCTAGGCAGTATCATGACCTAATTTGACAGCACCTTGATCAGTGGAAATTAGGTTTACCTTGTTAAACCTAATGGTTGTTACTTTGGAACAGCCCAAGCCCAGTCTACAGTGCTATAAAAGGAGGCGCAAAAGCAAGGGAAAAGTAAGCACTCACATCAAGAAAAATCAGAGTGTAAAATAGAGGTCTAGGGTTTGAGAGTCCCTTGTGTTGTAAGTCACCCTTTGTATCTTTTGATACATTGTGGTAGACATATTTGAGAGTGAAGAAGGCTAGTCTTCACGTATAAAGTCTGCTTAGGAATACTTGTAATCCAAGCAATTGTCTGATTGATGATTGCATTGGTTAGGTAGATTCTAGGTTGTGTCTTACTCGAAGCTGTGAAGCAAGAGTGTGTGAGTTCCTTGATCAAAGATGTGAAGCAAGATCAAGGTGTGTATGAAGTGTCTCTTCATACTGTTTTTGTAAATGTTTGATATCACTATTGTGTGATTGAGGGGGAGTGAATGGGTATACTCAGGTACTAGAGTGTCTCTAGGCTGAAGTGTCATTGGGGAGAGATTAAGTGAGAAGTGCAAACTGGAGGTTTGACTTTCAATTGATTCTACTAATAGTGAATTTCCTCCCTGGCTTGGTAGCCCCCAGATGTAGGTATTGTTGATACCGAACTGGGTGAACAATTACTGTGTTATTTATCTTTCTGCATTTACAATTTTGTACTTTAAATGGTTAGATAAATAGTATGACAGACTGCAGATGTCACAACAGAGGTCGTGACATTGGTCATGACATTGGGACAATTTAAAGAAATTTAAATTGGCCATGGTATGTCCTCATCCTTGTTGAGCAGAGATCAATGTTCTTGGAACACATGTGATCTGCATACCAGAATTTCAATTGGTATCAGAGCAGGCATCATGTCTGTTCTGGATGAGATCTTGGGAGATACTTTCTGGTGTTTGGAACAAGGAGAAGTTGTAGCTGAGTTGCTGATCTTGCTGAATGGTTGAGCTACTGCTTATGGAGCTAAGGAGAAGCTTGTATCTGCTGTTGTGCCCTCTGATATAGAAGCTTCTATGTCTAGCTGTATGTTATGCCAAAGGAGGAGTGGCTACTTCTGTCCTATGGCCTGTTGAATGATCAGACATCTTGTTTAGGGCATGTTCTTTTGGTGGTTCCGCTACATAATTGTCGGATGAAAGAACTCTGGTAGCCCTGGAAGAAGATTGGTCTATATTCAGTCTGATGCATGGCTGTGGCAGCTGTGTAGATGATTGATAGATGGTGCTTGCAGCAGTGCTTGGTTGTATTCCTGGGCTGCACTGTTGTGTTCTACAGTTTGCTGGAAGCTATGTAGAAGATAGTGGGAGGTGATTTATTTTCACCACTCATGACTTGCAAGGATTCTATCAGCAAAAGAAGACATAGGCAGGTTAAGTTAAGGGTGCTTCAGCCCTGGTATTCCTGAAGTTGTATGGATTTAAGACCAATTGCTATTGGTTATCCATGAAGAGAAGGATTCATTATAAGGATTTAAGATTCTTTGCTATTTGAGATATTCTCAAATATTTAATGAATTATCCTTAGTTGATGTTCAAGTTGTCCCCTCAGTTGTTGCACAAGTATCAGGCCCTGATATGCTTGGTTTTGATGCAGAGATTGTGCAGAATTCTGTTGATCCATAGATCAAAGAAGATATAGCTGGATCTATACTCATTCTAGTAATGCTCTTGGCAAGAAACTAAGGCTAGAATAGAGTGCTGGTGGGAATGAAGATGAAGACAATCTGCTCTATAAGAGTATTAGAGTGTAGCAGTTGTGTTCTAGTTTCTACTAGAAGCACCTGATCTATTAGCTAGAAAGTTTCCTGGCAAGAAACTAGTCTAGAAGATGGTGTTGGTGATAGCACTGTTTAGGTTAATTTATTTCTGATCTAAGTACATAAGAGCATATGACCTTGTTCAGCTTGGAGGTCAAGGATAAGTGGTAGTTATCTTTGATTTTCTGAAGAAGTCTATACTTAAGGAAAGCGGGAATCCTTTTGTAAAGACTTGTGTGATCCTTCCTCCCTAAAAGAATCAAGCTTTGGCATGTTTGGTTTCTCTAAAGAGGAGTGTCATGAAGCAAATTCACTTCAAGGTAATTGTTGCGGTACAACAAAGCAGGATTGAGGTTGTCTACTCCAACTGGATATCAAGCCTATGTACTCTTGTTCTAATTGAGTAAAGAGAATCTTCTAAGGGGCATAATGAAAGCCTGAACTCTCCAGTTGAATGTCTTAACCAAAGTTGTTACATCAAGCAGAAACTTCAAGGCCTCAAGTGATGTTGTGGCACATCATTTGAAGAGAATTTGATCTTCTCATGTATGAATGGAATTAATGCTTCATTTCATGCAGTTTGCGGGAGCTGTGTGAAGGAGTAGATGCCTTGCTTTAGAGCAAGAAGAATGTGAGACTTGAAGATCAAAGTGGCCAGGTGGATTAGCAGATTCTCTAGAGCTCTGAAAGATGCTGAATAACTAAACAGTGGCATTTGGCTATTTAAGCAGTGTGCCTTTAGAAAACTATTCTTGGGCAGAAGAGTAGTTATTTGAAGACCACAGAAGGGTCTGGGACTGTTCATGCTTGGGACAAAATTACTCTGGTGCAGAGGGGTAATTGGTTGAAGACCAACGGAGGATCTGGTTCTGTTCACATGTTGGAGCTTGTGGTAGAAGCCCTAAGCCGTGTATAGAAGATTACCTTCTTGTGGAGATGTATTTGATTAAGCTGGTGGAGCTGTGAAGATCTTCAGTTGGATTACTAGACAACAGTAAGTCCAGTATGGGCACATAAAGAACCATGGGATGGTGTTTCTGTGATATGAACCATCTGATATGTGAAGATCTCTTGTGGAACTTGTGATTCACTTCTTGGCTAAGAAGTACTCTATCTTGTCATACAGGAGAATGATAAGGTAAAAGGACTATCTTGGAGTATGATGTGAAGGTATTGAGTGCATTCTGATGTGATAAAGTCCCTATGCGGTGTCTATCTTGTACTCAACCTAAGGCCAGAATACTTGTGGAGAAGTGGTCTCTTCTACTACAAGTGACTCTAGGAAGAGGTGAATCAGTTTGGTGCCTTCTCTCTGTATGACCATGGAGTTGGTCATGAGAGATAATGTGGGGACCTTGGAGCAGCTGTCATCAAAGATAGGGGGAGAGCTTCTGTTTGATGGGTGTACTACTTGCTTGTGGTTCAAGCAGTAAGTGAATGCGTTCAACATGTGTGTTGAACAGAGAATGAGTTCTTGAAGACATGAAGATCCGTCTTATGTTTTCCATTCATGTGCACTGGTTACCATTGATATGGGGAGTTATACTTCTATCTAGGATCTGTTGCTGCAATAGTACAGTTCCAAGATTGCTTGTGACTTCAAGCAGTTTGTGATTGTATACCTCTAGGAGAGTGAAAAGTCATACGTTCAATGTCATACCAGGTGTTGTGACATTGGGTTAAATGTTCATAATGAACTTAACAGTGGTTCTGCTCTTGGTGATGTCCTTGGGTATCAATGGATCAAATCAGGTTTTAGGCCTCTATCCAAGTACTGTGTATGACTGGTGAAGATGAAGATCAAGACACCATTGGCCTTGATATTATGCATAAGGAAGGACTTTCACTCTGACATCTTGGAGATTTTTTGTCAAAGCTGAAATCTGAGAAATCTTCCAGATAGGAATCCTGAAATTGCCTCTGCTATGTGCTCCAGTATGGATTGTGAATCAAGGGGTGTAAAGCTGCATGTGTGAAGATGATGAAGTAATTCTTCATGTGCTTGGGTTCTCTATTTTAGGGGGAGCAATGTTTATGCTGACAGGGGAAGATGTGTACCTGTCTGGTGTGTAGCTGCTGAAGTGGTGCAGTCCTTATTAGAGGTCAAGCAGCTTATGTATTTCTTGGGAGATGGTGAGATGATTGTATGTACAGTTTATGTTGAGCATATATATGTACAAGTACTCTAGTTGGTGTCAAAGTTTTGACTAAACCAAGGGGGAGAAAAGAAAAACTACTGCTACTGATGAGGAAAGGAAAAGCATTGTTGCTGCCGAGGAAAGGAAAAGCATTGTTGCTGCCATGCTGGATGCAACTATCAAGGGGGAGCATGATAGTTTGTGTAAACTACTGCTGAATGTCCTGATAAGTTGTTTTAGCCAAAATTTTCCAAAGGGGGAGTTTGTTAGTTCGATGGTTCTATGATATATAATTTTCCATGGTTCTATGATAGGCTAAATTGTGGAAAAACATGACTCTGCACTAATGTTAAGCAGGATGTCATTACCATAGTTATGACATTGCTAAATGAGAAAGCAGGAGCTGGTGAAAGAACTGTTGTGGAGTGGTTTAATGTGAATGTCATGCTGAATATCGTGACATCTATCACGACATCCATCTGCTGTCATGACAGAACTACTGTCATGTGTGAGAAATAGCAGGAGTAGTGGTGCAGCAGGAGCTGATAACAGAACTGCTGTCATGTGTTGACATCTGGTGCTGCAGGAGCTATGTGCAGCAGGAGTTAACGAGAAAAGATGACAGAGCTGCTGTCATGGATGAACTACTGTCATGGATGTCATTACCAAAGTAATGACATAGCTGTCTGACACAGCAGGTGCTGCTATGTGTTAGCAGTAGCCACAACAGGTTGAGTTGTGGTGAAGTTCCTCACAGGTCGTGAGTGAGGTATGCAGCCACAACTGTTGGAGTTGTGATGAAGCTCCTCACAGGCAGTGTGAGGTGTGCAGCCACAACAATGTGAGTTGTGGTGAGGGAGGTGTGTTGTCATGTGTTTTAAGCAAGACATGGTTGCAAGACATAGCTGCATGACAACAGAAGGAGTTGCTAGTGTATATCTCTTGACAGAATTGGTTTGGATTGATGAGACCATGTTGAAAATACCTCATCAGTAAATATGTCAAGGAGATGGATTAGGAACAAGAACAAATTGTATTGGTATTTATAAATGGATCTTGAAGACCTTTTAGGAAACTTAAATATACTTGTTTCTAATATTATTTTGCAGAAGATTGGGAGAAACCATGACTGTCATGATGAAGATTCTGCAGAAGTGTTCAGCAGGGCAAGCTGGTCAGCTAAGAGTGAGCAAAATCTTAATGTCATACTGAATGTCATGACATTGATCGTATGACATCAAACGGGATGGGTTTGTTTTTCTAGTATGATACCTGATATATCTCAGGCTAAATTTCAAGAAACCTGTTATGACTTCCTAGTTATCTTAGACAAGATTCTAAGCAGTATCATGACCTAATTTGACAGCACCTTAATCAGTGGAAATTAGGTTTACCTTGTTAAACCTAATGGTTGTTACTTTGGAACAACCCAAGCCCAGTCTGCAGTGCTATAAAAGGAGGCGCAAAAGCAAGGGAAAAGTAAGCACTCACCTCAAGAAAAACCAGAGTGTGAAATAGAGGTGTAGGGTTTGAGAGTCCCTTGTGTTGTAAGTTACCCTTTGTATCTTTTAATACATTGTGGTAGACATATTTGAGAGTGAAGAAGGCTAGTCTTCACGTATAAAGTCTGCTTAGGAATACTTGTAATCCAAGCAATTGTCTGATTGATGATTGCATTGGTTAGGTAGATTCTAGGTTGTGTCTCACTCGAAGTTGTGACGCAAGAATGTGTGAGTTCCTTGATCAAAGCTATGAAGCAAGATCAAGGTGTGTATGAAGTGTCTCTTCATACTGTTTTTGTAATTGTTTGATATCACTGTTGTGTGATTGAGGGGGAGTGAGTGGGTATACTCAGGTACTAGAGTGTCTCTAGGCTGAAGTGTCATTGGGTAGAGATTAAGTGAGAAGTGCAAACTGGAGGTTTGACTTTGAATTGATTCTACTAATAGTGAATTTCCTCCCTGGCTTGGTAGCCCTCAGATGTAGGTGTTGTTGATACCGAACTGGGTGAACAATTACTGTGTTATTTATCTTTCTGTATTTACAATTCTGTACTTTAAATGGTTAGATAAATAGTATGACAGACTACAGATGCCACAACAGAGGTCGTGACATTGGTCATGACATTGGGACAATTTAAAGAAATTTAAATTGGCCATGGTCTGTCCTCATCCTTGTTGAGCAGAGATCAATGTTCTTGGAACACATGTGATCTGCATACCAGAATTTCACCTTTGGAAAAAATAAATTGTGGAGGCGACTCTTGCTTTATAAGTTAAGTTAATCAATAGTTTAATCTCAATTTTCCCCTCCACACATCCCTATGTACATCTCTTTCTTCTTCTTGTTTTGTTTTGACTTGTGTTACATTGTTTTAGGAGAATGATTCTTGTATCATTTCTCTAACATGTATGACACATAGATTGTTATTGACCAACCTCAGATAGTTGCGACTTCTACATGAGTCCAATTACAATTGCTTAACGTAACACTAAATGTGTCCCGAATCGGTTAAACTATCACTAATATTAACTCCTCATAATTGTACTAACTCCTAATTTTAGTTTCAAGCATTTACTTTATTGCTCTTTACTTTTATGCAATTTGTTTTATGTAATTTAAATTTGAGCATTTACATTCAATCATCTTTATATTTTTTATGCCCTGTCTCTTGCTTTTTTCCTTTTCTTTTTCTTCAAGATACAAAAACATGATAAAAATGATAAAAACCTAAAAAAAAGTTAATCATTTGGACTTTGTGTTATTATCCTATGATTGAGGAGACCTTGAACTATTAGACTTAGATCTAGGACTACTTTTCCTTTTTTTGGAGTGGTTTATTTGAGACCTTGGGATTCATCTGATACATTTGGCACATAAATTCAAGACTTGGATGTTTCTTTGTGGCTCTATTCATCTGGATCTCGTATTCATCTGCTCAGTTTCTTATTTTGTGGCTTCATCCAAAGGGAAAGGAATGTTGGTTTGACCAATGTCAAATGTATGCTCTTCTTTGTTAGTTCACTTGCAAACACAAAGGCTTTCTCCTGGGATACCTAATAAAGAGACTATTTAATTTATGCTTTAGGATAGTTTCTTCATCTCCTTTCCACTTCTTAAATTTTTAAAACTTCTCCTTATTTCAAAAACTTCTTGTTTTAAACTTCACACTTTTTTCTTAATAAACCTTGACTTTGTCAAGTGATTTAGAAAATATTTTCTCAATAAATGCTAAAACACTTAACCATATTCAAACTCTTTTCAAAACTCTAAAAAACACAATCCTCATCAAACTTTTTTTTGTGCCGTTGTGCACCTTTTTCTTTTAAGAGCCTTTTTCAGAAAGATTAGATATGAGTCTATTCTTGCAATGATTCAAACCACTATACTTCTATAAGATGCTGAGAAATGATTGACATTTTCCACTTGAATGTTGAGATGTACTTGTGAGAAAGTCCAAGTAAAGTTATCCATATTAAGATTGATGCAAATGCTCATTTCCTCATGCTTGTGGGTAGTAAGTTGAATTTTCCACTCGAATACGACAAAATATCTTCTCACTTAAAATCAATCAACAAACAACATAGCCTTTTTTAAACAGATAAGAAAATGGTTCTTGTGGAGTACCACAGATGTGAGGGGTGCTAATACCTTCCCCTTGTATAACTAACCTCCGCATCCAGATCTCTCTTTTTAACTTTTTAACTTTTTAACTTTTTGTGGGTTTTGTTTGACTTTTTTCCTTTTCCCTTTGGAAACAATAAATTACAGTGGCGACTCTTGCTTTTCGAGTTAAGTTAATCAATAGTTTAATCTCAAATATTTCCCGCCGTGACATTTAGGAATAAATTTATCAATATTGTCAACTGAGGAAGGCAATAAATTTCTCAATGTTTTCTTTGATTGCTAACATAGGAAGGTTATTCAAAAAATATAACAACAACATCAACATCATTATGTGGATAGATTGCAAGAGCAGAAAAAATATTTTTATTCAAGATTGAAGAACATTGAATATTTTTTCTATCTTGTATTTCATCCTAAAGAATGACGCACACGACATTGGAGCGGCTATACATAAGTTAGGTTTAGGGTAAAATCTGATTAACGAGTACTTTTATAATAAAATATGATAATCTAATCCCTCAATTATTAAATATAACCGAAGGTACATATTATTAATTTGAAAATAAAAAGAAATGCACCACTTTTAAAGAAATAAAAACATAAATTGTTGTTGCTGAGATTCGAAGCATGTTCTAAATTATTTTCCTCTTGGTTATAATTAGAAACCGAGAGAATATGTGATATTTATTTATAAATAAAATAAAACATGGTCGCGTCTTGCCATTTTACCTCAATTTTTTGTTGGGTGAGGTAAAAACTTTGTTATAAAATATATTATTTGTAGTAGTAAAAAGACAAAAGTATAAAAAACTACCACAACAAAAGAACATTAAAGAAATGACCTCAAACACAAAAACCAACCAAAACCTAAAAAGAATCCAAGATGCTTAGACGACCCACCACAAAACCAAACATATCCATGTTTTAGAAGAGTAATCCTTCAAGCCTATTTCAATTTAGGTATGAAACATGGTTTCCCAGCCACTCAATGAAAGTATAAGAGGTTCAAAATACCTTTAAAATATACCCTTTTCAATAACAAAAGATTATCTTATCCACCAACTCCTCTATTGTCACTTAGTTTGCTATAAAAATTGCTTCAATTCAAATTTTTCAAAGAGTCCATATCACACAGTGTCAAATTACAATCAAGTCAAGTGAAACCCTAACAAAAAATTGATTGATCGACTTCAATAATTTTTGTCAAAAAATACAAGAGATATTTCCCTTATCAACAATTACTCCCCACTTAAAAAGATGATCTTTAGTGAAAGGAGTTCACCTATAACAAAAGATTATCTTCATGTGGCCTAAAAACCAGAAAGATAGATAGACTTAGTTATACTTTAAAAGAGTAATATGTTGTTTTATGTATGATACTAATTATAGGGATAGGTCGGCATGAGGCTGCCTTTATCGTCCTTCCAAATGCACCATGTAGTTATTGATTTATTCAAACGTATAGTATTAAGATAGAGACCATGTAGAGTGGTGCAGTCTAGCCTGGTCCAGCTATAAGATATGACCTTGAAGGTCCATATAAATAGTAACAGTAGATATAATATGTAAAAATAGTGTAGTAACAGAGATTCTGTATGGGTTATGTTAGCCAATTGTTGTAGTATTAAAGAAAACAAAAAAAATTTTGGCAACTGTTTTTTTTATTTGTCAAGAGCAACAGTTGTTTTATAACAATATTATAATTTTGACTTCTCTGACACTTAGCATAAAATTAAAGACAAACTTTTTTTATTTATTTTCCATCTTTAAAATTACAAACAAGTTTTTTCATTTTTCATCTTTCATTGGCATATATATATTTTTTATTATAACAAGAAGCTTAAGTGAGCGGCACTTTAGAAGCTCAGATGACTATTATCAAAGATTTTCTTACTAAATTATAAGCTAAACTCTAATTCTACTTTAATAATTAAGTAAATAAATTTAGGGCATATTGAAAATTGAGACTAAACTCTAATTTTACTCTAATTTTGTAAAAATCTATTCAAACTCTTATTCTATTACGATATTACAAGACTATCAATTCAAACAACCCTTATATATGTGCATCAAATCCAATTGAGTTGTGTGTAAGGAGATAAAAATTCAATCACAATATCAATAACTCTGGTCATTCATAGTTTATATACAAACTTCAAACTCAATATTTTTGGAGGTGAATCAGTGTATTGAGAAAAATCTAAATTCCATATTTTTAAAGATAAAATATATAAATAATGTATATAAACTGACATTTAAAGGGAGCTAAATCCAAATCGATCCAAATAAAAATCTCAAATTGATAAAAAAAAAATTACAAAATACTAAATATTATTGAATGTGTTTAAATTTGCTTATATGGAAACTACTTATATGAAATTAAATTTCATAATAATTTTTTAAAACCGATCAAAATCTAACAGAATGACGTGGGTGTGTGTGTGCGCGCGCGCGTGTGTGTGTACGCGCGTGTGTGAATGCGTATGTGCGTGCGTGCGTATGTGCGTGCGTGTGCATGTGCGCGCGTGTGCGTGCGTGCGTGTGTGTAAGCATTGTGGTTTATGGATTGACAATATTTTGATAAGACAACATGATGTTAGCAAGATGTTAAGCTAGATGTTTTGTCATGTCAGTCAGACATCATGTTCGGTATGATGTAGTGACATGTGTCAGGACATGTTATACTAGAAAGTTAGGGCACGACTGTTCTGGTATTTTTAGTGTGATTTTTTTAGTGTGTTTTAATTCACACGTTTGCGTTTTCCAATTGAGGATATTGTGGGAACTTCTGTTTTGACAAATCGAGTTGGTTTTCGTAAAAAGGATCATTGAGCCTTTTTAGGAAACTTTGTATTTTATTCTTATTTTTGTGCAGGAAACATGCACTTGTGATGCTTATTTAAAGGAGTCTCTAAACCTAAAGAGTGCTTGGATTTTAAGGAAGTTGGGATTGGTCATGTATTGGAGTCTCTTTAGTGTTTATCGTATTTTTTGTTTGTATGTCACTCATGTATCTTCTGATTCATTGAGGTAGACTGATTGTTCATTGTTAATTGTCCACTCTAAAGCTTTTAAGGAAGAATGTAGTGTTCTTGGTTGAAACTTTTAATAAAAACCAAGTATTGTACTTTGAAAGGGTTGGTACTTCTATTTTTGGTAGTTGTTGAATTGTCACTAGGATTGTGACTGATTAGGAAGTGAGATGGGGATCTCATATCTAGAGGGTGTCTAGGTAGAAGTTGCACAAGGTAGTGATTAGACGAGAAGTTGTAAACGAAGAAGGTTAGCTTTGAACTAATACCATCATATTGAATTTTATTCCATGCTTGGTAGCCCCAGATGTAGGTGAGTTGCACCGAACAGGGTTAACAACTACTAGTGTTATTTTACTTTTCTGTCTTTTAAGTTTCTGCATTTTTATTTGTGATCAAGTTGTTTTGATCCTAGTGTTGTGACATTTGTCTCGACATCTAGTACCTACGTGCCATAATTTTAATTGGCATCGGAGCAAGTCACCCTGTTATGTTTTTGGGTGAGCTCCAGGGAGTTTGTATTCTGGTATTATGGACAGGGAAGAAGGAGGAAATGTCAACAGGCCCCAGTCTTAGATGGCACTAATTATGACTATTGGAAGGCACATATGGTGGCTTTCTTAAAATCTATGGATATCAAAACTTGGAAGGCTATCATTAAAGGATGGGAGCACCATATGATTAAAGATAAAGATGGAAAAGAGACCTTGATGCTAAAAGAGGACAGGACCAAGAAGGAAGATGAAACTGCTCTTGGAAACTCTAAAGCCTTGAATGCTTTATTCAATGGAGTTGACCAAAATATGTTTAGATTGATCAACACCTGCACTGTGGCAACGAATGCTTGGGAGATTCTCAATACAACTCATGAAGGCACATCTAAGGTAAAGATGTCTAGACTCCAGCTGCTTACCACAAAATTTGAAAACCTAAACATGAGTAAAGATGAAAGTATTCATGACTTTCACATGAATGTTCTTGAAATAGCTAATTCCTTTAGTGCTCTAGGAGAGAGATATCAGAAGAAAATCTAGTAAGGAAGATCCTTAGGTCTCTTCCCAAGATATTTGACATTAAGGTCATAGCAGTTGAAGAAGCCCAAGACATAAGCAAACTAAGGGTGGATGAGCTCATTGGGTCTCTTAAAACTTTTGAATTAGCTATGAGTACACCACTACAGAAAACTCATTTAACAAAGGTTGGGAAAAATATATAATCACGTAGGCTCAAGCGTTGTTATGTAGAGTATGGTTGTATATATTATACTTACAATCACAGCCCAAGTAACTGTTGTAATAAACTGGAAAGCGTGCGCCCTATCACAACGGGCTTTCCAAAAGACCGTTGTGATAAAAATAATGGTCCTAGGTTCGATTCCTAACTGCGCCATTTTGATATTTATTTTTTTCTGGACAGTGCGTGATATATTATAACAGTTATGATATATAACCGTTGTTACATTTTGTGCATAATTAACAAATATTATCCTGCTTTTATAATTAATCCCATTTTTTTAACATGTATTATTGTTCACCATATCACAACAGAAAATACAACTCACATTTGTGATAAAGTTATCATAATAATATTAATTGTATCATATTCATAATATCACATAATTGTATCATATTCAATACACCATAACATCATCACATGAATCCAAGGTAACCAATACATCAACCATTACACCATCAGTCAACATACAACCCTAATCAACTATAACCTATTTCGTCATTGTTGTTACAACAAATGCAATGAACACTACAAATAAAAAAGTCCAGGTAATCTTCAATTATTTCTTCAGGATATTCACATTCAACTTCAATTCATCCTCCTTGGCTTTGTAGGTGTTAATTGTCTCCTTCTCCTCATTCAAGTTCTTTACCAGTGAAGAAATTATTTATTTTTCCCTAGGATCCATCTCCTCATCCAACCAAGCAAAGTGAGACCATTTTTTGTATCCTTGAATCTTATACATCTCATAGCCATAGAAATGGCGGTCTGGGTTGGAATTAGTCCATGACGTCTTCAACGGAACGTCGAGACCACACTTCCATACATACCTTGAACGACTTGAGGACCTGCTTCCATGGCTACAACCGGACTTGTGAGACATTTTAATGGAAGTATTTGATGGAAACTTGAAGAAAATAGGTGAGAAGACGAAAATTAATTCAAAAGGATTTGATGGAAACTTTAATATGATGTAATTTTAATTTCATATTTCATAATTATGGTGAAGTCGGTCACTATAGACTAGAATTCCCTATGAGAAAGAAAGATAAAGAAAGTAATTTAGCTTGAATATATTAACGATTCATCCTATTTTGAATTACAAAAGGCTTTTGAAGATCTTCATAGAGAAGCCTTAAGAGCTTTTAGGAAGTTAGCTTCACATGAAAAAGTTATTTTAAGCTTAGAAGCTAAAGTGTTAGAATTCGAAAGGAAGTTCAAAGCTATTAAAAAATCTATGATAGATATTCAAAGTGACAAGAGTGAGGATATAAAATCTCCTAGGTTTGGTTGTGAACATTTTCATAATAGACAAGAGGAAGTAAAATCTCTTCAAGTAAAATTAGATGATGCCTTTCAACCTAACATGGTGCTTGCTATTGATCCTTCTAAGTTTGAAAATCCTTTGAAGCATTCTAAAAAGAAGCATAGATATATGTATAAGGATTCAAATAGTAAGGACATGTCTCATAAAAACCTATCTTGTCATTATTATTGCAAAAAGGGACATACCATTGAAAGATGCAAATATAGGAAACTCTTTGTTCCTAAAGAAGTTGTTAAATGGTTGCCTAAGTGAAACTTTGATCTCACTCACTATCAAAGACCCAAAAAAATTGGGTACCTATTTCCTTTGTTGAAATTTTCAGGATGAATGTCTTGACTCTACCGAAAAGATGTCGTATATTGATAGTGGATGTTCAAGGCACATGACGGGTGACATAACCCTCTTTATTGACTTCGTGCCAAAGTTAAAGGGGTTTGTCACGTATGGAGATGATAAAAAAGGTGTTATACTTGGAAAAGGTAGTTTTGGTAAAGTTCTTACAAACCGGACCTAATTTATTGGCTTTCATCCAACTACGATCCATAACAACTTCTGAAATTTATACATGTATAATAATATGAGTGACACACCAAAATCTAATCCAAAAACTTAAGCATATGCATATGCAAATCTAAACCTAAAGCATATGAAACATGTACTCTCATATTGACTTGAGCATATACAACATAAACAAAGAAAAAAGAAATGAAGATGTTGAAGAATACCGTACTTCGAAGCTGAAGAATCTTATGCACGTAAAGAATGAAGATGTTGAAGAGTACCGTACTTCGAAGCTGAAGAATCAAATGAACGAAGAGGGTGAATATTTGAGCATATACAACATAAACCAAAAAAAAGGAATGAAGATGCTTAAGAGTACCGTACTTCGACGCTGAAGAATCAAATGAACGAAGAGGGTGAAGATTTGAGCTCCAAATGAATGGATACGAACAGGGTAAGGATTACGCCACTGTTGTCATCTCTGGGTCGCTTATTCGCCTAGGGCATCTTATGAAAGAAATACATAATAAGTTTTGTTTTTAATTTATCAATAAACCCTTTAATCGCGGTTGGACAATCCAACTGTAGTGGAATTGTAAGTCCTTTGACAAAGGTTGGCTTACTTCACCATTGTAAAATCATTTATAATTTATTTTTTAAATAATGGGCTTAAGTGACACACACTTAATGTACTCTAAAAAATGGAAAAATGTTGTTGCTGGGAATCAAAGCTTGCTAAACATCATTTATTACTACAGTGTTTTAAGACAACCTTCATTAAATTACTGTTTATAAATCCAGCTACTCACTGGACGCGAAAATTTTAACCTATTACAATAGTGTATATGAATCTGTTGTAAACCTAGCATTGTTGTTTATGCATTTTGTAGTAGTGGTAACAGATCTGGACAAAATAACAAGAAGATATATCTAACTTCCAAAACCACTGATGAAGAAATTTCTAAAGCCATTGTGTTACTTGGAAAGAAATTCAATAAGATTTTGTAAAATATGGATAAGAAAGTTAAAACAGATGTCAAAGACATTTCATCTGACATCAATAATGGTCTTCAGGAAAAAATGGAAACAAAAAAGAAAAAAAATCCAAACAGAGTTATCCATTGTCATAACTGTGAGGGTCTTGGTCACATTAAATTTGAATGTCCAACATTTAACAAAAACCAGAAGAAAGGAAACCCTACACTCTGGATTGATGGGTCTGAAGATAGTAATGACAGAACTGGAAAACATGTTACCGCTCTCTCTAGTAGATGCGGCTTAGATAAAGACTTGTGCAATGAAGAAATCACCTATGAAGAACTAGTTGCCTCATATAAGGAACTCTGTGTAAGAAGTGAAGAAGTGTGCAAGTTAGGAGAAAGGAAGAAGGGTTTTATAGTGCATCTTCAGGAAGAAAAAGTGAGTCCTCTGGATACCATATCCAATCTTCAAAATGAGGTGAACTTTGAAGGTGAGATATTACTTAGAAGGGGGGGTTGAATAAGTATGGAAAATTAATACTTGAAATTAATCACACAATTATTTT
Organism: Lathyrus sativus; assembly: GCA_963859935.3. NCBI lineage: Eukaryota > Viridiplantae > Streptophyta > Magnoliopsida > Fabales > Fabaceae > Lathyrus > Lathyrus sativus. The sequence continues at coordinate 50,970,545 of OZ012741.1, read as the reverse complement.
TATCCTGGTTCGTTAACCAACTACTCCAGTCCACCCTTCCAGAGTGATTTGCCTTTCTCAACAAGGTCTTAATCCACTATTAAATCAAACTGATTACAATAGTATCACCTAAGAACTACAGTTCTTAGTCTTCTCAAGAGCTACTGATTCACACTGAATCCTCTTAAGGAATTTCCTTTACAAACAATGTAAATTAAATACAAGAGTTTTTAATGCTTCTATAAAGCTATAATCACAACAGTGATTTTTCTCTTAAGTTTTAAGTACAATAAGATTCTATGAAGAATAAGAATGAGAGCTTATAGAATGTGTGATTTCTTTTCAGCAAGTGTGTAGCACTAAAGAATGAAGTGAGAAACTCCTTTTATAGGCAGCTGATTCAAGCACGTTGAAAAGAGAGTCCAAAAGGTCTGAGCCTTTTTGTCTTCACATGTACTGACCTTTCCTTGAAATAGATGGCACAGATAAATCCTTTTTGTCTGTGTAAGTGTGTCTAGCACAAATAAGGAAAGAGACGTTGAATGGTTCCAACAGATACATTCTTGAAAACACTTCTTCAGTTTCAGCAAGTTCTTCAGAGTTTGAATGGATCAGAGTCTTCTGATGAGATTCAGAACTATGCTGTATCAGAGTCTTCTGCAGCGTGTGTGCTTCTAGCGTGTTGATCTTCAGAGCATCTTGACACAGAACTTCAGTACTTGGCAGCATAAGTACTTTCAGAAACTTCTGTAGACTAAGTGCTTTGAGAAACTCTTCAATCAATATTCTTCTATACTTTTGATGCTTCAGCTTCAGATGCTTCTGACTATCTTCAGATGCTTCTGACTCAGAGTGTTCTGGAGATTCTTTCTTCAGATCCTTCTGGAGACTACGCTCAGGATCTTCTGTAAGGAGCAAGCAGATTCTTCTGTAAGGTGCATCTGGCGCTTCAGAGTCAGAATAACTTCTTGTATTCAAGGCAGATTTGCTTCTAGAGAGTCAATATAATTTTAATCTGCAGCAAAACTCTCAAACAAATTTTAGAGTATATAATTCTTAAATATAAATTTCCTAACAGTTATCATCAAAACAAAGAGTAATTATTAAGAACCAATCTGTGTTCTAACAATCTCCCCCTTTTTGATGATGACAAAAAGTATCAGAAATTTTATTTAATTGAACATAAAGAATTATAACTCCCCCTGAGATGATGAATCTCCCCCTGAGTTAAATATGAAAAAGGAAAAGAAACTTCCCTTTTTATCTTGAGTAATCTTCAGAGTCAGATCTTGTTTGTCTTGTAATAATCAATGGTCAGACTATCTTGCAGATATAAGATTCAGAGTTTGATAAAAGATAAATGATCTGAGAAACTCAGAGGTTCTTTTATAGAGTATTCTTATCAAAAGTTCTGAAATAGTCAATTAGATATTAGAAAGAATAGATATGTCTGAAGATTCATTCTAGTGAAATTATATTAAATAGTTTAGATCTTTATTTTCTCCCCCTTTTTTGTCATAAGCAAAAAGTAAAAACTTTTAATAAAGACAATTAAAAGGAATAATAGCAGATAATTCAATGGAGAATAACAGTCTGATTCAATTAATCATAACAGAGCAAAAGTACATCAGAAGATATTACAAAAACATTCAGATGCAAAAAAAAAACAGATGCACAAACATGAGAACAAAATCTAAGTGTGTTTAGACAAAAGCATCTTCAATAGGTCTGTGATCTCAGATTGTGATTGCTCTTGCTTTGACATGAACTTAGTGATTGTCTCATTCTTCTCATCTTGTTTAGTCATCCATTCTGACATATCCTCAGATTTCTTGTCTTGCTTCGCCATCCAAGATCTGATTTCAGATTGACCAGCTTCCAGAGCAGCAATCTTGTTTGCCAAGTCTGGATTTTCTGTCTTTATCTCTGATGATGGAGGTTCTGTAACCTGAGCAGAGTCAATTGCCATATGTTCTGGAGATCCTGAAGAGGGTTCTACCAGAGTCATAGTCAATTCATTGGCAGTTGGTTCTGGTGGAGGAGGAGGTAGAGGAGCATCCAAACACAACAGAGGTTCAGTCTTGTTGTTAATCCAGAATTGAGTTCTTTCAGCTCTGAGTTTTGCATCATCAGAACAGATGTTCTTCAGATTAGAAGCCACAGTGTTGAATCTATTCAGAAATCCTTTCCAGATGATTTCAGTCTCATTTGCATCCATAGTTTCAGAACATCTTTTCTGAACAGTACCTAAAGACATCTGTATTTCTTGCAAAAACGTTTGAAATAAATGTTCAATATTAAGTCTGGGTGGAGGTTTAAGCAAGGTTTCCAGAGTCATCTGTTTGGGTTTTGGAGTTGGTGGTATCAATGTTTTTGGAATGGAAATCAGAGGAGGGGGAACATATGGAAAGAATGGAATTTCTGGTTTCTGAGGAAGGGATATGTTTAAGGCATTAAGCAGATTTGGTTGAGGTCTGGTGTGTGGGTAAACATCATCAAAGACTTCATTAGAGTATGGTACGAAGGCAGAGTTTGATGGTTTATCAGATGCAACTGTGTTGTCAGATGCAGGATGCAGAGCTGAAACAACAGCTTTACCAGATGTAGCAGAAATGGGGGCTAAGGATCCTTCATTTTCCATAGATTTAATATATGAAAGGATTACAGATGGAAGGGTTGGTTTGAGTTTAGGTCTCAGAGGTTTCAAGGGTTCAGAGGGCTCAACTCTATCATAAAAATCTTTAAGTTTGAAACCATAAGATAAATTATGATACAGAGAAGACACTTGAGCACAAGATATTCCAGATGATGATGGATTGGAAGAAGGAGCAATCATCTCAGATGAAGGTACAGGTGGAGGCATAGGTTCTGGAATGGTAGTTTTGGTAGGTACAGATGATTCAGGTTCAGGGTCATGAACAGGGTATTTGTCAGATGGATTAATCAGAAAGTCAGGATGAATTTCTGATTCAGATGAATTTGAAGATGTTTCAGGTGTACAAGAGGTAAAAGAAACTTGAAACACTGTTTTTAATGGAGTGATATCAAGAACTTCTGTCTCAGGGATATGAGATGGTTCTGAAGGAATATCAGGTTGTTGAGAAGGTGGTTCAGATGAAACAGGAGCAGAAGTTACTTGAGTGGGTTCAGAAGTAACAGTTGCTACAGGTTCAGAAGATTGAATTGGTGAAGGTGGAATGACAGATTCTTTTTGTGGTTGATCTTCTGTGGTTTGTTTTTCTGGATGATCATAAGTTATTGGTTGAGTTTCTGTTGTTGGTTGAGCAGATTTTTGTGTATCAGAATTTTGTGGTAGTTCTGATGGTTGTGGTTCTGGTTGTTGTGATTCTGTTGGTTGTTTTTCTTTAGGTTGTGGTTCTGATGGTTGTGGAACAGATGGTTGTGATGGACGTGGAGTGAAGTGTTTGATGTGTAGTTTTGGTTGAGGTGGTTTTGATACAGGAGCAGTGGGTTGTTTCTGAGGTGATACAGAACTGGGGGCAACAACAGATGTTGTTTGAGTGACAGGGGGTTTGGGAACAGACTTAATAGAAGAATCATTTATAACAACATTTTTAGAAGAGACAGAAGCTTTAGTACCTTTGAGTTTAATCCTTTTAGCAGATGCAGCTTCTCCTGAATCTTTTCTCTTCAGAAGATCCTTGGGTTTCTCAGCAATCTTAGCCTTCTTCTGGACAGGTTCAGATTCTGCTGCAGGTTGAGGTCTTTTCCTCTGAAGTGGAACTTCTGCTTCTTCTTCTTCTTCTCCTGCATCTGGCAGGGGTTGCTTCACAAGTTGAAATACATTTGCAGGAACAGGCACTCCTTCCCTTTTGCATTTCTCTATATACATCAGAACAATGTGTCTAGGTTCTTCAGCAAAGAATAGAGGGAAATCTGATACTGGAATCCTTTTATTCAGATCAGACATGTTTAACTTCTTTGGAGCAGTGGTAAGTTCATCTACAATCTTGAGTCTCAGAAGGCTCTTAGCGTTCAGAGGCTTTCCCATAATGAACTCTAGTTCCTCTGTTACACCAGCATCATACAGAGCAGCCACTAAACCATTTTCAGTGAGAAGATCTGAGAGCAGCCTTCCAAAAGGTATCCAATTCCTGATCTTCTGTGTCTTTTCTTTCACAGATTCTCTGGATGCATTTATGTGATTCCACAGATGCATGAACAATAAGTAAGGAAGATCTACCTTATTACTCTGACTAAGGCAGTACATAAAATAGATCTGTTCATTGTTAACATAATCTGGGGAATTTGTTGACTTTCTGTGATGAATGCATCCCATGAATATCTTGGCCCAGATCTTGTAATCTGGCTTCAGATCTTTGAATCTGTTAGAGGCTTGTCCAGCAGTCATAACCTCTTCATAGACTTCATCCATATCAACACGTCCAACTGGCAGATGTGAAACACCATCTGTTTCTTCATAACCAATCAGTTTTCTAATGAGATCCTCTGTGATGATGATATCTTTTCCCAGCACAGATGATAGAATAAACTTTGGATACACAGATGCATGAATCCAAAATTCCTTAACAAGCAAAGGGTAAACTGGTCCAAACAGTCTATCAAAGTATTTCACCCAGCCTTGAGCTCTAACAATGGAGCGAAAATCAAACCCATTTTCAGCCAGTGAATCAAATTCAACCATGGATTCACACAACACTTCTAATTTATCCACTGGTGTGAGAAGAGTTCTTTGAGGAGGAATGTATGGATTAGCACCTAGATTGTCTGAAGTTACAGCAGCCATTGTTGATTGAAACTGAGCAGTTGTTGATGAAGAAGACGCCATTGAAGAATGCTTTTTAGAACACTTAGGTTTTGAGTTTTTGTGAAGAGAGAACAAGAGATGAAAATGCATATAAATTCTGAGAGTGAAAAGTGTGAAAGTGAATACACTTCAAGTATTTATACTAAACACATAGTCACACCAAGAGACAGAAATAAAGCACGTTTGAGCAGCATTAAATGAAAAGAATAAAATCATTTCAAATAATAAATGCTTCTGACAGATTTGGGGGGAAAACCAAGAATTTAACTATTCAAATTTCACCTCAAATGTCTTTTCAGTTGTCCACACGCCACCTCTTCAGATTTTGTGGGACACGTGTTTGCTTGCATGCTGTTTTGAATTCTCTCAAGAAATGAAACGTTAGCCACGTTCAGATCTTCTAAAGATGGTCAGTTCAGATTTTCACATCAGAAATAATAATCAGAATAGAATAAATGAACAGAAGAAATACTTCAGATCATTAAACATTTTGCATCTGAGAGGTTCCCTCTGATAAATATTACTCTGGACAAAAATCCATACAAATATTTTTCAGAATGAACTTAAATCTATCTTCAGCAAGGGGTTTTGTGAAAATATCAGCCCATTGATGATCTGTATCAACAAAAGCTAAATTAATTACACCCTTCTGAACATAGTCTCTGATGAAGTGATGTTTAATTTCTATATGTTTTGCCTTAGAATGCAAGATTGGATTTTTTGACAAACATATAGCAGAAGTATTATCACAAAAGATAGAAAGATTACTCTCATAGATTTGATAATCTTCTAATTGACTCTTCATCCAGAGCATCTGAGTACAACATCCAGCAGCAGCAATGTATTCTGCCTCTGTAGTTGATAGTGCTATGGTAGGTTGCTTCTTGCTGTACCATGAGATCAGATGACTTCCAAGAAACTGACAGCTTCCAGAAGTGCTTTTACGTTCAACTCTGTCTCCAGCATAGTCAGCATCACAGAATCCAACTAATGAAAATTCATCAGATCTTCTGTAACACAACCCCATGTTAGCAGTACCTTTCAGATACCTTAGAATCCTCTTAACAGCTGTTAAGTGTGATTCTCTAGGATCTGATTGGAATCTAGCACATAAGCAGACACTAAACAGAATATCTGGTCTAGAAGAAGTCAAGTATAGAAGAGATCCTATCATACCTCTGTAGAGTTTTTGATCTACCTTCTTACTTACCTCTTCCTTACCTAGAGTGCTTGTAGGATGCATTGGAGTCTTTGCCATTTTGCTATCAACCATGTTAAACTTCTTCAGAAGCTCTTTAACATACTTGGTTTGATGTATGTAGGTGCATTCTGGAGTCTGATTGACTTTGATTCCCAAGAAGAATCTCAATTCTCCCATCATGCTCATTTCAAATTCTTCCTGCATACATTTAGCAAACTCCTTTCCAAGCGTAATATTTGTTGATCCAAAAATAATGTCATCTACATAAATTTGACAAATCAACAGATCTTTCTTAACAGTTTTACAGAATAGAGTTGTATCCACTTTTCCTATGATAAAATTTTTCTTCAGAAGGAAGTTGCTCAACCTCTCATACCAAGCTCTGGGAGCTTGTTTTAATCCATATAGAGATTTCTTTAATTTGAAAACATGATCTGGAAAATTTTCATTTTCAAAACCAGGAGGTTGGTGGACATATACTTCTTCTTCTATAATGCCATTAAGAAAAACACTTTTAACATCCATCTGATACAGAGTGATGTTATTCTGTGCAGCAAAAGAAATCAGAAGGCGTATAGATTCTAACCTTGCCACTGGAGCATATGTCTCAGTGTAATCAATACCTTCTTGCTGACTGTATCCTTGAGCAACCAGCCTTGCCTTATTCCTTTCTACTTCTCCCTTTTCATTCAGCTTATTTCTGAAGACCCATTTTGTTCCAATAATATTGAATCCTTTAGGTCTAGGAACCAGATCCCAAACTTCATTTCTGGTGAATTGATTCAGCTTTTCTTGCATAGCTAAAATCCATTCATTATCTTCCAGAGCCTCATCTACAGATGTTGGTTCTATTATTGACACTAAGCCAAATAAAGAAGATTCAGAAGTTCTGAGAAATGATCTTGTCCTTATTGGATCATCTTTCTTTCCAATTATCACATCTTCTGGATGAGAAGATTTGATTCTGGAAGAAGATCCTCTGACAGTTGGTCTTTCAGAAATTTGCAAGTTGTTTAGTTGGGAAGTCAAAGGTGTAGCATCTGGAGTTGCTTCAGATTCTTTGATTTTTTCCTTTTCTGCCTCTGAGCCTTCAGAGTCTGTGAGAATCACTTCTCTATCTGCAGAACTTTCAAACTGCTTTGGCTTTTCAGAGCCAAGCTTATCATCAAATCTAACATGAATAGATTCTTCAACAATCTGTGTTTCAGTATTGAATACTCTGTAGCCTTTAGAGCGTTCAGAATAACCAAGCATGAAACACTTCTGTGCTTTGGAATCAAACTTGTTCAGATTATCTTTAGTATTAAGCATATAACAAATACATCCAAAAGGATGAAAATAAGAAATGTTAGGCTTTCTGTTTCTCCACAATTCATAGGGAGTCTTTTCCAGAAGAGGTCTTACAAACACTCTGTTCTGAATATAACAAGCTGTGTTAATTGCTTCTGCCCAAAAATGTTTTGCCAGATTTGTCTCATTGATCATGGTTCTGGCCATCTCTTGCAATGTTCTATTTTTCCTCTCTACAACTCCATTTTGTTGTGGAGTTCTAGGGCAGGAGAAATCATGTGCAATGCCTTTTTCAGAAAAATATTTTTCAAAATGTTTATTTTCAAATTCTCCACCATGATCACTTCTGACTTTAATAATTTTGGAATCTTTTTCAGTCTGGACTTGATTGCAGAAGTCAAGGAACACAGAATGAGACTCATCCTTGTGTTTTAGAAACTTTACCCATGTCCATCTGTTGTAGTCATCTACAATGACTAACCCATACTTCTTGCCTCTGATGGATGCAGTTTTCACTGGTCCAAACAGATTAATGTGAAGTAATTCCAATGGTCTGGAGGTAGAAACAACATTTTTTGATTTAAAATGAGATTTTGAAAATTTACCTCTTTGACATGCTTCACACAGAGCATCTGAGTTGAACTTCAACTTAGGAAGTCCTCTGACCAGATTGAGTTTATTAATCTGAGATATACGTCTCATATTAATATGCCCCAATCTTCTATGCCAGACCCATTGCTCATCATTCACAGATAAGAGGCATTTTACATTTTGAACTTTAAGTTTTGAAAGGTTAATTTTATAAATGTTGTGTTTCCTCTTTCCACTGAATAGGATAGAGCCATCCTTTTGACATACAGCTTTGCAACATTTTTGATTAAAGATTATATCATAACCATTGTCACTTAATTGACTTATGGACAATAGATTATGTTTCAATCCTTCAACTAACAGAACATTAGTAATAGAGGGAAGCTTACCATTTCCAATAGTGCCAGCTCCAATGATCTTGCCCTTCTGGTTCCCTCCAAACTTCACGTCCCCTCTAGATCTAAGTTCCAGGCTTTGGAACATAGACCTTTCTCCTGTCATGTGTCGTGAGCATCCAGAGTCCAGGTACCATGATTGGTGTCCTGACTTTGCTGCTAAGAACATATGCAATAGGAATTATTTTGTCTTTAGGTACCCAGATCTTCTTGGGTCCTTTGGGGTTAGTTGGTTTGCAGGTTTGTCTAAACTTCTGTTTTGCAACATAATGTTTATTCTGACTTGCCTTTGGTTTAAACACATAAGTACTCTTCTCAGAGCTTGTGTGTTTAATGTCATTCAGATGACCAAATTTGAATTGAGAGTAACGAGGTGTCTTCCTGATGAAAAGTTTATCAACAGGTTTTGGATTGCTTCCAGATGAAGACTCATATCCAATGCCTCTTCTGTTGTTTCCACTAACACCATAGATCATGGAAGCCATCTTGCTTCTGTCTATGCTCTTAGTGAGAAACTTCTGAAAACTAGAGTCATATTTTTCTAAAATATTTTCACAAGACTTAGTTTCAGAATCAGATTCTTGTTGAGTTCTATCAAAGTCATTTTTGATTTTTAAATTTATTTCTTTCTGCTCAACAAGTTCTGTTTTCAGAAGATCAATCTCAGATTCAAGATTGCTTTTCAGCTTCTTGTATTTGAGTTTGATGTTGTTGTAACTTTTAAGAACTTCTGTTAAAACTTTAATGAGTTCTTCTTTGGTAAGTTTGGCCATTACCTCTTCTACATCATCATCAGATTCAGATTCTGATTCATATCCAGAGGTACCTTCCTCTTGATCCTCTGTCCTGGCCATCAATGCAACGTTTGCACATTCTTCTTCTGATTCAGAAGATGACTCACACTCATCTGAGTCATCCCATGTTGCCATCAGAACCTTTTTCTTCTTGTTGAACTTCTTCTTAGGTTTTTCTTTCAGAAGTTTAGGGCAGTCATTCTTGTAGTGCCCAGGTTCTTTGCACTCATAGCACACCACTTCTTTCTTGGCAGATCTTCTGTGACTAGAAGATTCTTTTCTGTTGTCAGATCTTCTGAAGTTGTTAAACTTCTTTCCCTTGTGCTTCCAGAGTTTGTTAATCCTTCTGGACAGCATGGACAACTCATCTTCTTCTTCAGAAGAAGATTCTTCAGAGCTTTCTTGAATAACCTGCAAAGCTTTAGCAGTTTTGTTAGATTTTAAAGCTATGGATTTACCTTTATCTTTCTTCTGGGGTTCATCTTCCTCCAGCTCAATTTCATGGCTTCTCAAAGAACTGATAAGTTCTTCTAAGGAGATCTTGTTCAGATCTTTTGCCATCTTCAATGCAGTCACCATTGGTCTCCATCTGGTGGGAAGACTTCTGATGATTTTCTTGACATGATCTGACGTTGAGTAGCCCTTGTCCAGAACTTTCAGACCAGCTGTAAGAATCTGAAATCTAGAAAACATAGTTTCTACATTTTCAGAGTCTTCCATTTTAAATGCCTCATACTTCTGTATGAGCGCCAGAGCCTTTGTCTCTTTAACCTGAGAGTTTCCCTCATGAGTCATTTTGAGTGATTCAAACATGTCATGAGCAGTATCTCTGTTAGTAATCTTCTCATACTCAGTATGAGAGATTGCATTAAGCAATATAGTTCTGGCTTTGTGGTGATTCTTGAAGTCTCTTTTCTGCACTTCAGTCATTGATTTTCTATCAATCTTTTTGCCATCCTCTCCAGTAGGATGTTCATATCCATCAATGACCAAATCCCAAAGATCAGCATCATACCCAAGAAAAAAACTTTCTATTCTATCTTTCCAATAGTCAAATTTTTCTCCATCAAACATTGGAGGTTTGGTACTGATCCTATCCCTCTCTTCATATTTATTGTTGATATTTGACATTGAATTATCAGCCATGATAACAAATAAATATATAGATCAAAGTATATCTCCTCTAGATCTTTACTGACACTGTTAAGTGATAGCACACTCAGAACCGGAGCTCTGATGCCAACTGAAGGTGAGATATTACTTAGAAGGGGGGGAGGGGGGGGGGTTGAATAAGTATGGAAAATTAATACTTGAAATTAATCACACAATTATTTTTATCCTGGTTCGTTAACCAACTACTCCAGTCCACCCTTCCAGAGTGATTTGCCTTTCTCAACAAGGTCTTAATCCACTATTAAATCAAACTGATTACAATAGTATCACCTAAGAACTACAGTTCTTAGTCTTCTCAAGAGCTACTGATTCACACTGAATCCTCTTAAGGAATTTCCTTTACAAACAATGTAAATTAAATACAAGAGTTTTTAATGCTTCTATAAAGCTATAATCACAACAGTGATTTTTCTCGTAAGTTTTAAGTACAATAAGATTCTATGAAGAATAAGAATGAGAGCTTATAGAATGTGTGATTTCTTTTCAGCAAGTGTGTAGCACTAAAGAATGAAGTGAGAAACTCCTTTTATAGGCAGCTGATTCAAGCACGTTGAAAAGAGAGTCCAAAAGGTCTGAGCCTTTTTGTCTTCACATGTACTGACCTTTCCTTGAAATAGATGGCACGGATAAATCCTTTTTGTCTGTGTAAGTGTGTCTAGCACAAATAAGGAAAGAGACGTTGAATGGTTCCAACGGATACATTCTTGAAAACACTTCTTCAGTTTCAGCAAGTTCTTCAGAGTTTGAATGGATCAGAGTCTTCTGATGAGATTCAGAACTATGCTGTATCAGAGTCTTCTGCAGCGTGTGTGCTTCTAGCGTGTTGATCTTCAGAGCATCTTGACACTGAACTTCAGTACTTGGCAGCATAAGTACTTTCAGAAACTTCTGTAGACTAAGTGCTTTGAGAAACTCTTCAATCAATATTCTTCTATACTTCTGATGCTTCAGCTTCAGATGCTTCTGACTATCTTCAGATGCTTCTGACTCAGAGTGTTCTGGAGCTTCTTTCTTCAGATCCTTCTGGAGACTACGCTCAGGATCTTCTGTAAGGAGCAAGCAGATTCTTCTGTAAGGTGCATCTGGCGCTTCAAAGTCAGAATAACTTCTTGTATTCAAGGCAGATTTGCTTCTAGAGAGTCAATATAATTTTAATCTGCAGCAAAACTCTCAAACAAATTTTAGAGTATATAATTCTTAAATATAAATTTCCTAACAGTTATCATCAAAACAAAGAGTAATTATTAAGAACCAATCTATGTTCTAACAAACTTATCAACTCATAAGGTAGAAAGTCTGACAAAATTCGAAATGCTGAATGATGAATCTGATATGTTGAACGAAACTCTTCAAGTTGGAAAAGAGGGTAAGGTTTTCACTAATATAGGGTTTAACTATCAGACTGTGAAAAATCAAAGAAAAATCAGTGTTGCTAAAGAGAAGGATAAGTTGTAATGTATGACCAAATGTTACATCACTCTGCCAGACATTAGAAAACTCACACCAGAGGTAAGCTTCAACCATTGAAATGTCATTACTGTGGAAGATATGGTTACAAAAAAAACCATTCTGCTACAAATTGTATGGATACCCTAAACACTGTTCTAAAACTAGAGATAATCATGTAGGGATTAAAGACAGAAGGTAGACTGGTGCTGTGGGCATGGTTCTTAGTATGTTAGCTCATATATCTCCAAAAGACTTTTCTTAAGAAAACCGGTATGTTGATAATGGATGGCCTAGACATATGATATGTGTTAAAACTATCTGGTTGGAAATAAGCCATGTCTAACCAAGTCTATCACAATTTGGGATGATACAAATGAAGGGAATGAGGCTATATCCAAGTATGGTTGTTGCATTCTCAAACAAGAAAATATGGATGAATAGGACTATAGAGACACTCTTAGACTGAGAACTGAGAGGGAAAACATGATGTCTGACCTGGTGCTGGGACATCTCAACCAAACCAAAAAATTAAGGGCCATACTGGAAATTTGGTTTTATGAGGAATTAAGGAAATTATTAGTTTGTGCACTTGAAAAGTTTTTTTTTCTCTCTCCAATTAATATGACATGATTCTCATTGTAAATCATTACTTTCTTGCCATACTTCTCAAAATTACGTAAAATCTCTTTACAACTATTTCACTATTCATCTCTCTTGCCTAAACAATATGTTCATCTCCCATTTCCTCAACACGCAATCTGATTCCATGATGTCGAACATTTCTGTCTCAAATCCAAGCAAGAGTCCTGAAGAAAAGAGTATGGAAACCCCAACAAAATCTAGGGCTCAACCTTCAACAACTGAGGCCTTCTCACCAGATGTCATTACTAATGTTGTTCTACTCGTTGTTGTGGATCCTCAAGTCTCCCCTAAAGAAGGTGTAAAATCCTCTGGAAGTAAGAAGGGTAAAACCTCTAAGGTTGGTAAAGACTCTTCTCTTTTAAAAAGTGGTCAAAAACATTGTAGCTATAGGAAATCAACATCCTTTGGAACAAATAAACCTCTATCTATGAAGAGTCTGCACCTTGATCCTCTCCCTAATCAGGACCCTCTAGAGTCTAACCCTAAAATAACCACTGATGAGATGGAAACTGAACTCACGATTTCTGAAGCCAGTATGAATATTACTAAGGTTGTTGGTGCTGATGAGCTCAGGAACAAAGTTGACCTAAACAAATTGGAATTGAGTACTATTGCTCAAGATGTCATTGAAAATAATGTTTCCACGTCTGTGACTGCTGACCCTGGATCTAATGTTGAGACATCTTTGGCCTAGACTGAACATGGAAACCCTAACATGAGTGAGGCTGAAAAGATAGACACTGATAGGAAGCTCCGTAAGTTTGTGGCTAGTGTTCTGAAAGAAGCTTGATGCGAGACTAAACAAAGTGGTACTACTATCTCGACTAAAACTGATCAACATGAAGGAAAACCTATGAGTCATCATCGAAGTGAGATGGCTACAAAAAATGTGTCCTTTAATGTGCCTGGGCAGCATGTTCAAGAAGTGGTGGTTACAAAAGAGCAAAGTGGGACTAGCAAAGAAATAGTCATGTTTGATGATGAGGAAAGACTATCTCACAAGGAAAATAACTCTGAACAAAAGACACCTGTAACTGTTAATATGAGTTCAGATGATGAGACGTTGGCATAAAGTATTGCTAAGAAGATAAAAAGGATGAAAGGAGAGACTCATGTGTCAACAAGAAAACAACGTAGGCACTCTAAGATAAAACCTAGTGTAGGGCTTGAGAAACGTTGGAGCAAGGTGGTGTCCCCTATCCCAAAGAAGAAATATCTGAAAAGGAAGAAAGCTCCTTCAAGTGACTCTAAGGTTGAGATGCATGTTGAACCAGATGTTCAGGACATCGTGTCTTTTAGCAGAAAGCTTGTTATAAGAAAGAAAGTACCTGCGAATGTTCCTGATGTGGCCATTGATAACATTTCTTTTCATTTTGTGGAGAGTGTTGAAAAATGGAGGTTTGTCTGTCAGAGGAGGATAACAGTTGAAAGAGAACTTGGAAAATATGCTCTTGAGCTCAAGGAAGTAATGTGTCTCATTGAATATGCAGGAATGATGAGAAGTGTAGCTAGGATGGGGAAGTGTTATGAGATGCTGGTGAAAGAATTTAGAGTGAACATTCCTACTGACTGTGAGAACAAGAGAAGTAACGAATACAAAAAAGTATATGTGAGGGGTAAGTGTGTTGAATTCTCTCTAGAAATCATCAACATATTCATGGGAAGAAGTGAGGAAGAACAAGCTGAAGTGAAAGTCAGTGATAATAAGATCTGTAGGGAAATCACAGCCAATCAAGTGAAGAGCTGGCCTAGAAAAGGCAAGTTCTCTGTAGGAAATCTAAGTGTCAAATATGTTAGTCAGACATCATGTTCAGTATGATATTGTGACATGTGTCAGGACATGTTATACCAGAAAGTTAGGACATGACTATTCTGGTATTTTGAGTGTGATTTTTTAGTGTGTTTTAATTCACACATTTGTGTTATCCAATGAAGGATATTGTGGAAACTTCTATTTTGACATATTGAGTTGGTTTTCGTAAAAAGGATCCTTGAGCCTTTTTAGGAAACTTTGTATTTTGTTCCTATTTTTGTGCAGGAAAGTATCTGATGATTGAAGGCTTGATTCCTGGCGTTTTGCGTGTTGTTTTAAGAGCATAAACCCATGCACCTATGATGCTTATTTAAAGGAGCCTCTAAACCTATAGAGTGCGTGGATTTTGAGGAAATTAGGATTAGTCGTGTATTAGAGTCTCTTTAGTTTTTATTGTGTTTTTGTTTGTATGTCACTCATGTATCTTCTGATGCATTAAGGTAGACTGATTGTTCATTGTTAATTGTCCACTCTAAAGCTTTTAAGCAAGAGTGCATTGTTCTTGGTTGAAACTTTTAAGTAAAACCAAATATTATACTTTGAAGGGGTGGTACTTCTATTTTGGGTATTTGTTGAATTGTTACTGGAATTGTGACTGATTAAGAAGTGATAAGGGGATCTCATATCTAGAGGGTGTCTAGGTAGAAGTTGCACAAGATAGTGATTAGGCGAGAAGTTGTAAACTGGAGACTTTAGCTTTTAACTAATATTATCATAGTGAATTTTCTTCCTGACTTGGTAACCCTCGGATGTAGGTGAGTTGCACTGAACTGGATTAACAACTACTGATGTTATTTTACTTTTCTGTCTTTTAAGTTTCTCCATTTTTATTTGTGATCAAGCTGCTTTGATCCTAGTATTGTGACATTTGTCTCGACATCTGGTATCTACGTGACAGAATTTCAATATATATATATATATATATATATATATATATATATATATATATATATATATATATATATATATATATATATATATATATATATATATATATATATATATATATATATATATATATATATATATATATATATATATATATATATATATATATATATATATATATATATATATATATATATATATATATATATATATATATATATATATATATATATATATATATAAAAGTGGGGATCAACTTACTCAAAGAGTAAGTTTTTTTAACGTACTCCACATCATAGCTTTTAAATTGAATCTATTTTAATGATTAAATTAATATTTTTACTTATAATCATTCTATTAGATCTAATTTAAAACTAATAATTGTAGAGTAAGTTATAAAATCTTATTCTTGTAATAAGTGGATTCAATGGTAAACCAAACCAACCAACCTTCTTTGTCAACTAATTTCAATTGTGATTAAAAATAATTTTAACAAAATTGACATATGGAGTTAACTTTTTATAGGTTTGATGTGGAAAAACTTATCTAGAGATACCAACTATAATTATTTAAGACGTGCAAATGTAACAATTTAATCGTAGAAGATACAAACTATAATAACTCAAAAACTTGATAAATATTTATAATAATGATTTTTAAAATTTAAATAAAATATAATAATCATTGTTCAAAATAAAAACAGACTTATCTATCAAAATTTGAATTTAATAGCAGGACCGTACTATGCTCGTAGAGTACAAGTATGAAAGATTACAAAGCTGCTAATTGCTATGCAATTACCAAAAACACCATTCATTCATATATTATTTCATACCGACATTAAGAAGGTTTGAAATTTTTATTTTAAAACATCTTTAGATAATATATAAATATATATTTTAAATTAACTATTTTCTGTTTTTTAAATTTTAAATTAATAGAAAATGATTTCTGTTTTTTAAATTTATATGCCATATCATTACTAAGCTCGATTTTTCAATCGTTCTCAAATTAATTTTTTAATATAAGAGTAATATTATTTTCGCTATCATTTTTATTTACACAATTTACTTTTCTACAATCTATCTTTTATTTTTAACATTTTTTAAAAATCATAGAGAATATAAACATATAAAATTGTTTTTGTGGTCTTGAACTTCAAAACTTATGTTTTATACAATTATATTTAATCAACAACATAAGAAGTTACATATTATTTAAACAATTTTTCCATTAAAAATGTAATTAATTTAAATTTTTATAGTTTAATTTTTTTAATATAATAATTTGTATTATTATTAAAATTAAAAAAATTATAATCATGTGTGATTTCAATAATACAACTTAAATTACGTTATATTACCAATTCAATCGTCGCGTCAAAAAGAATGACACTCAAACAAAATAAAATATTAAAATTTAAAAGAAAATTAAAATAGATCAGTATTTTAAAATGAAGATTAGAGCTTAAATAATAATAATAATAATAATAATAATAATAATAATAATAATAATAATAATAATAATAATAATAATAATAATAATAATAATAATAATAATAATAATAATAATAATAATAATAATAATAAAAAATAGTGTAATCATTGAGACTATGAAGTATTGGCTGCAATGTATACCATTGCCTAAAAGAGTCGCCAAGAGAGTAAAGGCAATGTGCAGATCGTTTTTGTGGACAGGTAAAAACACACTCTCTACAAAAGCCCTGTAGCATGAAGCAAAGTCTGCACCTCGAAGAATCAATTGAGGCTTAATGTGGTTGCTATGCAGGAGTGGAATAAAATATGTTTAATCAAATTATTGTGGAATCTTAGAAATAAATAAGATAGCTTATGGATTAAGTGGTTCACGCTTATTATGTCAAAAATGAGGATATTATGATTGTATCCATTAGAGCTAACAGTTCGTGGATGTCGAAGAATATCCTTAAGAAGAGGAAGAAGGTACAATTGATGAGGCAATGGCAAGAGCTCCTAGTGACGAAGAAATTCAGAATAAAGCATTTCTATTATGGTTTAATAGAGCATCAACATCATGTGCTTTAGAGAAAGGTTATTTAGCCTAACTTGGTTATTTAGCCTAACCGTAGTAAATCTTCTAAAAATTATGCTTGTGCGTCTCTATTTAAAAGCCAAATTAATGAATGTTGACACACTGTGGGTTATGATCACTAACAGGTTTGTTCACAATGTGAATAGAGCTAACGAGCTTAATGCGATTGTGCATAAATGAAAAAGGACGAAAATAGGATGAATAAGTTAGGCCGGGGTATAATAATATGATGTAGATTGGTTTTATATAGGAAGGAGACTTATGATAACGAATGTAAAATGTGTCACTATGATACCCTTGGTTCATGAGTTAGTACCTATCGACGTAACCTTGATCGAACTAGAGTCTTTAGCCTAGATTAAGTACTTGTGTGTTGTTGTTTTTCTTATTATGCTCATAGAGGTTTGCTTGAGGACAAACAATAGTTTAAGTGTGGGAGATTTTGATAACACCAAAACACACTGCGTATTTGACTCAGATTGAACATGTTTTATCATCGTTTTATTGTTATTTTCTTATGTTATGTTGATATTTTGTCTAGATTCCAGGTAAGTAGCCGAATGAGAGCCATTCGTGAAGAAACAAGACAAATCAGATGAAACACTGAGAAAAACGAGTGAATTGTGCACATGGCGTTCAACATGGCGTTGACCATAGGGATATCCATGAAGTGGACAACTTCTCCCACACCCCAACAATCAAATGACCAAGTCTTGGCCACTTTGGGAACATGGCGGTCACCATCCTCACATGGCGGTCGCCATTTTTGAAAGTGATGCATTGGTCAATTGGCAGTTGGAGACTTCACCCATGACCACCATTTTTCTCTCCCCACGAACGTTGAAGCTTCTACTTGACGTCCAAGGCAATGAACCACTATAAATAGGACCTTTATTTCACTTTTTCATCATCCAAACTTAGTTGCAGCTTAGGCATATATTTCACATCTGTAAAGCGATAATTCTTCACATCAGAGAGTTATTGCACCGTAGTTGTAATCGGGTTTGGAGCATCGTAGATTTAGAGTTTCAATCTTTCCGTCATTTACTTTTCAATTGTATCAGATTCAAGTCTTCGATTGGAGGAGATTTTTTGTATAATTCCGCATTTACTTTATTTTATTTCCTCACATCGCTTTTACTTTATCGCATCATTTTAATTTCGTTTATTTCCTCGCATCACTTTAATTTCGTTTATTTTCCTGCATTGTCTTACTTTGTTAAATTTGTCGCTGATGACACCTCAAACTATTGTTTATTTGACTTGACTTATGCATATTTTCCTATTGTTTTAATTTTGTTTCCGCTATTATTGCTAGTGTTTTTTCTTTGATTCAGAGGATTTATTAATCAGGAGCTGTGGGCGAAGAAACGAAGCGAAATAGATGAAAAGCGAAAAATTGGAGCAGACTTACATCTATGGCAACCACCATGGTGGTCCGCGTACCAACTAGCGGGATGACCAAGTCATGCCTACTTTGTGAGCATGGCGGTCACCATGAGATTGTGGCGGTCACCACCCTTGAAAAATTCCAAACGGTTGGGAACATACCATGCTTAGTCTCCAAGTCTCCATAAATCATCCCTACATTTTCTCCATGACCTGGAAGTGGTTCCTTGGTGACAAAGAGGAATATAAAAGAGGAATTGAGGTTGACAAAGCAAAGATAGAGGTTATAGAAAACCTCCAACCACCGAAAATAGTTAGGGAAGTCTGAAGTTTTCTTGGACACGTCGGTTTCTACTGACGCTTTATGAAGGATTTCTCTAAAATATCCAAACCATTAATTAGTCTTCTAATGAAAGACATCAAATTCATTTTCGATGACAAATGTCTTGAAGCATTCGATCACCTAAAACAAGCACTAATTTCTGCACCTATCATGCAACCTCCATATTTGAACAAACCTTTCGAAATTATGTGCGATGCAAGCAATTTCGTTGTTTGTGCTGTTTTAAGGAAATGAAAGGACAAGAGATTACATGTAATTTATTATGCCAGTATAAATTTAGATGTCGCCCAACTTAACAATGCTACCACTAAAAAAGAGCTCATAGTCGTAGCTTTTTGCAATAGACAAATTCTGCTCCTATTTGGTCGGAGCCAAAATTATTGTATATATTGATCATGCTGCCATTCAATATCTACTTAGAAAAAAGGACGCAAAGCGTAAATTACTCCACTGGGTTCTTTTGCTACAGGAATTCGAATTTGAAATCCGTGATAAGAAGGGCACTGGAAACGTGGTAGCTGACCACCTTTCAAGGCTCGAATACCTAAAATCAGATCTTATACCTATAAATGATAACTTTACCTATGATAGACTTATAGCATCAGTTAGAACCAATCATAGTGGTGACCTCGTTGATGAATTAGAACTAAATATGGAAGATGCACTAGTTGTGATGAACATACCTTGGTACGCCGATTTCGTTAATTATCTAGCTGCCTATATCATACCCCCGACCTAAACTATCAACAGAGAAAAAAGTTCTTTCACGATGTGAAACATTTTTATTGGGACGAACCCCTTCTCTTCAAGAGAGGCGCAAATGACATATTTCATTGTTGTGTACCTGAGGAGGAGGTAGAAAGTATAATGACTCATTGTCACTCTGCACCTTATGGTGGACATGTAAGCATATCTAAGACTTGTGCTAAAATCCTTAAAGCAGGTCTCTTCTGGCCGACCTTGTGACGCAATGTTCATGTTTACATAGTCAAATGTGACTAGTTCCAACGCACTGGGAATATCTCTAGACGTGTTGAAATGCCCTTAAGAAATATTCAAGAAGTGAAAATCTTTGATGTCTAGGGAATAGATTTCATGGGACCTTTTCCATCATCGATGGGAAATAAATACATCTTAGTAGATGTCGACTACATGTCAAAGAGGATCAAGGCCATAGCCTCACCTACCAACGACACTCGAGTAATCATAAAACTATTCAAAAATTACATATTTCCTAGATTTGGAGTACCTCGCCTCGTTATAAACGACGGAGGATCCCATTTCATATCACGAATCCTTGATAATCTCCTACATAAATATGGAATAAAACATAGAGTAGAAACACCATACCATCCGCAATCTAGTGGATAAGTAGAAGTGTCGAATAGGGAAATAGAGCAAATTTTGGAGAAAACAGATTCAATCTCTAGAGAGGATTGATCCATCATACTACAAGATGCATTGTGGGCTTATCGGATCGCTTATAAAACCCTTATAGGAACAATCCCGTATAAATTGGTTTACGGAAAATCCTGTCACTTACCCTTTGAGTTAGAACATAAAGGTTACTAGGCTATAAAAGCCCTTAACATGGATTACCTTACGGCTTGCGAGAAGCGCATTCCTGACATCCATAAGTTAGAAGATCTTCGTCGCGATGCATATGAAAATGCCATTATTTACAAAGAAAGAACCAAAGCCTGGCATGACAAAAGAATTATGAGAAAATAAGGTAGCGTAGGTGACCCTGTACTTCCTTTCAACTCTCGATTGCATCTTTTCCCTGGTAAGTTACATTCAAGATGGACTGGCACGTATGAGGTCACTAAAGTCCTAAAATCTGGGGCAGTAGAGATCAGAGACCAATCATGTAGTCCTTTCATCATGAACGGACAAAGGTTAAAACATTATAACGGAGGTGACATCCCTACTTATTATTTTGGACATACTCTAATAGAGCCGCCAATTTCTACTTCAACAATTTGATTAAAATCATCGTTGAGCTACCGAAGTTAAACAAGCATTGCATGGGAGGCAACCCAAGACACTTTTTAGTTTTAGTTTTTCTTTTAATTATTTTGCATTTGTTACGATTGGTGAATTATTTAATTTATTATTTTCTTAATATGACTAACTTGTATGATGTTTATGTTTCAGGTTCATATCTCTTTGTTGTCCATAGCCATATTCCCACTAACAATATTTTCAGGATGCAGAATTTTGACGACATGCATGTCTGATTCAGGGATGATAGTTTGAGGAAACAATTTGTGGTATTATCTGAGAGACAAATGCTCCCTACCAGATACCCTGACCCAGCTTGTCTAGAAGCCTTAGGTCTTAAATCCAGTGTGAGATATCTATGTCACCAACTTCAATGGGAAGAATATGCTGTAGCCATGAATGTTACCTAACGGAACCTCACTTTAGAGTTCCTTATCTCACTTGCCTATATAAAAGATTCAAAAGAGGCCTTATTACCTTCAGATCATTTTGACAAGAATACAAATTTAACCACAAGGAGGTTAATGACCTATTGGGATTTCAGAGCGGACTTGATACAATAGTTGAACATCCTAACTGTGATTTCATGCAAGAAGAGATTGATATTTTCTGGAGTAAAATTACCGGTGGAGGTTTCCCAGACTCATCCACCTGGTTCTCTAACTATATCTATAACCTAGTTTTTAGGTATTTCCAAATGATATTAGCCCAAACCTTTTTCGGAAGGAGTGATACCAATGATCTTATTAGCGCTGAAGAGATCCTTATGCTCTTTTGTGTCACCCAGTCCCGTCCTGTTACATCTGGAAATTTCCTCATCCAAAACCCACACCTAAGTGTGAAATCTACTGAAGAACCTATCCATGTAGGAGGAACTGTAGCCCATATTGCTTACGCCTTAGGTCTTTTGAGCGAATTGTCTCACCTAACACCTTATTATGGCTATACCCGCATTGATTTGAACCATTGTTTAGACTGTGGCCTAGTGAGGAGAGTTTACTTTAGCACCGAACATTAAAAATTGTTGATCAACAATGAAACAATCCATTATTTTGGCCTACAACACCAAGTAAGGACTAATTTCCACAAGAAAGAAAACTGGTTTTTATCCTTTAGAGGCCCAGGGAGATACACCAGCTAAACCCAAGACCCCTTCTGTTTCAGAATACAATCCTACACCTCCCTCAGATAGAACCACAATATTTACTAATAATGTCAATTTGCAGAGGCGCGATGTTAACTCTGAGCTCAACACCATGCGTCAAAAGATAGTTTCCCTTCGTGAAGGTCTTACTGAACTAACTTTGCAGATGGAGGTATCAGATGCTACACATGCCACGAAGACATATTGTCTTTATGAGGAGATCTATAGTCTTCGACGCCAGCTTGTAGAGGCCCAGCCATCTTGTCCACATCAAAACCAGGATGACTAACGTAGATCGCTTTAGAGGAGACACTAGACGCATTAAGGACACTGCTCACATTCAGTGTGGGAGAGGATTTTATTATTTGAATCACCACTATTAGACTCATTTATTTATTTATTTTTGTTATTTGACTCATTTATTTTTGCATTTTACTTCAGCATTTAATTTTTTTTCCGCAAATCAGATTAATTCCTTCTGTTAGACTTATTAGTGATTAATCTTCTTAATATCAAATTTTCAGTTAGGATCCAAATTTCCGGGTGAATTTTAAAAATGTTTTAGTGTATTTTTTTATTATTACTAATTCTAATTATTGCAAGTTTTGATTATTTGTCATTTATAGCATTTTAGTAATGGAAAAATCACCATAACAGATCCATACACCTCCAAGAATGCATTCATGCACCCTCAGAAGCCCAAACTCGCAGCCAAAGCCCAACTAATTAAATTATGAAGATGGCGTTCTCCATCCCCCCTATGGCGTCTGCCATAGGGCCTGGAGCTTAAACACGGGACAAAATTGAAAACCCCATTTTTCTCTCTCACAAACTCATCTTCAACCTTTCAAAACCCCATTTTCTTCCATTTTGACCCACTTCAAATCCCACTAACTCACATTCACACTCAATAACTGATAACACGAAATTATATCGAATATTTGACTTGACTTACATGAATTTTATCTACATTTACTGCTGTTTTATTTGATTTATCTTCGATTACGCCTTTGTTTTCTTGTGTTTTGTAGGTTATCATAAATACGGACTAAAGTAATAAAAGAAGAAATAAATGAAGGAAATAGATAAAAAAGAGGAAGAAAAGACCAAGGAAAGAAAATAAGAAGAAAGAAAGAAAAAGTAAAGGAAAAAAGGGTAGTGGCAACTGCCATTCCTAAAAGAAATGGAAGTGGCGTCTGCCACTTCCTCCCTATATTTTCTCCACCTTCTCCCTACTTTTTCTCAACTTCCTGGCTACATTTTCTCCTGGTTTCACTCCTCATTTCAGGCTTAAATTTGGTGTAACCTTTGACCACTAGCAGATATAAATACAAATTCAGTTTCAGAAAAACGGGACACTTAGAATTTTTTCTGTTTTCGCATTATTTTTCAGCATTCTGCTTTTAGTTTTCTTTGCATTTTTTTTAGAGAATTTTTGTAAGGCAATTGTTTTTCACATTGATAAACAATTGCCATTTAGTTTTAGGATTGATTCGAAGGTCGTAATATTGTACTGAACTGCAAGCCGGCCTCCATAATCAAATCCAAGTTTTCTGTTCTTCAAATTGCCAAGTTCCTTATATCTGTTTTTATTTTTATCGTTATATTTTTTATGCATCCCTTCTGTTTTTTGTTTAGCCTTAAGATTGGATTTAGTGATAGCATGAAATTCATGTCTGGCTAAACCTCTTAGTATCGGTACGTAATTACGATCGGTCGGATGGGGTTAAGTAAATCGTGACGTAAATTTAACAGATCTAATTCTTCTGGTCTCAGTTTCTTTTAATAACTTAATAAATTTTGTTATGAGAGTAAAACGTTAACGAAGGTTAAGACCAATAAAACGAGAGTTTGAGGTCTTAGCCGGATAGCTGAAACTGAACATTAAGCTTAAATATAGCGAGAGCGCTTTAAGGCTAATTAAGATTTATTTATTTTCAAAAAGTATTTTTAAATACAAATGAGAGAGCGAGAGCCTTCATTCTGATTTGAGAGTATAGTCTAAGTCAATAAACACGAGAGTGTGAGATAAGGTCTTTTAAATGAGTATTTTCCTACAGAATATCAATTTTTCCTTTTAAACTAAACTCCCACGAATTACCGAACCCCCGATGATTGGTAGGATTATATACCGATATTTCGCAATATCTTAATTTAATTTAATTTAATTTTCATTCTGCACTTATTTTCTTACTCGCATCCCAAATCTAGAAATTTATTAGCCTTAGATTTACGTAGTAACATTAAATAGCGGTAGATCGATTCTTGGTCCTTTGGTTCGATAATCTTTTACAACTACACGATTAGACTGTGCATTTGCAGTCACGAAGCATTTAGACACACTAAATAGCAATCAATAACTCACACATTCATTAACTTCCCCACTACCACATCAACATTCCAACCTTAAAAACCTCATTTTTCACCAAAAATTTCCTAAATTCCATATTTCCCTATCTTCATCAAAACTCACATTTTTCCTTCACAACATTAACAATGGCACAAATGGGAGAGGGAAAAATAATTTTCCATGAGGGACGAGATGGGAATAGACAGAGCGAGAAGTACGAAGTCTTGCAGACACGCAAAGTTTTCCTCACGAGGTACATTGATGAAAATTTCTTGTACAATTTGGGGATTTCTCATAGTGTCTTTTATTTGTTAGATAACTTAGGATTGCATGACATATTTGCTCACAAAGAACCCACCTCTGACAGGCTAACCCGAGAATTCTTTAAGTTCCTTTATTTATGAACACTGTGAGTACCGTAGGCATTGCATGTTTAATGTGGAGTATTCGTGCACTACTGATCAACTTGAAAGTAGGTTAGGATTTCCCCACGGGGAATGAGTGTTGTGTGAGGCACCCTTAGAATCTAATTGGGCAGTTGAGGCTTATCAGTTATAGAGATATTTGACAGGTAACACTACTGATTCCTTTGAGGAGAACTTAGCTTCTGATATTCATAACCTGACAATTCGTGTTTTCCGCCAACTTCCGGCAGACACTATTTTTGGTCGGGAGAATTCTAATAAGCTGAATGCCAATGAATCTCTATTTTTTTAGGCTGCACTTACACAACGAAGCTTAAATTCGGTCCCTTTTATGATAGCACACATGAATGTTGTTGTGAAAAAGAAGGGAACCATATCGTTTAGAGGATTGATTACCTCCACGGCCCGTGCTTTAGGGCTAAGTGCTAAGCTGGATACATTAGAACCTTTACCACCCTGCATCATTGATTTGAAAATTTTAAGAAATATGTGATTCTGTATGGTGAAGAAAGAAGGACGTTACTACCTCATGGTTCATAATGTAGCCATCAAGAGTGTTGTTTTGCCTTGCACTAGTCATACAGATGTACGAAACAAGAGAAACTAGACCTATGATTTACAGGCTCCACTGTTTACCGGCCCATTACCACCAAACATCCCACAACATGAGGATGACGGGACCGATGATAAGTATGAGTGGAGGAACATGTCTCCCACTCATGACTCTCCGCCACATGCATCACCTGCATACACCACACCCCTGTTACTCACCCTTTTGCAGGTACATCTTCGGGTTACCACTTTGATGAGGACTTCCTAAGAGAGAAAAGGTCTTGTGAAGAGGAACGTGATGGTTTCTTTTATTCCAAGTATGAACAACAACAAGGGATGATGGACTTTATGTGAAAATCTCAAAAGACAAACGGAGTATTCCATGCAATCAATCTTAGAAGCCCAAGATACCTTGACTGCCCAATAAGAACGCCAACAAGCATACCTGACGAGTCATTTCTAATATGTAGAGATGAATCAAGCTTCTATTCGGGGGGAACCTCCGAAGATTACAAGAGTCGAACACCTCACTAGCAGCACTTGTTGAGCAACTCGAGATTTCATAAAGTACCCGCCAACGCAGCAGGAGCTGTCATTCAAGACATCTGAACAAAGGAGGAAAGGGAACTAGAGGCCAGTAGTAGCATCATCCAGGTTCCACCTATATTTTCTCACCTTTTATCAAAATATTGGGGATAAAGTTTGGTTTTAAGTGTGGGAGAAGATATTTACCGCTTTCATTTTTCTTTATTGCTTTCTAGTTTTTATTGTTTTTTAGGTACTTTCATTTCTGCTTTTAGTTTTTTTTTAGTTAGTTGCATGTGGTTTCCAAGTCGTATGTGTAGTTTTTGATTTCCCCCATTTCTTGAGCCATACCAAAAATTTTGAAAAAGAAAATAGTGAAAATTTTGAAAAATTTAGGCTGTTAGACAAGTTAAGGATAGGTTGTAGAGACTTGGGAAAACCCTTGAAAAATCAATGTCGTCTTGACACCGTAAGTTTACTAATTATAGATATCGATCCAGATACTTATTATGTCGTGGCCTTGAAATCTCACCCTTTAATTGAGTCCTTAAGTAGTTTATTTTAGCAATCAGCACCATCTGAGTTACCGCTAAGTGAACAGACCGATGCAAATAGGTGAATGGTCCCGTAAAAAGAAAGAAAAAAACGATGAAAACAAAGAATTTTGAAAGATAATCAGCCTTCTAAGTTAGGTGACCCTCACCTGGTTACTTATCCTAACGGTAGTGAATCTTCTAAAAATTATGCTTGTGTGTCTGTGTTAAAAAGCCAAATTAATGAATGTTGACACAATGTGGATCATGATCACTAACAGGTTTGTGAGTACATATAATAGACTTAATGTGATCGCGCCTGAATGAAAAAGGATGAAAATAGGATGAATAAGTTAGGCCTGGGTATAATAACATAATGCAATTGGTTTGTATAGGAAGGAAACTTATGATCGCGAATGCGTAATGTGTCACTATGATACCCTTGGTTCATGAGTTAGTACCTATCGATGCAACCTTGATCTAACTAGATTCTTTAGCCTAGATTAAGTACTTGTGTGTTTCTATTTTTCTAATTATGCTCATAGAGGTTTGCTTGAGGACAATAAATGGTTTAAGTGTGGGAGATTTTAATAACATCGAAGCAAACTGCATATTTGACTGGGGTTTCACGTGTTTTATCATCGTTTTATTGTTATTTTCTTGTGTTATATTGGTATTTAGTCTGGATTTCAGATTAGTAGCCGAATGAGAGCCGTTCATGAAGAAACAAGACAAATCAGATGAAAAACGAAGAAAAACAAGTGAATTGTACACATGGAGTTCAACATGGTGTTGACCATAGGGATAGCCATGAGGTGGACAACTTCTCCCACGCCCCAACAGTCAAAAGACCAAGTCTTGGCCACTTTGGGAACATGGCGATCACCATCCTCGAAAGTGACGCCTTTGTTAATTGGAGATTGGAGACATCACCCATGACTACAACTTTTCTCTTTCACGAATGCTGAAACTTCTATTTGAAGCTCAAGGTAATAAACCACTATAAATAGGACCTTTATTTCACTTTTTCATCATCTAAACTTAGTTGCAACTTAGGCATATATTTCACATCTGTAAAATGATAAATCTTCACATCGGAGAGTTATCTCACCATGGTTGTAATCAGGTTTGGTGCATCGTAGATTTAGAGTTTCAATCTTACAGTCATTTACTTTCCAGTTGTATCAGATTCAAGTCTCCGATTGGAGCAGGTTTTTTTAATATAATTTCGTATTTACTTTATTTTATTTACTCGTATCGCTTTTACTTTATTTACTTTATCGCATCGCTTTAATTTTGTTTATTTACTCGCATCGCTTTAATTTCGTTTATTTTCCTGCACTGTCTTACTTTGTTAAATTTTCTGCAAGATTATCTTCTCGCTTTATTTTCTTGTCGCAACAAATCTATTTTCAAAACCATACTTTGATCGTATCACTCTCGTTGCTTATTTTCAAAACTCAATTGCACCTTTAGCACTTTATTACCAAAAATGTCTTATCTGGATTTTCAATCGTATGCTATGTTGTTTAGCGTAACCATGTCCAACTAAATCTTTAGTGCTGGAATATGAGGACTACCGATTCGACGATACTCCATGTGTTGTATCTGTAGGAACACTTTCGGGGTTGTTTTGATGTTAATGCAATTTTTCTGTGGTTAATGTGATCAGTTACTACGAAAATAGAACCGTGACTAAGTCGGGTAAGATCGAAAGCCGTCCGACACATAAGATAAAAATTGGTTAGTTTATTATTAGGAAAATTTTCTAAATGGATTTTTTAATCAATTAGAAAAGTTTAATTTTAATAGAAGGAGATTTTGAAACTATTTTCGGACGTGTTTATAGGTTTAGGATCCGGTTGGCCGAGCATATGCCGGAAACCCTTTTTAGTTAAAGTTTCCAATCAAAAGCACTTTTCAACAAAGCTTAAGAGGTGATTACATAAAAAAAATTTCTACTTTAACGCAAGATGCGACCGATGCAGCGTGAGCAACTGATATAGATTAGAGATTAAGTCTGGTTCCAATTACGCTAACTCGACGGTTCCTTTTTAATTAACTTTTTTTCAAGAAAGAAAATATTGCCTCATAAGTGATTCTATTTAGAAACAATAGGAGTACTCTTTGATCGATTTGAATTATATTCCAGTTTTATTTCCCTGAATTTATTTAATCGTTATTATTTATATTTTGTGCATTTTTCAACTCCTTTGATTTCGCCTTAAGTAGAACACCGTAACGATATAAACTGATAGATTGACATTAATTTATGTGGAATCGATAACCTTTTGTATTACTCTGATGTACTCCGTATACTTACGAATAACTTTGCATCACTTGACATCAATGAATCTGATCTCAAACATCTACATTTTTTCAAAATATTTAATAGTAAAACTTATTTTAACAAGAGAAATAAAAATGGAACCAATATTAATTGTGCTAATTAGCAAACACATATTTGAAAGTATAAAATTTGAAATTGTTTATCATTAACTTGCATTGTTAGAGTTTATATTATATTAAAGGTGTGTTTTGCGAGTTAATTTAAAAAAAAAATTAAAGATTAATTTTAAAATTGTTTCATAATATTTTTTTAAAACTTTTTTGAATTATTAAATATATATTAGTCGGGACTCAGAAAGAACCTCCCCACAGGCGTCAAGGATAAAATTCCCATCCGAAGTAACACATTTCGCAAGGGTGAAGTCGGAGACAAACTCGACCAACTTCTGGTAGGACAGCCGGTTGATTCGTTGTTGCGCACGGATAAAAAACGAGTAATTTTAAGAAAATAGTTAGCGGTAACGACAACTCGAGTATCGTTTTCACAAGGATTCTTGTATTATTTCAACCAACTAAAGAAAAGGTTTATGGGGGTTTTAAGTTTTGATTTATAAAATAAGAGGAAAAACGTGATTAAAAAAAAGTGATTATCAGATAATCTAAAACGGCTAATCCTACTGATTCAGATTCTGACTTATCATCGGCTATTATAACACCAATCCCTAAGCGGATTCAATCCTATTCGATTATGATATCAATTAGACAAGCGCTTATCAAAATCAACTGAATTACGTTCCTGTTTACCGAATTAAGCAAACGGTTAAGAATATGACGAGTTAACAAATTAAGCAAATGATAACACACAACTAAATTTAGGAACATGCATACAATCGAATTTAATCAATTCAATCCTATGAACAACAATTGAATTAAGAAAACAATTGCAATCAAATTTAGCAAATGACTTCATAGAAAAGGATTAAAAGGAATCAAATTTAAATTGGTATTATAATAACCTCAAAGCGATGGAACCGTACACAACAGAATTTGCCCGTGGGAATTAGTTCTCCATTTCAATTGCAAAAAGAAAAGTAAATTTGTGAAAGTAAGGTTTTGCGACAGTAGTACAGATGTTAGGCATAATAAAAAATCAACACTTCTGGTTTTAACCCAACTTGGTCGAAAAACATAAAAAACCCGGCCCAAAACTAAATATTTCAAACGACAGATTTCGGGTCCTGACTTCAACGAATTATTTGGACCTGCTACAATCCAAATCATCCTCTGCCTTAAACATAAAAGTTATAGCCCTCTGTCTTAGCTTTCCAACTCTTATTAGAATGCACAAATCTGGTTCTTGCAGCTCCAGTTATGATTCAAATAGTGGACAGATATCAAATAACCACTAAAGCTGAAAATAAGCCGCGAAAATAAACTAAAGGTAAAAAAAACTTAAATATGAAAACACATTAAAATAGTAAAAATACTCAAATAAACTGTCATAATGCCTAAGTATAAGAATGGAATAATGTGTATAAAGATGTACTGATCACCGGTCCTCGGCATCCAACGAGTTGGGCCTAACTATGTAACTATTCGTTCCCCTTTTGAAGTTCTCCTCCATCCATTCCAACGGAAACTTCGATTGTAAGACCTCCTCCCTCTGCCTGTTTTCCTCCTTGATCACGAGGTCATACAATGAGTCGATGGCCACGTGGGTGATGGGCTTGACAACAAAAAACTGATCTTTAAAAGTACGAATAGACTCTAGGTACGCCCGAAACAGTCTCTTCGGCTGCTTCAGGGACACCCAATTGTGTCGGCCCTGGAACGTCTGTCGTTGTAGATGAAAGATGCAGAAAAAGAGAGGCAGTATGGACCCGACACCGAGGTACCGACATACGAGCTCAAACACTCTCATGAATGCGATCGCGTTGGGATGGAGCTGTGAAGGCACCAACCGCAGCCAGTCGAACACTACTCGCTGGAAGTCACTGAAGGGCAGACGTAGGCCCGATTCCCAGAAAGCGAATTCGTACATGGGAAACCTCTTCCCTTTAAAACACGAACATACGCGATGGTGTTCTCGGGGTTTGTAAACCTGCCAATTCGGGGAGGAGCCTTTACAATGGTCCTTAACAGTAGCGTAGGCGTCTGAGTCGTCCTCGACAAAGCGTGAAGGGATGCTCAGGGGCTCCTTCTTGACCCAATCTTCGGCAGTCCGCTTTCGGACTCCTCTAGTCTACGTGACCCGGGAATCATGCTCATCATCAATCTCAATTATCCCCTCGATTCATGTAGCTATTTTTACCTGAAAAGCAGAGGAAAATGGTGAATTTAACATTTAAGATCAAATCCACTATTCCAGCGCAAATCAAGTGAAACGTTGAAGAGAGGGGCGCAGAGCCACCAGACAGGCCTCCCCGACCGAAAACACCAAACTGGGGTACTCGTCTAAAGGAAGTTCCTCTTTGACTACGAGATCCCGCCCAACCAGAGGCTCTTGATTGTGCATGGTCTCTCTGGTCGAACCGAGGAGCCTCCTAGACGGAGATTACCTCACCACGTCAACGAGAGGACGAGGATAGGCCCCAAAGACCTTCATCACAAGTCCTTTGGACCTTCATCAGGTCCTCGAGGCCTTCATCTAACGTCCTTGGGGCCTTCATTCTAGGTCCTTGAGACCTTCATCAGGTCCTTGAGGCCTTCATCTAAAGTCCTCGGGGCCTTCATCCCAGGTCCTCGGGACCTTCATAAGGTCCTCGAGGCCTTCATCTTATGTCCTCGGGGAATTCATCACAGGTCCCCGAGGCCTTCATCGGAAACATTATAAATTTGAAGAAGTTCTGGCGTATTCGCCGTAAAATTCATAGTTTCTCCGGGAACTTCATCAATTCACCGGAGAAACCGCTGGAAAATGAATAAAACTAAAATAATGAAACCAGAAACTTGGACACGGTTGTTTCTGAGCGACGAGAAGGTGGCGGAATGCGAACGAACGGAAACGGAGAGAGCGCAAAAAGAGAGTAGGGAAGTTCTGAGCAGAAGGGGGAAGTGTGCGAATGAAACAGACTCACCCCCTATTTATAATCCTAGCACGGGACTCAAGGCGTCCCTAGGCACTTGAGTGCCCCTACTTATGGTCGTCCTAGGAATTAATTGTCCTGACACGTGGCGCTAATAGACACCTCACACACCCATTCAGATTCCTCTCCTGCTCGGAACCATACGTGCCCGTCCCTTGCAATGTCTACCATGCAGACGGGCCTGCGATCACATTACCCCGTTAGAGAAGCTCAACACATGGTCGTATCCACTGTCCTCAGTGTCGAAACTGACCCTTAAGTCATTACTCTTCCACTTCGGAGCAATGGCTTGGGGGCTCCTGTTCTGGAATGGCCAATAGCTGCCCCACAGCTGGGCAAGCCTAACCCAATACTATATTAGGAAGGCCCAACAATGCCCAATCCTCCATCCTATCAAGCACGTCCCAGTACACTCTGCAATCGGGCAGACCACTACCTAACACAGGGAGAACTATTAGATGCCAAACTTTGCTTGTTTTCTCTATCAAATGTTGGCATCTTTCATTTTTTTTGTGGATAAATTGATTAGAATCACTTATGTTTTCGATGATATGCTTCATTGCTTGAAAATGGATGGGTTGCTTTGATTTGTGTGCTATTGTGCAGGAATTAGGCACAAAACAAGAAGAGTAAGACATAAGAACATTGACAAGGAAACCAAGTCAGCAGCAAAATATCAACAAGTTCGCACATCGAACTTTCTAGCGAATTTACCCAGGAAAATCATCAATAAGTTCGCATAGCGAACTTGCCAGCAAAGACCTTCGAGAGCATGGTACTGTTCATCTAGAGAGAAAAGAGACTAAAACTCGTTGTGTGAA